>OX465250.1:4058531-4658531 GCA_949987775.1 Aproaerema taeniolella
ATAGTAGTAAAAGGCAGTATTAGGTGACTTTAACCTGTCAGACCTCAATGCTGGGAATTAGCCTAATTCCCAGGCTAATTAAAACTGGTCTTAATTTAATTTAACTGGTCTTTGTGAATATTCACATTCCATTTAACAGTCCTCAGCATAACAGAAGTTCTCGTAGCCCATTGGCGCTCGGTGATCTCAACCGATCAGTAAGCCTTCCGTCCGATCCTTCCGATCAGTAAGCCTGAGGCAGGGAATCTGATGGGTGATCAAAATGGCAATTTATCACGAGCGTTTCAGTGCTTTGGAGGGCACGTTAAGCTGTCGGTCCCGGCTTTTGTCGATTGACTACAGTCGTTAAAATCAAGTCAGAGGCCATTGTGCGGTTTGAAAACTCTGACACCAGGGCTAGCCAAGTTCGCCACACACTTGACTATATCTACACGATAACTTTCTATCAAATGTGGCATTACAAATAGGCGTGAGTGTATAGATATAATATTAGTAAGTAAGTATGGTTTTTTTTACAGAACTCTGCAAGGAACGACTTTTGAAAATTTGGATTTTTCCTTAGCAGTTTGTATACCTAAAGTATGTACTACAAAAGAATGGATGAACAGCTTTCTTTTCAATTTGACGTCTGTTGGTTTCCAATATGAGGATAATTTCTGCAGATTGAAAAATGATAAACCTTGGGTACCGGCTGATTACGTGGCAGTGTAAGTAAAGTAATTATTTGTTCATTTGGTAGAAGATGTACGTTAATTAAAAGTATTTCTTCGTTTCTAGGGTACTTTTTTCACTCATTGGATTGGTCACTATCCTAAGTACGTGTTATGACTTTTGGCATGCGCATCATCTTAAAACAGGTAACTATTTTTTTTTAATATAGATCTTTTTTTTTCTATCTATTTTTTTGTAATATAGGTAGAAAATATTTAGACACATACAAATTAAAAAATTATGCTAGTATCTGGGTTGGCTCCACTTCCTACCACTTCCTACACTCTCTTTCGCATCTACATGGCTTAACGGTGGCTTGACTTAAATGTCCTGCAGCAGTACTGTTGGCCGGTTAAGTCATCTGAACTGAACTGAACATACAAAAAAAATAATATGGATAAGCATTTTCAAAATGCCTTTTAATATCACGGGAATGTATTAAAAATTATTGACTACAAACGTACCATACAATGATACTGATATTGTGAACATGATCATGCAGCATACAGTAGTAATTTCAGTAGCTACATTGCAACATTTAAAACAAATTTGTGTGAAGCAGAAATACATTCCACAACTTTTCTTTATTCACATCAATATTGACACATAAAAACTTGAATTTCAGATCCAAAAAGCATAAACCCATTGTGTCGGTCCTTCTCGGTCTATACTAATTACCAGCGACTGACAACATTTACGACTATACCAGGAGCCATAGAATGTCTAGATGGTATCAGAGCCATTGCCATGATTTGGGTTATCATCGGCCACACATTTTCAACTCTTCCTCCAAGAATGAATTTGATTGAGTCTTTAAATGTGAGTCATACTTGATTTATCTTTAAATTGTGTGACTTTTAATTAGCGAAAATTAAAGACGTGATTTGGCCCACTTTACTAATAGACGGAGATCCCAGGACCGCCAGAGTTTACTTATTTTCTCATAAACCAAATGTGTGGGAAATAGTAGTGCTAGTACATACTAGTAATGTATCAATACCAGCTAACCTGGGCTGGCGGCCAATTTTCAGCTACCAGGTTTTGAAGGTACTTCCAAAAATTACTCACTTGTCTTGAAGTCTGGCTGCTGATGTCTTATAGAATATAATTAATTAAATATAAAAATTAATGTTTAACACCGCCAGACACTCTCCGTCAGCTGTAATTTATGCCAGACGCTTTACATTCCGCAAGTAAATTATGCGATTATACCTACAATCTGAGCCGTGATTTTTGTATATGATGTTCAGGGAACTATAAAAATACTTTTTATAGCACCCAGACTTCAAGACAAGTGATACATTTTTGGAAGTACCTTCAGAACCCGGTAGCTGAAAATTGGCCGTCGGCCTAGGTTAGCTGGTATTCATACATTATTATTACGTACTAGTACTACTATTTCCCACACATTTGGTTTATGAGAAAATAAGTAGGTAAGGTCTGGCGGCCCTGGGATCTTGGTCTATAAACAACTTTCCTTAGTGAATAAAGGTCGAAATATAATAAGTAGAATTCGCCTCTCCCATTCTCCATGCCACTTATATTAGTATATTATATTATAATAGTGAGAACTCCATATACATTTCTTGGCGAAAGTGTTTAGTTTCATGAGGAGAATCATTCTCTAGAGTTTCATTAAGTAATTTTAATTCACTCCTTATTCTCCGAATATTCTTTTGCAGACATGTTTTCTAAATCAAAAAAATATGATTTTCAACGTAGTTTTAGACTTTTGTTGGGTCGCCTGTCTTTCTTAAATCTTCAATGCTTCTATCCCAACAGATTATGGTATCTCTGGTATCACAAACTTATTAACAGATATTATGGGTTTACTAGTTTTATGCAAAATATATATTGTTTAACGTTTCAGTGGACTATGTCATTTCAATCAACTTGGATAACAGCAGGCCCAATATCAGTGGATACTTTCTTTATGATAAGTGGAATGCTAGTCGTTTATACAACTGCTGGAAAATTATCTGGAAGTAAGATTTTCTCACTAATTATAATATATTAAATTAAATTTTTACTTATTTCTATGTGTTATTATTTATTTCTATGGGTACTGAAAATATTTAACAGTTGGTTTTTCTATGTCTCTTGTGAATTATTTGATTGAAAACCAAACAGAGTGCATTTCTTAATGATCATAAGCAAATCTCAATTATCATCAAAATTTCATAAAACAATTGTTTATGGACTTTCTAAACTATAGATTTAAACGTATCTTTTCTTTATTTTTCAGAAAAACTTCTCAAAAATTTGCACTTCTTCTACCTCAATCGTCTCTTCCGAATGTTCCCATTGTTAGCTGCGGGAGTTCTTACTCAAGCTTCGTTCTTACAAAGACTAGCAGATGGACCAAATTGGAATCAAGTAGTTAGAAATACAAATAACTGCAGGACTTACTGGTGGTCAACCTTACTCCATATTCAAAATTTCATGAACCCAAACTCTATGGTAAGAAATTTACAAATACAATATAGTCGTACCAGCCCAAGAACCAAACTATTCCAATGAGTGATTATCACAAAATTAGGAAAGACAAACCGTATGCTTTTACTTCACAAGCATTTGTTTCAATATCATAGCTCCAAGAAGAGTGGAGATATGACCATCATATCACTAACCACCGAGTTAGTGCTGGGCAGGTGTTGTTAACCTCCTATCTGGAAGAATCCTCTCGGGTGTGACTTAAAGTGGAACCTTCTTTACAACTTCGAGGGTGGTCGGGCCACAATTGAGCCCTTAGTTGTTTTTAACTCTCGCATGTTTGGTTACTCTTCTGAGGGCTCGTTGCTCTGATCACGATTTTTTCTCTGCGAAAAATTTCACAATGACAATCTAGGCTTGACATTTTTTCATTTTCATTAACGGCTTAATGATATGGTATTTGTTTATCACTTTTGCAATCAGCTGTTTTCATTTAAACTTGATTGAACTTATCATTTTGTTTTTACAGAAATGTCGTCGTTATTGGCATTACAAAGATTTCGCGCTATAAAAAATATGATATTTGAACCTAAAAATAAGTACGAACTGACATTTTTTTTGCTTTCAGTGTCTGGGACATACTTGGTACCTAGCTATAGACGTTCAGCTTCACATATTCTCCCCTGTCATACTTTATTGGGTGCTTAGTGGTAAGAAGACAACAGCATGGATAGCTTTATTCGCAGGACTACTAAGTTTCCAGATAGGTGCAACCATTTATAACTTTATAGAGAACTTTCCTGGAGCGATTATTGCAATAGCGTAAGTTTTTGTATTTTTTTTTAAATAAAGAAACAGGCTTATCCTTTTCGTTGCTTATCCTTTGCGTTGTTTTAGTGAAGTAAAGTGTGACTGTACCGCGCTTTAGGTATGCGGGGCGAAGCGAGGGGCAGAGGCGGCCGCTACCGTTCTGTCAGTTCGCTGTCATAGCTAATAAACTGACAGAGCGAGAGCGGCCTGTGCTTCCCCCCACCTCGCTTCGCAAATCTAATGCGCGGTACATTGGCAAGTGATAAGTGATATGGGCTCCCATTTCCGCATTTAGGCTCTTAAGTGGCCCATTATGCGTGTGGGTCAGTGGCTATTCCAGCCACTTCAGCTCCGTCCAGAAGCTCAGAATCCTCCTGGGGATTTCGCAGGCTTCGCGGAGCGACCTAATGTCTGCAATATTTTTTGCCCGGTGTTCTGAAACTCCCATGTAATCCAGGATTATATGGGTGACCATTTCATCAGCCACCAGGTAGCCCCGGCAAAGGGGGATGTCGGTGACGTTTAATACGAATAAGTACTTGTCCAGAGCACAGTGGCCCGTGAGGGTACCCACCATTATTCGTAGGTTATGGATAAGTTCAGCATTCTATGTGTCAGGTACGGGGAGGGTCCTGTAAAGTCTTCCTTCGACTGCCTACAAGTGGTCACGTTTTTCCACCTGTCTTTGGTACACTGGTAATGGTCAAATTATTTTAAAACTATTAATTGCGAGTATTAAGTCCAGTAACTTTCATTTGGCTTCCCCATCTACTAATTTACGTACCTACAATGAAGCAAGAACCTCAGTTTTTGAGGTTTTTGCTCAATTAATTAAAAAAAAAAATGAAATCTTGCAGTACAGGATTGACAAGTATATTATAGCTTGCTGTGTTCTGTCGGTGTCGGTGCCTAGGAGTACCAGTGCCTCATGGGCATTTTCTGGGTTGACTCGCTCCATTGTCAACCTCATCTATGACCTTGGTCAAGATTGAGGTCAAGAGTCAACACATCTTATAATAAAAAAAACCTTATTCTTGTTTTTAGCCCTCGACTTAGCTTTTAGAAAAAAAACTGAAACTACGTAGCTTATCTTTATGTTTTATTAAAAACTAAACAAAAAGTTTTGTGTAAAATAGTGTATATAATACTGTAAAAGATAATTCAAACGTGGACTTACTAATATAAGAAGAAGAGCGAGAATTTTAATTATATCGTATGTATATGTATGTATATAGATGTAGATCGTATGTATATCGTATGTATATAATATTTATTTTATATATATATTTATATATAATTATATATATATGTATACTTATATATTTGTTTTATTTGTATTATTTATATATATTTATGCACCACCAACTACTCCTTACCTTACTGCTGACCTACCCTAAGGTTGCCTGGAAGAAATTGCTACCTAGCAATAAGGCCGCCTTGTTGTACACTATGTTTTATGTTCTGTTAATTGTCTTTGTGTGCAAATAAAGTATATTGTATTGTATTGTATTGTATTATTGTGTTTTTTGGTGAGAGTTAAATTGTGTTTTATTTTATTCCAGGCGTAATGACGAACACAATTGGTACATGTATTACTATTACGTTAATACTTTAACCAGAGCCTCACCTTTCTTTGTTGGCATGATTTTTGGATATTTGATGCATCTATGGAAAGGAAAACAACTTGTGATGTCCAAGGTTTGTTAAAAGTAGTCTTCGTAAGTATTTTCAAACCCCAACAAAAAATATAATAGCTCATAGACGCAAAGTAGCTTGCCTATGTGTTTTTTATAGGATGTACTTCGGAGAGTGTGCTCAGAGGCTACATGAGCTCATTCCGCTTGCCCCTTTTTTCCATCGGACGTCCAGACGCACTGCGGGGTACCACCCTTATCTTGTCGAGATCCCTCGGATACGTACTGAGCGCTATTCTTCATCTTTTATATTGCGCACTGCCAGGGAGTGGAATACCCTGCCGGCGTCTGTATTTCCGAGTTCATACAACCCAAATATCTTTAAAGTACGAGTGAATAGGCTTCTTTTGGGTGAGCTCGCTACGTCCTCGACCACATCTTTGCCCTAAGCTAGATTGTGGTCAAGAGCGAACCCATTTTTAATTTAAAAAAAAATATTGGCGTTATAAGTTTAATTTATGTATATGTGTATTTGTGTATCTGTGTGCTCCTAAACGAATGGACCGATTTTGAAGCATTTTATTTTGAAAGCTGACTTAATCGAGATGGTTATTAGCAATATTTGATGAAAATGATTCAGCCGTTTAAAAGTTATACGCAATAAATGTCGAGGGTTATGTAAAAATGTAACTTTTAGAGTTATTACTATATTATAAATATCTCATATTGTTTTATTTACAGATGACTACTTTATTGCTATGGGTATGTGCTTTCATCCTCACATCTTCAGCTGTTTACTCTGCACATCCAATGAAGGATGTTAATTGGGACAACCAGTTAGTTGACAACTTAGTCAATAGTTTCTCAAGAGGCCTCTGGGCTGCTGGACTTGGTTGGATGATTTTTGCCTGCCACAATGGATATGGAGGTACAGATTATTTTTTTTAATAACATAGTACAATGCTTCTAATTTCTTAATGTCTCTCGGAAAACAGTGTCTGTTTCGTTCTTATCTTTTGAGAATCAATTTATTTATTTTTTAATTTAATTTTATTTTATTTTATTCAGGAAACCAACATAAAAGGTGTTAACAGTGTATGTTATATAATAAAGCCAATTATAGGTTACCCCGTATTAATAAAAACATGTTTACAGTTACTTTAGACTTAAAGAACAAGATGAATTACATAATTAACTGAGAAGAAACTTAAATTACAAACCATTAGCTAACTACAAAAGTGAATTAGGTGAGCGAGATAAAGTTACTTAAACAAAAATAAAAAAAACAAAGAAGAGAGAGAAAAAAAGAAAGAAAAACAAAATAGTGTGAGTTGAGTGCACATTAGAAAGATTGTTAGAATTTACAGTTCGAACAGCATATCATAGCATGGTATAGTAATCGCCGAACTCAATATATACATACATATATATGTTATGTAACTATATTATAAAAATAAGAAATAAAAGTACAATAAATGAAAATGTGTGTGAGTAAGAAAAAGTTGCCATTTATTGAATGTTATAGGTGAATCCATTACCGAATACCAAGCGCGGAAACAGCGAGGTGACGCTGTGCATCGCTCGGTCTTTAGGAGTCAGATAATTAAGATATGGTTGATGAGTGAAGGGACCGCGCGATGCACATCGACCCGTACTATGTGTTCCGCACTTCGAGTCTGCAAGTAATTAAAATTAGAACCCAGTCAACTTATGTAATTGAGATTAATTAATAGTCACACGATACTTTGAAATAAATTTTTTTTTTACTGACGAAATACAAAATTTGCCGAACCACAACAATAAAATAGAAGCACTGTAGTTATCGATATCCTAAATGTCACAAATGCGAAAGTTTGTATGGATGGATTAATGGATGTTTGTGACTCCTTCACGCTAAAACTACTGGATGAATTTTCATGAAACTTTTCAGTAATATAGCTTGGACATCAGAGTAACACATAGAATTTTTAAATTAGGAGTGAAAGGAAAGCTTAGAACTACGATGTAGCCTCCATTTTCGTTGCAAAACGGCTCTTATCATAACAGCACAGATTGCATGCTTGTGGTAATCTGATGTGCGGCCGTCCGTACGTATGTGACATAATTCGTATTATCAAAATATTGTGCATTTTGAAGTTAAACAATTTTTTATTTGGATTAGTAAAAAATAATCGATCATTATTTGAAATGTAATTTAGCCTTGATCTAATAAACAACAAAGATAAGTGAAAAATTTAATACTTATAAAACATTATGGTTTAGATGTCACCGGAAAATGGTAAAAACAGTTGTATTACAATTTCACTAATAAAATTATAATCTCGCGCGATTTTACAATTTGCCTAGTCATCATCATCATCATCATATCAGCCTATTGCAGTCCACTGCTGAATATAGGCTTCTCCCAAGGTGCACCACTTTGCACGATTCTCCGCTTTTTTCATCCAGCCACTACCCACTATCTTCTTTAGGTCATCTGACCATCTGGCTGGAGGGCATCCTACACAACGTTTGCCAAGACGTGGTCTCCATTCGAGAACCTGTCTACTCCAACGCTCGTCGGTTCTGCGACAGACATGGCCAGCCCACAGCCACTTCCATCGCTCCGGTTTTCTGTCGGATAACCTCAATTCGGATTCTATCTCTTAGCGAGATCCCGAGCATGGAGCGTTCCATAGCTCGCTGAGCGACGTGCAATCGGTGGGCCAACCTCACTGTCATGTTCCACGTTTCGGCTCCGTAGGTCATTTGCCTAGTAAATTTATAAATTTACGAACTTTAAGGGCCGCCTGTATGAAATTAGGATAAGTTAGGTTAGGTTAGGCTTTTTTAGGTTCGGTTAGGTTAGATTTCATAAATATTACAAAAATGTCCGTCAATGTGAAAAAAAACAACACAAATAACAATATTCTTCTTCTTTTTTTTATCGTGTAAATATAGTCAAGTGTTTGGCGAACTTGACTAACCCTGGTGTCAGAGTTTTCAAACCGCACAATGGCAGGTCAGACCTGCTTTTAACGACTGTAGTCAATTAACAACAGCCGGGACCGATAGCTTAACGTGCCCTCCGAAGCACATAAACGCTCGTGATTATATGCCACTTTGGTCACCCATCAGGTTCCCGGCCTCTGTGTACGTTGCTTAACCTCACTGATCGGTTGAGATCAGCGAGAGTCACTGAGCTACGAATATGATTACAATATTATGGTTTTGACAATGTTACGGTCACCTGTTCCTTCATCTATCATCTTTTGTTATAGGTCCTATCAACTGGCTGCTGTCCCACAGCATGTGGAAGCTGATATCACGCATCTCCTACGCAATGTACATCTTCCACTTCCCTATAATGTTCATTACTGCTGGTACTCCGATAAGCCCTATTCACTTCACTGTTATCAGTACGGTAAGTTTTTAAATCGTCATTGTATTACTTAACCCATGTGGTGATCGGTTAAGAATAAGACCACCCCATCTCTTTCCGTGGGTGTCGTAAGAGGCGACTAAGGAAACACAAATGAGACTTGCCTCCTAGTAATCCATCCCAGGCAACGACACTTCATTTTTTTCTGAATCTGAGGTGTCGTCCTATGGTCTCATGCGGTGTGGTAGGCTCTGTAAGGGGCCGTCTGGTTCGCGACCACCCTCCTACCGTAGACCGACACCAGACAGCTTGCTGTGTTCCGTCGGTGCGTGGAAGTACCAGTGCCTTTATAGGCATTTTCTGGGTTGGCTCGCTCCATCGTCGACCTCATCTTCGACCTTATGGTCAAGATTGAGGTCAAGAGTTAACCCATCTTATAATAAAAATAAAAAAAAGTTTTTTAACAAAAGTGAATTTAAAGTATACAATCTTCCTTACATCTTTTCATGCACAAAGACCGAGTTCACCACGGCAATATGCTGAGCTGGCAATCCTTTATAGTACATTACATTGAATGTAACTATGATTATACAATAGTAATAGTAAGCATTTAAATGAAAAAAAATTCTACTATGGGAATGAAACTTATTTGACTTTACTAATTTTATTCTTCTTCTTCTTCCATTTCTATTCCCACTCTTTCATTTTATTACTTAACTAGCATCCCGCTCAGGACTTCGTTCCCGTGGGAATCCGGGAAAATTATGTAGCCTATGTTACTCAGGGATAATGTAGCATCCTAATGGTGAAAGAATTTTTGAAATCGGTCCAGTAGTTTTTAAGTTTATTGGTTACATACAAAAATACAAATCTTTCTTCTATTTAATATTAGTATAGATATAGACTGGTAAAATAGTACAGTCATTTCCCACTTGCCTTCTGTTTTCTTCCCAATTTTCTTCAGTAAAGAATAATTTAAAAATCATTACCTGAGCAAGATCAAACCACTTTCGTTATATGAGTTTTAGTTAACTACATATATATTTGTTACTAAAAATATAATAACGATGTATTATTTTTATAATTATTTACCCAAAAACATTTTTTATCAACAGGTGTACAGATTCCTCAGTGAATTTTCGATGACATTCTTATTGTCATTTGCACTGACATTGCTCATTGACTCACCGTTTTCAATCATCTTGAAACAATTGATCGGTGGAGGTAAGAATAACTGCTACATTTTTTTACTTTTCACAATTTTTATTTTTATTTTTAGCCTTCAACAAAAAAAGAAAGGTGTTATAATTTTTGACTGTGTCTGTCTGTGTCATCGTAGCTCCTTAATGAATGGACAGCTATTTTTATGGGTGTATTTTTGTCTGAAAATATGTTTTATCAAAATCGGTTCGCCATTTTAAACTTACTCGCCATTTGTCGAGAGTGATTAAAAAAACCGGCCAAGAGCGTGTCGGGCCACGCGCATTGTAGGGTTCCGTAGCAGCATGGTTCAAATATGCAGCTGGCTTCTTAATTCTACAAGCATATTGTCATAGTTGATGTTAAAATCCCCAAATACTATACTTAGTATTATAAACAAATGTACCTATTAAAAAGTTTGGCCTAAATATAACAGAATGGAAGTGTTTAATGCGCGAGCAAAGCGAGCGCGAATTTTTTTTTTTTTTTTTTTTGCGACAATTTTATTGTAAGGAATAATATAATAATATCAAGCTAAGCAGGTGCATATTTTTAATGTCGTTTTCGTAATTAGAACCCACAAAAACCTATTAAACGACACCTGAAATGTCAATATGTTACAGCTTGGCTTTCGGCTCGCCTCACTTTTAGCGTGGAACCTTGTATGTCAACCATTTTGGATTAGGGTGAATTATTCCACATTTTTTTTCGTTATAAAAATTAATGTTTCTCAAACGGATTGCTGAATCGAAAAACGTTTGTAGTAAACCCCTTCTATCTTTTAAAAATCTATCCTACGATAACGCACTCGATGATATCGGCTAGAAAAAAAACCATCGCCCATTCACGTTAATGGGAAACACACGAAAAAAATTGTTTTTCTCCATTTTATTTTTTAGATTTCTAACCACAATCAAAAGGTATGTATGACCATGCCAAAATTTAGCTCTGTACTATTAAGGATCTAATATTAGTAAATATATTCTTATTAATCCCAACTAAGTTTGGCACTTGGTCGACTATTACTCGCAAACTTGAAGGGCCATCTTATGTGTGATAGTTTTTCTTTTGATTTCGTTGTATATACTACCACCGTGAATTGTTTTACATTTTTAGAAACAACCGTTTAGCTGGTAGAGAGGTAGACACTTGTGTTTGACAAAAATTTTTACTTTAAAAATTTATGTTTCGCAAACGGAGTGCTGAATCGAAAAACGTTGTTAGAAAACTCCTTCTGTCTTTTAAAAAGCTGTCCTATGACACCCCATTTTACAGACACCCGAAAAAAAATCTACAGTTCTGTCGGCGTAATTTATATGTATGACCTTGCTAAATTTCAGCTCTGTGCTACCAAGGGTTTCTTAGGAAACCTGCGGACAGACGGACATGGTGAAACTATAAGGGTTCGTACCCTAAAACAACCCTAAAAACAAATGTATTATTAAAGAGTTTGTAATTTCTGAAATAATTTTTGTTTTGGTCTAAATACAACCAAATGTAAGTATAAAATTCGCGAGCGAAGCGAGCGCGAATTTTTTTTGTTTTTTTTTACGGCAATATTACTGTTAGAAATAATATCAACCTGCTGTTAAAATAATTTTGATGTCATTTTCGTAATTAACACCCCCAAAAAACTATTTAACGATACCTAAAATGTCAATATATTACAGTTTGGCTTTCGACCTCCCCTCACTTTTAGTGTGGAACCTTGTAAACATATTCTTATTAATCCCAAAAACGTTTGGTCGACTATTACTCGCAAACTTGAAGGGCCAACTTATGTTTGATAGTTTTCCTTTTAATTTCGTTATATATTCTACCAACGTGAATTTTCCCACATTTTTATAAACAACCGTTTAGCAGGTAGAGGGGGGGGACACTTGTGTTTGACAAAAATTTTCACTTTAAAAATTTATATTTCGCAAACGGAGTACTGAATCGAAAAACGTTCTTAGTAAACCCCTTCTATCTTTTAATATGCTATCCTATGACACCCCACTCAAAAATATTGGCGAGAAAAAAAAAATTCATCGCCCTTTCACGTCTATGGGAGACACCCGAAAAAAATTTTTTTCTAAGATTTTACTCTACAGTTCTGTCAGCGTGATTCATATGTATAATCATGCCAAGTTTTAGCTCTGTAGTACCAAGGGTTTCTTAGGAAACCCGTGGACAGACGGACAGACGGACAGACGGACATGGCGAAACTATAAGGGTTCGTAGATTACTACGGAACCCTAAAAATGGTAATTATTTTTAAAATCTAAGTTTAAAATTGAAAATTTCTGTTGGAAGAGATAAATAGCAAGAATAAAAAAATAACAAGAATTACTAAAAAAGTTATAAAAAATCTACGACCGATATATGACCGATATTGGTCACTACCTGTCATTGTTATCTGTAATGTCCGACAATCCAAAGATTGATCGGAGACTTTAAAGAACTGATGCCGAGCAACTCGAGTAGAACGTAAAAACCATAAAACAACGCGGTCAAAATGACAAAAAAAATGTTGAATAGACAACGCCAGAGGGGGCAAGCAAGCTTTTGCGCGGTGCCCTCGCGCAGTCAAAGTTTTACCGTCATCAGTGTGGCGTTATGCGTGAGTTTGTCGCGGGCTGTGCTAGCTATGCAGCATTAAGAGCATAAGAAGATCTATTATTGACATAATTTTCATTTTTCTTGTCGAAAATGACTTTTCAAGAAGCTCTACATTAACATTTCAAACAAGTTTTGACCATAAAGATAGTTTGATTTTTTTATTTGAAGTAATTTATAACACTTGTATTTTCTTTTCAGGTCCCAAAAAACGTGCAGTTGAAAATAAAAAAAGTTTTCAGAATGGAGATGTTAAAGAAAATCTACCAACGTACCAGAATGAGAAATATGCTGTTAAGTTATAGGGGAAAAAATACTTATGAAAAAAGACGATTTTACAGACATATTACCGATTTTACCTCATAGTACTAACGAACAATTAAATGCTCAAAAAACAATATTATTCACAAGTTTACTCCTTTAAATAAAAAATAATTTATGTCTTCTTTGCATTTATGGTTTGATTTCTATCCTAAACTAACTACGCTTCTAAAAATAAACCGGCCAAGTGCGAGTCGGACTCGCGCACGAAGGGTTCCATACCATTACCTATAAAACCGGCCAAGTGCGAGTCGGGCTCTATAAAAACCCAATATCTCTATAAAAGCGGCAAAAAATTACGTTTGTTATATTTAAGGAGCCCCCTTAAATATTTAATATACTCTACTTTTTAGTATGATGTTTTAGCAACAACCAAAATACATCATCTGTGAAAATTTCAACTGTCTTATTAGTATGGTTCATGAGATACAGCCTCGGACAGACTTATCTATAAAAAACGAGCAAACGTTTTTTGTATGCGAGCCCCCTTTAATTTTTATTTTATTCCGATTTTTAGTTTTTGTTGTTATAGGGCACATAAAAATACATCATTTGCGAAAATTTCAACAGTGTAACTATCACGGTTCATGAGATACAGCCTTGTGGCAGACGGACAGACGGACGGACGGATGGACAGCGGAGCCTTAGTAATAGGGTTCCGTTTTTACCCTTTGGGTACGGAATCCTTATGTCAATAAATGACTCATAATAGTTTAAAATTTCATACTAAGGAATATTTTAATATATAGAAAAATAAGTTCTATTTTACATTTTTTTACCTCTCAGATAGTGACTTCCTCATTAGCAAGGGAGAACAATTAGAAACACAAAAAAGAGAGATAGCTTTACAAACATTTAATAGAAACATTTCAACAGTCTGCTGATTTGCAAAATCGCAAATCAAATATTTAATTACTGAATTTCGTATTCCAGTACGTAATATACCGAAACAAAATAGTTCCACGCTGGACTGAGAGTGAAAGAAAAACTTCGAATGTGCCAACTGCCATAACTTCCCAGGCATACAGAAGCTAGTAAGTAGACGCTGCATCATGGAAGAAAGAGACAACCTATCACCACTATATTAATTCATGTTCCATCTAATAACTCTCAGAATCAATGTCATATGTGGTGTCAAGTGACAGAACGTTCTATCTAACCCGAGATGTGCCATAATATGATTCAAAACTGCGTACGGTACCCAATAGGTGTATAGTTGGAAAAAAAAATAGTTGAAATGCAAAACCGCACTCTATTTTCAGCATCACATGAGTGCAAAATGCATTACTGCTTGACATTCCAAAGCATAAAAGAGTTCCTTTTGTTAACCATTGCTCACTCTTTTCACGGAAAAGCTGAGCTTTATGTATGAACTTTTATCCATTAAAAGCTCTTATTATACGCTTTAAAGCCTTGTTTTTATTGTTATGTGGCTTTCTCCTCGTTTCTTAAATAATTTTGTAGTAGATTACAAAGTTGTATATTACTTATTCAACGTAATCAAAACTTATTGGTTCTAGCAAAATATGTTTAAAATAAACGAGCTAAACAAAACCGTTTAAAAAACTGAAGTCCCCTTGTTTCCTCCCTAGCTTTTCCTAAATTTGGCAGTAATTAAAGTGGTTAAGGCGACTACAGCACCCGATAAAGGCAGCACACATAGGAATAGTGCCATCTCCGTCTCTCGACAGGCTTGGGTCGGCAGTGCGAACAGTGTCGATAAACGAAGTTTACGAACTATGAAAGCGTGCGTGCGTAAAAACATGTTCGAAAGTTAGAAAAATGAGATTTATGGAAAGGTAACAGCTTAAATCGAAAAATGCGTTAACTACTTATCGAGAGTGTTCAATCACGAACATTTTGATAGCAAACTCAAGTTCCTGTGTGCATTTTACTATCGTTTTTACGGATTAAAAGATTCACAATATTGGTATTTAGCGGTGACTTTGTGAGCTTTTTCTATCGAACCAAAAGTTCTGAATCATGTTTTCAGCAAACTACTTATCTAGTTTATGTCCTGAACATTACCGTAGGTTTTTTTTTCTTCGATTTAATGCAGTGCGTCAAGCTTGTAATTTATTTGCTGTAGTCGCCTTAAGAGATTGACGGTTAAAACCTGTGTGACTAGGCTAACAAAGGAATCTGACATGCTTGGTTACTACATGTACCTAATATGTACTGCTTGATTACTACATGTAATATGTAGTAATCAAGCATGTCGTGAACTTGACTAACCCTGGTGTCAGAGCTTTCAAATCGTCGAATAGCTCCTGATTTGATTTCACGACAGTAGTTACGCAAAAATAGCCGAGACAGATCAGACCGATGACTTAACGTGCCCTTCGGAGCACAGGAACGTGATAAATTGTCATTTTGATCCCCAATCAGTTTCCTTACTCTGCTATGTATTGCTTAATCCAACTAATCGGTATAGATCAACTGGAATGGCGTCTTTTATCCCACATTGAATTTTTGGACGAATATATCAATAGTGTTATTTACTATTTTATTGTCTTTAAGATCACATTGTTTAATGAAGAGATTCAAGTTTGTTTTAGCTTAATCGTTAGCCTAACTGATACGATAAGCGCATCGATTTACGTCGAAAGAGGTATTTAACAGTAGATTTTCTTATTAAGTGGCATAATCACAACAAAACTATAATAGCCGATAATTTTAAATAGGTAAGGTTCGATAAAAACGATTTTGCTGCGTAAATGAGATGACTTAATGCAATTGTGTTTAAAGATTAATGCGCCTGACCTATTTAGAAAGGCAAAGACTTACGCCAGAGTTAGAGCTACTTTTGTTTGTCTTGAACGAGGTGAGTATTTGATACTCAGCAAAATTATTTTTTTGGGAAATTACAGAAGTGAACGTCCATAGACTCACGCCTGTCATTCTTTTCGGGGTTTGGGAACCTCTGGACGCTACATTCGTGCCCAACTGTGGGATAAAATGTAGCCTTATGTCCTTTCCCAGGTTCTAATCTATCTCTGTACCAAATTTCATCAAAATGGGTTTAGTACCTAGTTTAAGCGTGAAAGACGGACGGACAGACAGACAGAGTTACTTTCACATTGTAATATTATATAATAATATTATATATTATATAATATAAAGTTTATAAAATATTAGGTAACTGCATACATGTAGGGGAACCCAAACCTTCCTCTCCCTGAGGGTTTCAGGGCGGAGGGGTGGAAGCAATTGCTTGAAAAGCAAGAAAAGGTAACTTTAACTAATTATAGTAATATAATATATAATATATATATTGTAAGGAAAGATTGCTCCGTATCCAGCTACTAAATTGCCAATGTAAATTAAAATTCATTGCCTTGTGCAAAAAAAATGTTTCCCAAAAGAATATTCGAGGCGTTGAGTAATAGAAACATCTCAGATGGGATCGGGCACTAATGTTGGGCTTACATTGGATTCAGTTTAAGTATTTATGGTTCACCTTATTCAAAATGTTGTGCCAAGAACAGATTTCCCCAGAATATTAAATACAAAAAAAGTTATTTATAATGTAGGTTCACACTCTTAGATACCTATACTGTGAGGATAGATCGACTTCGATTTGCCATTTTAAACTTTAGTGATTAGAGGACTTAATTCTTTTCGTCTCTTCTATAATGTTTTATTTATCTAAATGTTATTTATAGCCTGTATTAAGTATTCTGTGGTGATAGCAATACTAGCTATTATAACTGAAAAGTCGACTGGTAGATAATGCTTTTAGGTATTAAGTCCACTGCTGATCTTAGGCATAGTATAAAAAGGGGGTAGTAAGAAATACCCGCCGAGATTTTGTTGAGTGTGCGTGCGGCGACGCATAGATACTATGGCGTACACATACAAGACGCGCGCGGTGCATTTGTATGAAGATTAACCTACTTCCCCCTTTTTATACTCTGTCTTAGACTTCTATTATCAAGTAAAGAAACGCCAACGGCTCGTCCATTAATCTAGCAGGTGAGGCTGATATTAAAGCACACAGAATTTTTTGAGCCCACACAACCCATACATTATAATAAATAAATAGCCGATTCGTTTACGAACATCGTGTATGTTTCAGATTTTGGTTTTAGCATTAATCCATTTTCATAAACTTTAATGTCTTTGATGATAGCTGAATTAAGTTACACGTTATATTAACATGCATATGTTCTCATTTTTCAGAATAATATGTACATAAATACAACACAATTTTCATCTCTTGTCATACCTGACTTTGGAACACTAATGTTCATTAGAATAGAAATTTATTTGTTGGATGTAATTGTTAATTCTAAATTAAATTCAAAACATAATAAACAATTAATTTGTTTTGCAGAGACTGTCACAGCCGTTATACAGGAGTTTTCAAGCTTGAGATAATCTGATTTCAAATTTGGAGTGGTTTTGTCTTTTTGAGGCTTGGTCTAAGTAAAAAGATATTATTTTTAAATCTATCAATATAAATAATATTTTGTATCAGAAAGACACACAGATTAACTTATTTACGGTCAAACAAGTTTCACTCTGTCGCGAGGTTTAGTAAATTTTGCCACATGCTTCTTTTTAAATCTAACTTAGCGGCTAAGATGTGGTCGATGATGCCTTTTTCAACGTTTTTTTTAACTCGAACTTTTAAGAGATTCAGGTTGTATGAGCCTGGAAGTACAGCAGGCAGAGAATTCCATTCCTTAGCGGTGCGCAATATACATTGTGACTTTTTAATCAGTACCCAAATTTTTCTTACGGTGTCAGTACCATTTATAGAACGTAAATAAGGAAGAAAACGATCATTTTTTCAAAAATTTTCAAATTTTGTTACACCTGTATAACGTCTTAAGAGAATGAATTTTATGAAACGCAGAAACACGGGTGTCATAAATTGTATTGAAGAGTACTAGGTATTACCATGTAAATTTTTTTTCCATACAAACATTTTGATTTATTTTCATTTTTCAGACGATCTTGCTTGAAATTTTTATATGAAACGATATAAAACAAAAAAATAAGGGTTTGTGAAATTTTTGTAAAGTTTACATACAATTTTTTTTGTAGAAGACTAGATTTCCGCCCGGTACTTCGTTCCGGTGGGAATTCCAAAAAATTATGTACTCTATGTTACTCAAGGATAGTGTAGCATTTTGTTGGTGAAATAATTTTTGAAATCGTTCGTTACATAATAAACATACAAAAATTCAATGTTTTCCTCTTTACAATATTAGTGTAGACTAGCATCCCGCTCGGGACTTCGTTCCCGTGAGAATTCTGGAAAATGATCTCAGGGATAATGTAGCATTATAATGGTAATCGGTTTTGCTGGTTTGCTGGAAGAAATTTCTTTTTAGAGAAGCTAACCTTTTGTGTCGTATTTCTGTTTGTGATTTTATATATATTTGTCATGTGTGCAAAGAACTGTAAATAAATAAAAGAATTTTTCAAACCGGTCCAGTAGTTTCGGAGCCTATTCGTTACATAGGTACATAATTTTTTACAAATTTTTCCTCTTTAATATATTCGTATAGATGAAGAAAAGCGCTCAGTGAGGGTGGTACCCTTCGGTGCGTCTAGACGTCTGGTTGAAGGAAGGGGCAGGCAGAATGAGCTCGTGCATCTCAGTTATACCTACTCGATAAGGAAGGTAAAGTTAGATTTTCTGAAATTTTTACTTTTAAGGCGACTACAGCACCTAAATTACGATTTTATGATGCGTAGATAATCATGACGCACTGCATTAAATCGAAGAAAAAAAAATACTACGGTAACATTCAGGACATAAACTAGATAAGTAGTTTGCTGAAAACATGATTCAGCACTTTTGGTTCGATAGAAAAAGCTCACAAAGTCACCTCTAATACCCAATATTGTATATCTTTTAAGCTGTAAAAACGATAGTAAAATGCACACAGGAACTTGAATTTGCTATCAAAATGTTCGTGACTAAACGCATTTTTCGATTTAAGCTGTTACCTTTCCATAAATCTCATTTTTCTAACTTTCGAACATGTTTTTACGCACGCACGCTTTCATAGTCCGTAAACTTTGTGTATCGACACTGTTCGCACTGCCGGCCCAAGCCTGTTGCGAGACGGAGATGGCACTATTCCTATGTGTGCTGCCTTTATCGGGTGCTGTAGTCGCCTTAAACTATATGTTTAAAAAATAGCTTTCTTTTCGTATCTTTTTGTAACCAGTCTAGCATAGCTTATATGGACGCATGACATAATTTTGCCACGTAAATGTCGTTCTGCCTATTCTTTACTGATGCTATACGATAGAACGACAGAGCTAAACGAGATACGTACGAAAAAATTGTATCACGTGTCTATGTTTACTATGTAGTTAAAAGACGAAATACTCTTGTATCCTATTCAGCACCATTTTCCACCTCCGGAATTAGTTTCGCGCTTCTGTTTAAAATATAACGTAGATCTAGAATGAAATGGACGCGAATGCCAGTTTCAGATAAGACAGTGAGAAAGCTTAGATCAATAAAATGACAGATGCTGCTGTCTGTATATTTCACCGGAAAATTTTAAACACGGTAATTTTACAATTCCAATATTGAAATTATAATCTGGTGCGATATTAGAATTTGCCTAGTAAAGTTATAAATGGGCCGCCTGCGTGAAATTTGGATAAGTTAGGTTTTATTAAGTTAAGGCTTTTTTAAGTAAGGTTAGTTTGCATTACCTACTATAAAAAAAATTGTGCAGTTCACAAACTACCGAGAGTTTAAAATCTTACAAAGTCAATTTACAATGTTACGGGCTTCGAAATTTATGCTAAGGAAGCAAGAGTTAAGAACAAATTTTCCACAATCCCCACGGGAACCTGATATATGATGTGCCGTGTGAGTACCCGGCAGAGTAGAATAGGACCACTCTGTTTCTTACCGAGGTGTCGTACAAGGCGACTAAGGTAAATATGCAAGCAAGTTCATCTGCACACAGAGAAGGAAAACTCTGAAATTATATCAAAACCCTCGCCAACCCGTCTGCCAAGCGTGGTGAGTATGGCATTCACCCCTCATGTTATTGAGGGAGGCCCGTACCCCAGCAGTGGGGACGTATATGGGCTGATGAAGAAGATGAAGAAGAACCTGATAATATCAGGTTATATTATAATGCGTAATATGTCTCAGATAAAAAGCTGGTTATTTTTATATTATACAATTATATAAAGGAAGGAAGGAAGCAAGACTTGTGCTCTCCAAAGGAAAACAAACAGCTTTTATTACTCTGGTGTAGTCTAAGGAAACACAAATGAGACCTCCTAGTAATCCATCCCATTTATCTGAATCTGAGGTGTCGTCCTATGGTCTCATGCGGTGTGGTAGGCTCTGTAAGTAAAGGGCCGTCTGGTTGCGACCACCCTCCTACCGAAGTCCGACGCCAAACAGCTTGCTGTGTTACGTCGGTACGTGGGGGTACCAGTGCCTTTAGAGGAATTTTCTGGGTTAACTCGCTCCATCGTCGACCTAATCTTTAACCTTTTGGTCAAGATTGAGGTCAAGAGTTAACCCATTTTATAATAAATAAAAAAATCATAGACCGACTTGAAGTTTTGCACGTAGATAGTTAGAGGACTTATTTTGAGTAACATCCTGAATGTTCTATGAAACAGAGCTATTCACTGGGATCCTCTGGGGGATCGAACTTGGGGATCCTGGTGGCCGGCATGTTTTAAATTTGAGTTTGACTGAAAGATCATTTTACCTTTCAAAGTGAACAATGATGTTCCCGGTTGAAAGCTAGTGTAGTTTATTTATTTTACAATGCAGTTGCTCGGAAATGGCCCCGTAACATGGCAACGGAGTGTACGTTTACGTACCCCATAAAACACATGTCATGTTATGTAATTTTGAAATGAGAAGAAGATTTTGAAAAGAAAAAAAATATTTGAACTAATGAGCAAATAAACCATTTTTCATATACCAAAATTCAACTTCAGTGGCTATTCTGTGATCCAGTAAAGTGATTTTTTAAATTAAATTATGCATTAAAAGTAAGCAAAAAGGGAATAAAATACTGACAAAAATGTATGACGCAATAAAGAGTAGCTGATTTGATAATTCAGTGACCCTTTTGACAAGTGAGAGTATTATCTTTCTCATAAAGCTTCATACTGACTGTATAGTATGTGACGGCAAAGAGTTTTTATGCCTGATAAAATAATTATTTCTGACGAAAATCTTGATTTTCAGTGAAATAAAATATAAAAGTAAATTATTTATTTTACTTTTTTAATAAAACAAATCTGATTTTTAACAAATAATTGAACTATTTAATAATTTCTGTAGGCGCAATGGGCATTTTATTTACTAGCCTTTGCCTCATAATTGTAGAAAAATATTTTGCTCGCCATTATTTTGCCCGCCATCGCCATTTGAAATTATTTGTTCAACAAAATCATTTTTGTGTTATAAATGTTAATTTCTTGATGTTTTGTGTTTAATCGTAAAATATTAGTGCACATTGTTGAATTTTAACACGTTTTCAGTGAATGTTGATTAGAAATACTATCTTTTAAGAATTTTGGATATACCTATACGATGTAAGTTTCTGACAACATTGTTTTTTAGTTTCGTTTCCTCGGCTACTGCATTGTAAAACGTTGAACAATATACGTGCCTTAGGTAATGTGTAACTGGAGCCCTATAAAACACTCGCTTCGCTCGTGTTTCAAATGGGCTCACGTTACACATTACCTACGACACTAGTATCGTTAATAACTATAAAATACGCCTAATTGCAATTTAAATATTTTCGCTTATAAATGTACAGACAGCAGCATGTCAGGATACCCATTTACACTACGAAAGCCGACGCTATTACGAGCGAGATAAGGGCGACGTCAAGGTCAACTTGTATAGCCTGATATGCTGCCGTGTATACCTTCTAAGATTAAGCTCTGATATTTTTAATGTGAGCATCTTTGATATAAAATGTCGTGCGATTTTTAAAACATCAATGTTTATTTAAAACTTACGGAGTTAGTATTTCAGTTTATGTAAGTACAGTAAGCAGTTTTGATGTAAAACTTATTTGAAATATCTAACAAATCCCTATACAAGATTATTGTTATAAGTACATTCAAGAAGGAACACACTTGCCATGATCCTCTACTAATCACCCTAAGGTTGGCTGGTAGCCAATACTTTTGGCATTAAGTAAGTCCGCCAATGTGCATCTGTAAATAATATTCTATTAATAAAATAAATAATTAGGTAATCAATTAATTACTTAATTAGAAGTAAAAAAAAATTGCGATGGAAGGTGGTAATAAATAGCCGTGCTTGAAAAATGAAGACTTAAAAATGGTATTATGCTGTATTGTATTGAGTTTAAAAAGGAAAAGAAGTATACATTTGATTTTCAATTTTTTATCTGATATATTCCTTCCTACTCTTCCATTACATTCATTAAATATTTTTAGATTATATAATTTAGAATGAAAGGCTTGTCAAATTTACTCGAAACCCATTTTTTGGGTGGTGTTTAAGAAAAAACACGTAATTTAAACAAAACTATAGGTACCAAGGATATTGGGCTTTTGCACTTACGGTTTTAGCTCCATCTTACGGCGGGTTGCAGAACTTTTGAAGCAGCAGGATTCTAAATCGAGTAGTGTAGTGGGAACAACTGTGTCACAACACAATGCCACACGAAGCAACAAGTTGAGGGTTTAATTCCAACAAGTATCGGTAGGTGGCGTTAAATAAGTTAGGTAGGTAATGAAAAAATCGGAATGGAATGTTTTTTTATGGTAACAAACAAACCATTTTTTTACCTAGAATTAAATTGATAAAAAAACTTTGTAAATTATCTCTCGTTTCTTTTTTTTTCACGTGAAATATTGACCGTGATCGATGTTAATGCTCAAAGTACAAACTTCTTTGATCGTTAAGGCGACTACAGCACCCGATAAAGGCAGCACACATAGGAATAGTGCTATCTCCATCTCTCAACAGGCCCGGGCCGACAGTGCGAACAGTGTCGATACACGAAGTTTACGGACTAAGAAAGCGTGCGTGCGTAAAAAAAATGTTCAAAAGTTAGAAAAAAGAGATTTATGGAAAGGTGACAGCTTAAATCGAAAAATGCGTTAACTACTATAACGAGAGTGTTCAATCACGAACATTTTGATAGCAAATTCAAGTTCCTGTTTGCATTTTAACTATCGTTTTTACAGCTTAAAAGATACACAATATTGGTTATTAGAGGTGACTTTGTGAGCTTTTTCTATCGAACCAAAAGTGCTGAATTATGTTTTCAGCAAACTGCTTATCTAGTTTATGTCCTGAATATTACCGTAGTATTATTTTTCTTCGATTTAATGCAGTGTGTCATGCTTATCTACGCATCACAAAATCGTAATTTAGGTGCTGTAGTCGCCTTAAGGTTAAGCACGGACACAGGGGTATGAAAGATGGGTTACCAAAATGGACATTTTTCACGAACGTAAGTATCCGTGCGACCCAGGTTAATCAAGTTTGCCACAAACTCTATTATACTTATGTATATCAGTACATACATAAGTTCTTTTGAATAAACTTTATATACTAACACACTAACCAAATTCTTTGCCCTTGAGCTAGATTGTGGTCTAAAATTATCGAAATGATATGCGAAATTGATTTAAATCTGCTATTCTTTAAGCAACAACCTTTAAGAATTTTTTGTTAGATGTTTGTATTCAGCAAATATATTTAAAATTATTTTTCTTTTCGCATTAACCCGTCACTTGCTTGTTTACGCCGCGTGCGATACAAATCTCGTACACCATGTGTTCAAAAAGCACGCGAAGGTTTAACAATGAAATTACCATCAATTAATGGGCTATGTACATTTTTTTTCTATATTGGTAGCATTAAGGTCCTACATTAAAAATAATAATAATGTCTCTTTTTGTTGACAAATTATTGAAAAAAAACAAAGGGTTGCAATCCGGGAGCGCCGGCAGAAGGGAAAACTTGAACATAAATATTACTTCCTTGCGGTCTAAGAAGTTTTCACTACACCCTCTGTCTTACGTCAGGTAACGTGACCTTGACGCGAGTTTAACATTTTTTACCCATCCAAAAAGCGAACAACGCCATTAAAGAAGTTTTCACTTCAAAAATCTATACTTTTCACTTTGCTACACGACTCCTACGGAATCCAAAGATTTCATGCCTTTGCCATTTAAATTTTATATACAGGGCTTTAGGTAAATCTCTTTTAACCTCTCGGGTGCTATAGGTCAAAAAACGAAAAAAAAGTTTTGATCTCCCATACAAAATGCGCTAAAATACTGATGAAGTTTGTATGGGATATCAATTTTTTTTACGTATTTTGACCTATGTTCCTTGGGGAAAGTTGTTCAGTTTCATGGACTGATTAATCACCCGAGAGGTTGAAAGAGATTTACCTAAAGCCCTGTATAGCCGCGAAAAAAAACATTTATGAAAATTGAATTTTTTTTCATTTTATGAAATTGACAATTTTTTTTTCAAATTCAAATTCAAAATTATTTTTTGCCTCGCGAGTTTTTTTATAGATGTTATAGATGTTACATGAGTTAATGAAGCACATACACAAACCCCGTTGGGGCACTACAACAACAATGTTTAATATTGGAATTTCATTATCTTACTACTTGGCAAAAGAAAACTTCCCATAATTCCGTATAGATGTTAGATTAGCGTAGTGAGATCGTGAAAATTAATATTGTAGCGGTTGCTTGAGGAGGTGTGAACGCGGAGGACAGTGAAACTCCAGTTGGGTGTAAAGGGGAACTTTATTAGTACTAAAGCAATACACTCGTACAGAGGAGAGGGCGTAACGAATAGGTGTTCGCGCGTGGCACGAAGCGTACTAGGCGTTATTGAGTCCCAAGGGTACACGATCCGCTCGCGGGTATTCGGCCGAAAGCCAAAGTGCCCACTATGCAGAGTCGTGTACGACTGGTGTTTCCAATATTTTCCCGGTTTCCCAGGATTTCCAGTGAATATGAATTTACATCGAATGAACCTAAGCAAAATCGTTGACAACTTCAATACTTTGTTGTAGAAAACAGCCAGCGCCATCTAGCGGTTCAGAAAATATCTAATAGCATCTTGAAAGCATTGGTCCGAGTAAAACAGCGGATTACTTTAATAACGCGTTATAGAAAACAGCCAGCGCCATCTAGCGGTTCAGAAAGGCACTATTTCTTGTTCATGTTGTTACAATATGTCTTTAATTTCTTAGCAACTAAAAGTTCTTTTGTTTTTTTGAGAAAAGGACGTAATCTCATATTATAAATAGAATCCAGACCAATTTAATATATCTGAAAATATCAGACATAGCTTAATGTATGAAAACTAGTATTAAAACAGATTAACTGTTTTACATATTATATCTTCATTCTACATAATAAAAGTAAGGAAGGGGCTGCAGGTGACAGTAATACCGTGATTATGATTAGATTAAAAATTAATTAACACAAGACTCATTACTAATACTTCAGCAATGAAACAATAAAGACTAATTTAATAAAACAATATAAAAAATAAAATAAGTTTTTGACCAAGTCGTTAGAAAAGGTGTTGAAAATGGGAATGACATGGTATCTGTTAGTGTTTCAGTTTCTTTTACTGGAAACAGTGTCAGGACATATGCGTTCGATTTGGGAGCTTCGAAATCCAGCTATCGATCCTACCGTGGTTGAGAATGCCTTGGATTCAGAAGTTTGTGCACAACAACTGCAGCATATCACTAACAACACTTTACTTCGGCTAAGATGTAAGTACATTAAATACATTTTTTTTAAACCTGATCCAAAAAGAGGGGTGTTATAAGTTTGACGTGTGTATTTGTATATTTTTGTATTGGTGTCTGTCTTTGGCATCATAGCCCCTAAAAAAATTAACCGATTTCTTTTTTTTTTAAAGCTGACATGATGGAGATGGTTTTTAGCTATCGTCATCAGCCCATATACGTCCTCGCCGAGGGGCACGGGCCTCCCTTTGAAACACGAAGGGGTTTTACGCAATAGTCCACCACGCTGGCCCAATGCGGGTTGGTGGACAGGTCGATTTTCCAAAATGAATTTTCTTGGACAGCGGGTTTCATTACGATGTTTTCCTTCACCGTTAAGCAAGTGATAATTAGAAATTCGTACATAAATCTGAAAAGACGAATTTAGTGGTACAGGCCCGCACCAGGATTTGAACCCACGACCTTCCGATCACAAGTCTGGCTCATTACCAACTGCGCTATCATTGCTTTTTAGCTATATATCCATGAAATTTCATCACAATTGGATTAGCCGTTTAAAAGTTAGTATTAACGTCAGAGTTGATACCATTGTTTTATTATTATTTTTCTATTAACAGAATGTAATAGTAAGTCCGCATGTTTATGAAATAGTTGTTGAATATAAAGATACCTACTTAACAAAAATTTGATAAACAGGCTAACAAGCAAGCAAGTCTTGTGTATATTGTTTGTCTTAAATTAATAAAGTTTAACTAATTTTACTGAAAATTCTGCTGCTGCAGTTTTACGGGGCCAATTTCTGTAGATCTTTATTTTATAAAGCTTTCCGCTAGGGAGTTCATTCTCGTGAGAATTTCGGGAATGATTTATACACATAAACCTTCCTCTTGAATCGCTCCGTCCACTGGTGAAAATCGTATGAAAATCCGTTTTATTGTTTTTGAGTTTGTCGTGTTCAGACAGACAGACAGAGGCAACGGGGCATTTTATTTTTATAATATAGTATGATCAACAAAGTAGCATTTAATCAAAGTAAAAAAATTGGTTTATTTGCAGTTATAGAAGCGGGTTTGAGACTGCCAAAAGCAATATTGGAACTCAACAACCTAGACATGGGAAATTATGATCAATGTTTAGAAATAAATGAAGAAATGGATAACTCCGTCATTGAAGGCAAATACTGTATGATACAGACTCCCGTAGCAGATGATAATGTTGCTCGTTTAGCTAATGTTCTTAATTGGGAAGAATATGATCCAGAATTATTTAATGAAGCTAAATTACGGGAATGGAAACGCTTGGAAGAACTCAATTCCAAACAAGTAGCAATCACACCTATACCGAGAGATCTGAGGTATGATTATTTTAATCAACTAATTTTAAAATGCATTACAAAAAATATTTTATTTACAAAAATTTTGAGTGCCGGTTTGTGCATGTGTGTGTGTGTGTGTGTGTGTGTGTATGTTAGAGTTATTTTGTTACTTCGTCTTAAGCAGTGTTTTTCAAACTGTGGGTCGCGACCCCCTGATGGTAGGTCCTACAACAATACAATTTCAGTTTCGGCTGTGCCTGTGTAATGATGCTGTCGGCCTTCCACGTCTACTCCGTGGCAAACTCTATTATTACGTTTTAAAATCTCCAAGCAGTTCGGGGATTTAGCCTCTTTGAGACCTTAGGGGGTCGCCAGAAGTTTTCAATTTTCAAAGGGGTCGCGAATTCAAAAAGATTGATAAACACTGGTCTAAAGCATTGTAACAAATTTATATGTCATTATTTTTTTTAATAGTTTTACATTCGGAAAGTAAGTAGTTCAGAGTAAAGTAGTTTATTGATTCCTTATTAATCCTATTTTATACAAACGACGATCTTTTTTAATAGTATCAGCTACTTTACGTGTCCTCCGTTTTTATACCGACTTCAAATGGTTCTATGTTCGACTGTACGTATTTTTTTATGTAGGTATGTTCACCGATTTCTCCGCCAATTATGGACCGATTTTCAAAATTATTTTTTGTTCGAAAGAGTATTACTCCAGAGGTGGTCCCACATTAATTTCATCGAAAATGATTCAGTGCTTGTAAAGAAAACAAAAAAAAAACTACAAACCAGAACATCATCTAAATAAATGAGTGACCTTTTCGTTTGTGGTTATCTGCTAATAGGTGTTGTAGTCCGCATAAAACACTATTTATCTACTTTGTGCGAACTGTTGTTGGGATTGAAGTCGGTGATTCATACGTTTTTAACGTTGAAAATTATTTAGTACCTACTGTTATAATTCGAGTCAATGGTAAGCTTTTGTATTTTGTAGGAATTATGTAAAGAATGTATACATAATTTCCTAAAAGTAAGCAGGTCTCTTAGTCGGTAGGTCATTTATTCCAAGTAATTTATAAATAATTTCGGTTAGTTTCTGACAGAATATCAGCGCTTCTGTGTGCAGGCATAGCAGCAACATGCTGAGTCAGCGCCTTTTTGAATGACACTTTGTCTTATTTTAAGTTTTATTTGTTGTCTGTATTGTTGTTTGTGTTAGTTGGATAAAGTTTTTCTATTACTCTATATTCTATCAATCATGTCAGCCGCAAGACGTCCACTGCTGGACATAATGAATCCCCCAGGGATCTCCACCTCGATCGATCCTGCGCCACCCGCATCCAGCGGCTTCCTGTAATCTTTACCAGATCGTCGGTCTACCTTGTGGGAGGCCTTCTATCAATGTATTTTTTAAATTAAAGGTCTGAGCCAGAAGACGATGATTTGGGACTGGCATTAAGAATGGCGCTTTGCATCCCAAAAGCCTGTACTACAGACGAAGGGATAGCCGGGCTTTACACAGTGAATGTTGCGGCACTAGGGCTAAATTACAGAACAGAATTTTGTAGAGTAAAGGGTGACAAGCCTTGGACTCCTGTTGACTACGTAGCGGTGTAAGTAATAGGTCCCTACCTATGAAATAACTTTTTTCTGTTAAACAATTTTGGAAGAAATATTTATTTTGGAGGAGATCCGATAACTACCCGTCCAAACAAAACCTAATATGGCTGTATATGTCCTTGAACTAACTGGAGATGGTCAGTTGATAAGGAGGCTGCATCAACTGGTCTCGGCTGGAAGGACATTGAAACTGCTGCACTAAATCGAGAAGATTGGAAATCCTTTCTGAGAGCCCTATGTTCCTGATGAGGGATAACAGGATTACATCATCATCATTGTCATTTATTCATACACACATTTTTGGATATTTTTCGGGGATGTAAAAAGGTGTGAAGGTTGGAACAATATTCGGCTATAAATGCCAGATTTATCAGGTCAAACGAGCTGTATTTGAAACTAGTTACCACTTTAAAAATGTTTAAATTGTATTAAAATCTCAAAAAGTATTAATATCAAAAACATTTTTGCAAGCAGCTGCTGAATCAAAGAAAGTATGAAAAAAATTGTACCACCTCTTTCTTACCGAGGTGTCGTACAAGGCGACTTAGGTAAATATGCAAGCAAGTTCATCTGCACACAGAGAAGGAAAACTCTGCAATTATATCAAAACCCTCGCCAACCCGTCTGCCAAGCGTGGTGAGTATGGCATTTACCCCTCATGTTATTGAGGGAGGCCCGTGCCCCAGCAGTGGGGACATATATGGGCTGATGAAGATGAAAAAAAATGTGGGGACCCAATAGGTACAATACAATACAATACAATATACTTTATTGCACAATTTGAAAAGAAATACAATGATGAGACAATTACAAGTAACTTTACAAAAGGTACAATATAGGCGACCTTATCGCTTCAAGCGATTTCTTACAGGTAACCTTTGGGTATGAAAAGTCGCATAGTGAAATCAAGAGCGGGCGCAATATATAATATAAACCTAAAAAATATATATTAAACATAGTATAAACATATATTTAATTTAAATACATATAAATAATATAACACAGTTTAACATAAATACAGTTTTATATGTAATTATTCGATACATAAGACACACACACACATAGTTAAATAGGAGATGGAAACAGGAAAAAAAAACAACTAAGTAGGTAAAAGGAATACGGAAAACAAGAGAGGAAAAGTAATAAAAAAGGTATAGGTATATAAAATTAAATCATTGATTTTAGATGTGTAGGCAAAAAGATCTTCTCTTTTGTTTTCCAAGGGTGGGTAAATCAATCAATCGGATCAAAGTTAAAATTCTACAAGTAAAAGTTGAAATTCTTGATTCCATTTAAAACATATACCTGTAACGAACTGTTCATAATATACTCAATTACTTTTTCAGTGTCGTATTTTCCATCATTGGATTTATAACCATTTTGAGCACAGCGTATGATATTTGGTGGCAGCTTATTGCTAAAAAAGGTAAGTGAGAGTACTTGATTGTTCTGTTAATTAGAACATTCTTATAGGGTCGGTGGGACATTAAATTCTTTCTATGATCAACTGTAAAGATATTTTCCCAATCAACCAGCAATGCCAAAGAAAAGCGAAAGTTTGCTGGATTTCACGGGTTGTTTTTGTAGTTACGTAAGAATAAAAAAAAATCCCTTGAAAAATTCTTCGCCAGTCTCCCTAACATACTAACAGATTTATGCAAATACAAATGTGTATTGTTTATGACACAAGACCACACATTTATTACATGTTTAAGCCACTTAATTGAATCAATCTTTATCTGTTATCTCTGTTTACTCAATACTAGCATCCCGCTCGGGAATCGAGCCCGTGGGAATCGAGAAAAATATTTAGCCTATGTTACTCAGGTATAATGTAGGATCCTAATGGTGAAATAATTTTTGAAATCGTTCCAGTAGTTTTTAAGTTTATTTGTTACATACAAAAATACAAATCTTTTCCTCTTTATAATATTAGTATAGATTAAAATACTACATGGCATAGGTATTTTATAAAAGAATTTAATCTGCGGTGATTTTTACTATTGATTACTTTTATCACGAAAATGGTCCTTGATGACGCTCTAAATTGTTTTTATCTACAATGGAATATATGGAATGGCGTCAAGAACAAAGTCCTTTTTTTCCTATTTTGTAAACATTTAATAATGTTAGTGTTCTAAAATCGTCATCCTTATCTGCTAGACGTTCATCCTGCTGATCAATGGACGAGGCTACAACCCTCAAAGGGTTTCTTTAATGGATTTCGGCGATTTTGCTACGCTCTATTTTAGTTTCCAATAAACTAAAATTACTTTGAAGTATGTTTACTGTGATATTAGCAAATGGACACCATCTTTCCAGAAATTGAATAGATAATTAAATCATATGCAATATAGTGGTATGCCATGTATGTATGTATATCACATTACAGGACCCAGCCGACATTCAACAATATTTTTTAAATTTCAGATCCAAAAGCTATAAGTACGATTCTCAGGGCTTTCTCAGTTTATACCAATGGCAAACGGCTCACGACATTTACATCTAGCCCTAATAATTTAAGCTGCATTGACGGAATCAGATCCATCTCCATGTTTTGGATTTTAGTTGGACATACCCATACGTTAATGCCGCCAATGATGAACAATCGCTTTGTTATAGAGGTAAACAAAACAATCATTATCTTCTTAAAATATGGAAGTGCACAGGGTCCTGATTCACCGAATCATCAACGCCCAGAACCAACTCTTGAACATAGCAAGCTGAAAAGGTTCCTTAACAGTGTAGACAAGGAATAAGAAAGGTTTTAATGAAATTCCCAGGCGAACGAAGTCCCGAGCTCTAGTAAAAAATAAAAATACATTATTTTTGTTACAAAGTCGTCAGATTAAAGATAACCCATAGATATCTGACTTGCGGCATTGCCGCGCTGGATATTGGATAGAATCTGCAACAGGGGCTTTACTCTATACTATTCGAAGCGTTAAATGACAGTACATCTCTGCCGTGCACTACACAGATGATAGTGACAGGTAGTGGAAATTATCGGCAGTCCGTCGATCGTAGATAGTTCACAGAACGCCCTTTTTTCCGCCATCGAAAATCTATTTAACGGATAAAGTTTGCAAAAAGTAGAATTATGGTTTTGTAGTATAACTTGTTCATAATCTGTTTATTTTAAAATCGTTCTTCTTTTACTTACAGTATATCGCCAGCATACGGTCTCTTTGGATTTCAGCAGCTGGTTATGCAGTGGATACGTTTTTCTTTCTTGGCGGTCTTCTAGTTGTATACACAACAGTTGGAAAAATGAATGGAAGTAAGTACTGGTTTTACTGGCCTCAAAGAGTTTTTTGTATATCAGAGTAACAGTTGTCTGATGCGTAGTGGTGAAGTGGACCTCTCTTCGAAACACAAAGGGGATTTAAGCCTTAGTCAACCATGCTGGCCCAATGCGGGTTGAAGGACTGCGTTGTCTGATGCTTAGTGGTGAAGTGGACCTCCCTTCGAAACACAAAGGGGATTTAAGCCCTAGTCAACCATGCTGGCCCAATGCGGGTTGAAGGACCGCGATGTTTCCCTTCACCACGAGCAAGTAATAAATAAATAAAAATACCATAGATCCGAAAAGACGCGAATTTAGTGGTACAGGTCTGCATCAGAATTTGAACCTGCAACCATCCAGATACAAGTACGGCTCATTACCAACTGGGCCATCAGAATTATTTTCTTCGTAAAACATAGCATCATCACTTCATCGTCAGTCTATTTAAGTCCCCACCAAGGAATACGGGCCTTCCTCGGAAACAGTGAATGAAATAATGCTTCTTATTTCAGGAAAACTGCTTTCAAATCTCCATCTATTTTATCTTAACCGACTATTACGTATGTTTCCACTGCTGGCCGCTATCGTACTGCTTCAGTCCTCTTTATTTAACCAGTCTTCTGACGGACCACTTTGGGGCAACGTGGAGACTATAACCAACTTATGCAGAAGACACTGGTGGCTAACTTTGCTCTATGTTCAAAATTATATTGCCTACAATGAACAGGTACCTTTAAAATGTTCTTTTTATTTTTTTTTGTTACTTCCGTTTTACCTATCACCACTATTTTCATATTTCATCTAATAACCCTCAGAAGTAATGTCAAATGTGGTGTCGAGTGGTTCCAGAACCACATGACAGTGCCTACTCCGAAATAGATAGACGGACAGACAAATCATTTATTCACTGTTACATACAGTTCACATGAAGTTCAAAAAGATTATGGGCGTGATAGTATACAAGATGTTTCAAAAAAACCCAAAAAAAGAAATTCCAAAATTTAATTTTAAAAATGAAATATTCGCAACTCTAGTAATCAGTTGCACGGTTTGACATCTTTCAAAATGAAAGTTTTATATAGTTAATATGACATACTTGTCAAACATACTGCGCAATATGACATACTACGCAATAAGCTAATTTTTTTTTGAATAATCTTTTTTTTTTAAATCATCTTGTATATATACTGTTCGGTAAAGGCTAAGGAATCTAAGTCCATACAGCTATGTCTTTGTATCTTTTATATATCTGCTCCACATTTTTTTCTTTTTCTTTTTTTTTAAATTATTATATGGGTTAACTCTTGACCTCAATCTTGACCATAAGGTCAAAGATGAGGTCAACGATGGAGCGACTAAGCCCAGAAAGAGCCTATAAAGACACTGGTACTCCCACGCACCTACGGAACACAGGAAGCTCTTTGGCGTCGGACTTCGGTAGGAGGGTGGTCGCGAACCAGACGGCCCTTCACAGAGCCTACCATACCTCATGAGACCATAGCACGACACCTCAGATTCAGAAAAAAATGAAGTGTCGTTGCCTGGGATGGATTATTAGGAGGCAGGTCTCATTTGTGTTTCCTTAGTCGCCTCTTACGACATCCACGGAAAGAGATGGGGTGGTGTTATTCTCAACCGATCACCACACGGTAGAAAATTGAGTAGAGCTAAAAAAAAGAAATCATTCACTAGCCTTATTCAAAAATCTACATCAAGAAATGTTGTTTAGAAATTTTCTTTCATCTAAAGTTCTTTTTTTCTTTACAGTGTGTAACTCACTCCTGGTATCTTGCCATAGACATGCAGTGCTACGTTGTTTGCCCTCTGGTCCTTTATTTCTTGCTGAATGGCAATAAGAAAGCGGCCTGGATATCCTTGGCTTGTGGTCTTCTTGCCACCTTAACCATGGGGACTACTTACAGTTTTATTTACCAGTTTCCAGGATGGGTGAGAATAGACACGTAAGTAAGAAATAAAGGGGTTTGAAACTTTCTGGCATATCCACCCGCCGCCATTTTTTTTCGGAATCGCGGCGCACGATTAAAGTGGTATATATGGGTAGAAGACACATAGATGAACAAAAAATGACAGTAACATGGTATCCTAAAGTGTCACTATACCGAGATATTTGGAATTAAAGATCGACAAATTAGTACAACGATAGATTTCGAAAAAAAAAAACTGGCGACGGGTGGATATGCCAGTTTCCATACAAAAAGTTTCAAACCCCTTTGACTTCGTTTAGTAAAAGGTACATCTTCTGTAGTAGTTAATAAAAGCGATTTACAAAGCTCATAATAATAATTGTGAACCTATCGACTATCCCCAAAGTTTTACCTTTTATGATGACGTCTTCTTCTGCAGACTTCTCCCAAGTTCTTTTTGACTGAAAATAAAATCACAACCAGCACCAGTCCATTTACATCCCCGCCAAAATACCTCATGCTGGTCGAGATAACTGTCAGCAAGTGTATGAAAATTGAATAGTTCTCAATTTTGCCACCTAAACAGGGTCCCGATTCTATAACTTAAGTTGTATGTCGATGGAATGGAGGCCATTTTATCTGTTCAGATGGCGAAATTGAGAACTATTTAATTTTTATATACTTGCTGACAACAACCCCCGACCAGCAGCGCCACCGCCAAACAAACGTAAAGTTTCAAGCTACCTAGCAATAGCAACTGAAAATTCATAAAAAATGAATTTTTCTGTGTAGGATAATTATTTTGTGGCGTCACAGGTATATGACTTAGGAACTAAAAAACAAGAATGCACAAAAGTTTCAATTTATTGCCAGTTAAGTTCTTTTTTTTTATTTTGTAGACGTGGATGGGGGCCAACCGACTTCCACTTTTACTACTACTTCAATACAATGACACGAGCATCGGCTTTCTGCGTTGGCATGATATTTGGGTATCTTCTGAATACGTGGAAGGGAAGGAAATTGGAAATGTCGAAGGTGAGACATTGATAAAAAAATCGCATTTTTTTAGGCAAATAAAACATACCTTTGTTTTGAAATCAAAGAAGCTTTATTGTTTAAGATAAGACTTACAAACAAAGACTTGAAGACAACATATAACGTTGTTTTTAATCCAGATAATTTGTGGCCAGACAATATTTAAATTGTTTTCATTGTCATTCAAATTCACAAATTTAAACATCAGCTTTCACATGCTAAACTCACACATACACAGCCTCACACACTCACACATACACATTTACACGTACTACACGCACATTCACTCACACACTCATACTCTCTCATTACATAATTCACTTTTGAAGTTGAGAGATAATACCTTCTTAGATTATTTTATTATTTTCTGATTTCAAAACAAGAGTCTAGTCTATATGTATAGCACATTTATAAAAGTTTCTATTTTCCGAGTCGGGGAGTTCCTGGTGTCCTGAAATACAAGTTTCGGCTTAGTTTAGGCACCAGTCTCCCACAAAATTTTGTCAACTAAAGTGCATTTTTATGTATTTAAGATAACTATACCATATAGGCAAATTTTGTGCCAGAAAATAAATTACTTACTTATTACTTACTTACTTATTATTAGCTGTTTTAAGAAAGGGTTCATTCTTGACCATAATCTCTCGCAGGGACAAACAGTGGTCGAATATTAACGAAGTGTTTGAGATTGTGTTGTTTTTTTAATTTATTGACTATCACTCTTAATTTTCAGGCTCTGGCCGTCTTTATATGGTGTTGTAATGGAACTTTGGCATTCTTGTTGATGTACATTACCCATGTGATGAGAGATGAAAACTGGGACACGCGCATTGTTGATGACTTTGTCAATTCTTTTGCTAGGCCTTTGTGGTGTATGACTGTTGGCTGGGTTATTTTTGCCTGCCAACATGGTTATGGAGGTAAAAAATTAAACTTCTTAATTTATGTCTATATGTTCTTATTATTGCGAAAACTGGTGCATGCCGGAACATTCGCGGCTAAGCATACTATACAAATCGTTAAAAGAAATAACAAATTCCTTTTCTTTTAAATTAATAATGGATTTGCTCTTGACCACAATCTAGCACAAGGGCGACGATGCGGTCGAGTATGTAGAAAGCACCCAGAAGATGCCTATTCACTCGAACTTTAAAGAGATTTGGGTTGTATGACATACATACGCTCACTCCTGTAATCCCTAACGGGGTAGGCAGAGCATCAGTGGTTCTAGAAAACCACTTAATGCCACTTTTGACACAAATGGTGAGGGTTATTACATGGAACATGTTGTGTAATAGTGAGAGGTGGTCAGCCTTTCGCCCATGATACAGCAAGACCCTCACAACCCACTTACAGATTTTAACAGTATGCTTGGAAAGAGTAGGCAGCTGGCACATTCTAAGTTTTTCTTTAACTCCCAGTCCAGCGTGGAAGGATTGTATGTTGTATGAGCTTGGAAATATAGACGATGGCAGGGAGTTCCATTCCTTGCTTGGAAGTGCGCAAAAGAAAAGATGATGAAAAGCGCTCAGTGCGGATTCTTATAATTAAAATCCTATCAACACTTTAATCGTACTTCATCTTACATAGTATTTCATCATCATCATCATGTCAGCCGCAAGACATCCACTGCTGGACATAGGCCTCCCCCAGGGATCTCCACCTCAATCGCTCCACATGATATTTAATAGAATATTATTGTGATAGCTGTAGCCAGTAATTGGTTCAGTGACTACTGCAGCTCTGATTGCCTCAAAAGGGAAAAAATTGTGTCAGTATATTTATAGTTGCCAAAAAATATACAAATGGGGTTTTCTTCGTAAGAGATGGTCTGATGGACTTGAAACTTCTGCTAAAAACTGTGAGGGCACGCCTCAGGAACGAGGGATATAAAGAACAAACATAAAGATAAATACAGTAGAAAATTGAACCTTCCTTTTTTGAATTTGAATAAAAAAGAATAAAAGAATACTTTGCCCAGTAGTGGCATACCTACGAGTTGACATCACTATATTATGTATAGGTAAATAAATATTGCGCACCCACGCCTGCCCTCATATATTATTTTCAATCAAGCATTTTTTTACTTATTAAAACGTGCTCTTGTGAATTTTCAGGGCCAGTGAATTGGTTTTTGACACTTGACTTGTGGAAGCTTACATCTCGTATCTCCTATGCTATGTATTTATTCCATTACAAAATCCAATTCGTCGTCCAAGGAACGGCCAGAACGCCTATCATCTTCAGTGAGCTTGGTGCTGTAAGTTCATTTGTTTAATTAATAGATCGCGAAACAAGATAGACCTACAAGAAGTACGTTTGGAAGGACTGTCTGGTATAGTGACCTCTAAGTAGAACTTTCACATCCTATTGATGCGTTGTACATCTAAACATTTATGAATATGTCGCGATTGTGCTGGTTGTAACTGTCACCGTAACATTGTCGAACCCGTAATATTGTGATTTGATTTAGTAAGATTATAAGCTCTCGGTACTTTGTGAACACCTTAATTTTTTTTCACATTTACGGACTTTTTTATAGTATTGATACAACCTAACCCAACCTAACCTAAAAAAGCTTAAACTAACCTAACATAACCCAACTCATTCTATTTAGGCCCTTGAAGTTTCGTAAAATTATAATTTCACTATGGAAATAAGAAGAAAGAGTTTCTTATCAATCTTATAGTAGAATTTTACAAGATATTTATTCAATAAAGCATGTCAAGATAACTAACAAAAATTTAAAATCCACATAAGTTTCGTCAATAAAATAATCCGCCCTGAATCTGACCCGGCCCAAACGTCCCTATCAAGCTGGCCGCATTGCCGCGCTGGATGGCAATGGACAGACGCTGAACCAGGGGTCACCACCACGAGTCTCCAGGCAATCTCCCGAATCAACTCCCTACCTTCACTACCCCAGGGATCCGCTGTTTCAAATGCAATGGGAACTAAGATATACGATTGTCCCATTGCCGCGTATTTAACGTGTTTCTGACAGGCTGCCCATTCTTCCCCTGACACCTGTGTGGTCCTGCTTCCGTGTGGTCCTGCTATGCAAATTACAATATTACGATTTTTTAATTATCCGTTGATATAGCTAAATAGTTGCGTTTGCCGACTGTAGTTTTATATAATTACGATGAAAGACTTGTTTTTTATACTAGTAGTTTTATATAAAGTCTCAAATACACACTTGTATATTACAAGTACGTAACTAAGATCTAAAAACGTAGTGTCCTTCCTAAAGGTCTTACAGTGCTACTAGGAGGACTTTAGGTTAACAGTTCAAGCCAATTACTCAAATATTTTTGCAGCTTTTCAGCAATTAAAAGTGTAGTTTTTAATAATATTTATATTTGTTATAATTTTTCAGATTTATGAATTCTTCGCCCAAGCAGTAATATCCTTTGGGGTTGCCTTTGGTATGACGTTGGTTATTGATTCGCCTTTCTCCGTTTTGTTCACACTTCTACTGGGTAAAGGTAAGATTCTACATCTATTAATACTATAATTATAATAAGCTTGAAAAGTTTGAATTTTGACGACCAGTTTGGTCAAGTGGTAGTGACGCTGCCTCTTGATCGGCGGGTCCTGGGTTCGATCCCCAGTCGGGGCAAACATTTGTGTAAAAAGCAGATGTTTGTTTTCGGGTCATGGGTGTTTGTGTTTGTCTTTATGTGTGTTCCAAGGGACCCACGAGACAAGGGAAAACATTAGTGTGGGCCTTTGAGTGTGTAGCGTTTATTTATTTTTATTAATTTATTTTAATTAAATACATTTACCACATTGAATTTAGAAAACTAGAGTCAAACTAGAGTTAGTCCAAACGTTGGAACAAGCGAGTAAAATTTAAAAAACTAGTGTCGTAAATGTGATCATCTATTAAAAAATAATTTTACAAAGATTTTTTTATAGAAATAAAAATATTCGGCTCTTCTGTTCGCGCCAATATTCAATGAGCCAACATTTTTTTCCCCTTTAAGGCGACTACAGCACCCGATAAAGGCAGCACACATAGGAATAGTGCCATCTTAGTCTCTCAACAGGCCTGGGCCGGCAGTGCAAACAGTGTCGATACACGAAGTTTACGGATTATAAAAGCGTGCATGCGTAAAAACATGTTCGAAAGTTAGAAAAATGAGATTTATGGAAAGGCGACAGCATAAATCGAAAAATGCGTTAACTACTTATCGAGAGTGTTCAATCCTAGGACCAAGTATCTTAGGTTCAATCACGAACATTTTGATAGCAAATCAAGTTCCTGTATGCATTTTACTATGGTTTTTACAGCTTAAAAGATACAAATATTGGGTATTTAGAGGTGACTTTGTGAGCTTTTTCTATCGAACCAAAAGTGCTGAATCATGTTTTCAGCAAACTACTTATCTAGTTTATGTCCTGAATATTACCGTAGTATTTTTTTTCTTCGATTTAATGCACTGCGTCATGCTTATCTACGCATCATAAAATCGTAATTTAGGTGCTGTAGTCGCCTTAAAATTCTTACGAAGTGAATACCTATCCCTCGACACGGATACGGATTTAAAAAATGTTATATATGATCTGCTTATTTTTTCTTTTTTTTTTTCAATTTGTTACAGGACCGAAAAAGCCTAAGAAGGAACTAAATGATAAGGAATAAAGTATAAGTTCATTAGTTTAACGAAACCAAATTTATCACTGCTGTGAATACTGTAAATATTTTCTGTGATTTGTTATAAAATAAATTGAGGGTGAATATTAGTGAAAATTATAACTTCTTTTGATTTTTGTACATACATGTTTTATAGTAAAATTAATATATGTCATTAGATAAGGTTCTAAAGATGACAGTTACAGTAATTAGCCCATTTAACAAAGGAAAAATAGGGGAAATAATTCGTGTATATGCAACAGGAATGGTGTCTGAAGCAACACACAGAAAGTACTGATGAGGGTGAAGCTAACATGCAGGGGGCGGTTTAAAGGTCCCTTTTTAGGGTTCCGTAGTTATCTACGAACCCTTATAGTTTCGCCATGTCCGTCTGTCCGTCTGTCCACGGGTTTACTAAGAAACCCTTGGTACTATAGAGTTTAAATTTAGCATGATTATACATATAAATAACGCCGACAGAACTGTAAAATAAAATCTTAGAAAAAAAAATATTTTTCCGGTGTCTCCCATAGACGTGAACGGGCGATGAATTTTTTTTTCTCGCAAATATCATCGAATGGGATCTCATAGGATAGCTTTTTAAAAGATAGAAGGGGTTTACTCAGAACGCTTTTCGATTCAGCACTCCGTTTGCGAAATATAAATTTTTAAAGTGAAAATTTTTGACAAACACAAGTGTCCCCCTCCTCTACCAGCTAAACGGTTGTTTCTAAAAATGTGAGAAAATTCACGATTATAGAATATACAACGAAATTAAAAGGAAAACTATCACACAAAAATTGGCCCTTCAAGTTTGCGAGTAATAGTCGACCAAGTGCCAAAGGTTTTTGGAATTAATAAGAATGTGTTTACAAGGTTCAATACTAAAAGTGAGGCGAGGTCGAAAGCCAAGCTGTAACATATTGATATTTTAGGTTTCGTAAATAGGTTTTTGGGAGTGTTTATCACGAAAATGACATCAAAATTATTTTAGCAGCAGTCCGACATTATTTCTAACAATAAAACTGTCGCAAAAAAACCCACAAAAAAACAAAAAAAAAAAAACAAAAAAACATCAAAAAAACTTTAAAAAAATTCGCTTACATTCGGTTGAATTTATACCAAAACTAAAGTTATTTCTGAAACTACAAACTCTTTAATACATTTGTTTTTTTATACTATAGTAGGTATTTGGAGATTTTAGCATCGACTATGACTAGTGATGAAAGAAACTCAGTCTTTTAAGGCTTTTAATAAAGATTCGCCTTATTTTTGACGCCTCACGACTGACTCAGTCTTTTAGTTCCCAACCTTTACTCATAAGACTAGCTTTTTTTGTCAGTCTTATAAATAAAAAAATGACCTGTTACTTAAACAGCTTAAAGGACTTAAAAGACTGGCGAACCACTGTCTGGGAAGTCGATAGTGGTAAGGTATGTGTTGATAGAATGTAAATATCTAATTTTATCCCTTTGTTAAATTTTATCAAAATGTATTTAGTGGTTTAGGCGTGAATTATTCATTTTGGTTGATAGGTTACAAAAGATATATTGAATATCACACACAAACTGCGGTGCGAGCCATTTAACATAAAAGAACTCGAGACATTGAAGTCTTTTAAAATCAGCTGGAGTTGGTTAAGTCTTTCAGTCTTCTGAAAACAACTCGAGTCGTTTCAGTTTTTAGTCTTTTTATAAAACGACTAAAAACTGAAACGACTCGAGTTGTTTTCAGAAATCTTATTAATAAAAAATCGAACTTTCAGTCTTAATTTTAAAGTCAAGTCCTGTAAGATGGAGGCGAGTCTTTTTAATAAGCCTTAAAAGACAGTCTCCTTCATCTCTAAAGTTATAGTTCTGCGACCATAACGAACGATAGTACACTAGTTTTAAATAAATACGTAATGTAAACAATTTTTATACAACCGATGCATCCACGCGAGGTGGTTCTTAAACAGATGGTTTTTTTTCCTTGTGGCGCTGGAATCTATAATTCTCCTTTAGTTACCTTCTTTCTTTGTGACCTCGTTTTTAGACATTATTAGCGATGTAACGGTCCATATGCTTGTAGAATTAATAAGCCAGCTGCATATTTGAACCATGCTGCTACGGAACCCTACAATGCGCGTGTCCCGACACGCTCTTGGCCGGTTTTTTAAGTTTTTCTTAAACAACTCGTAAACGGTGGCCCATAGCAAAAAAAGAAAAATTTATTCAAGTAATCTACGTAATATTTTCTACAAGGTTAGGTACACTTTTTCGCTGGGTTTAATATTTAAAGAGATATGCACAACTTGAAAACAAAAGATCGTTTTCAAATGTCAAAATAGTGTTGAAATACTCGTAGCAACATCAGCTCTTTGCGAGCCTTTGCGCGGTGCCCTCGCACAGTCAAAGTAAAGTTTTACCGTCATCTTACATCCGTATTACAGAACGCGACTCAGACTCCGATCTATACTTAAGTAGCAATCGACTTTGTCATTTTGATAGTGAGAGAAAGTAACAATCAATACTTAAGTAAAGATCAAGACGTGAGTAACCTCCTGTAATATTGGCCTTAGAGACGTAACGCACGACTTTGTCACGGCCCGCAGCACTAATTATCCTAAATTAACTCTGAGATTTTTTATCTATCCTACGTCGCGCCTAAACAGAACCATGAATGGATGTCATTGAATGATTGGTAGGGCTGTAAAGTGACGTATGCTACCTTTCCACACGAATAAAGTCACAGATTGAAGCTAGATTTCAAGAAGGTCTTCCATCAGTCATAAAGTAAGGTTTATCAGTCCCAGCAAAAACAGTAATAAAGTTTTTGTATAGTTAAGATAAAAGTAATCGTTTGTGGGTAGGATAATGATAAGATAATGTTTAATTAATAAGCATACCTGCTGGAATAGGTAGTAATTATCTTCAGACATAATTTCTTTTAAAACTTACTAGCTTTCTAGCCGTGACTTCATTCGCATGACCATCCGTGACATCACACACACATACACCTAACTTACCCTCAAACACACTATACTGTCGCAAACACATTCTTTGAATGTGAAGTACACCTCCCGGTCGCACCTTCCAAGCACCCAAAGCACAGCCACTCCTTCCAGGCTCCCAAAGAACAGTGGGTGGGAGACAGTAGTCCAGAGAAAACGAGCGAAGTACGCCAACCTGGAATCAGCGTACGAGTTTGAACTGTTTTTTCGCTCAAAAGAAATCGCTGGCGATACAGCGAGGAAATGCCGCAAGCGTAATGGGGAGCCAGAACACTGCCCTGTGGCAGGCCATTTCTTTGAGGTTTTGGAGTCATCTGCTGGTTTTCCTGGTTTTGGGATTGCAATAATTTTAGATTTTCTCCAGAGGCGTTGCCGTCGCTAGGCAAATATTAAACCCTGTATGAGCCATCACACTGCGAAAGGACCTAGGTATTTGATTTGTTCTACTGATATGTTATCAACTCCGGAGGTTTTGCTACACTTTAGGCCTTTGATAGCAGTCACTATACCTGTAATAGTGAAAGGTTTGCTAATGGAGTTACAAGGTTGATCCGAAACGGAATAATGATGATTGAACATTAATCACCTATATCTTATCAGATCTTTTCAATACTGATTTACTATCAATACTGAGTCTTCTTTATTTTTCGGCACTTTTTGAAATGTTGGGAATAATTAGTTCATTTTTTTAACTTACAAAGTTGAGTTGTTTAAAATGCGTAATAAAATTAAAGTAATTTTCTATCAAGTGGTCCTACTTAAAATAGTAGCTGCTCATTGGCAATTAGATTTAAATTTAAGAACGCCAAGTGTAGATCCAGCTATTGCTGAAAATGCTTTGGATCCGGATTTATGTACTGAACAACTTGAATACATTAGAAATCCTAATAACACTTTTTTAAGATTTAAATGTAAGTAACTTATTATTTTTTCACTTCGTTGAAATCTCCTGCTAAGCGCTCAGTACCATTATTCATTTGGGGTATGCTTGAAAATGATCCAGGATTCGGCAGATCAACTCATTACAGTGGAGCGACTGTCATTTGACCTCCGTGACCATGCATACGGAAAACTCATGGTTCCACATTCAATCTCTTGATGAATTTGCATTGTGCAGGTTCCCTCACGATGTTTTCCCTTAATGCTTTCACTGCACTGTAAAAATCATAGTATGGAATTTATATGCAAAATTGCACAACTTAGAAAATGAGTCAAGAGAGCTACACATCAGATTTTGCAATGAAAAAGGAGTATCTTGATGCATTAACCTTTGTCCATATGGCTATACTGGGAATCGAATTCGGTACCTGCTACTTCGATCAGTTGATGAGTTAGCCGTTAGATAACCGACGACTTTGTTATATTTTTCTTGTAAAATAATGCTATATTTTTCGTGATGGAAAAAGAAAGAAATAAAACATAAACAATTCCTCCAATTTCAGTTATAGAAGCGGGTCTCAGATTACCTAAAGGAATACTGCAGCTCAACACACGTGATATGGGCGACTACGATCAATGCCTAAGTATTCACGAGGATGTCAATGATTCGGTCCTAGATGGAAAATATTGCACGATTCAAGGACCGATTGATGAAAGCTTTGTTCGTTTCGCCGAAATTATGCAATGGTCGGAATTCGAGCCATCGATATTTTTTAGTCAAGACAGATTACAGAAACTTCTAGAAATTGAACAATGGAACGAAAAATTAGATGTAGTTAGAGGAAATAAAAATCATAAGTTTTCAAGGTACGTAGGTACAATTTTAGATCCGTTGTGGTTTTGTTTCTTCTATACATAAAAATCTGTAACCGACTCGAGTCTGTACATTGATTATTTTTTGGAAATTTGTTTTTCAGGGGGCTTTACTATCGAAAGAGACACCAAATCAACATTTATTTTTATTTTTTTCTGTCTGTCTGTCTTTCCGAACGCACATCACGCAAAAAATGCAGGACATATTTGAATAAATCCTCCTGAATTATGTAGTCTGAGGTCCGGAATAACATCAAAGATAAAAAATATTTCAAAATTCTACCCCTAAGGGGGTCAAAAAGGGGATCAAAGTTTGAATGGAACTACGTGATTCCTTGATCCAATCTTTTTAAATTTTTGCATGGATACTCTTTGAAAGAATTGATGGAAACCCACATACTTATTTAACTGAAATTCATCCCCTAATCAGCTTTGCGTACGTGTACGAAGGGTACAGCTAGTATTAAAATATGCAGCCCATTTGTATCAGAAAAATATGTTGCTGTTGTAATTTAATTAATAAAAATGTATTAAATACACACATCTATACTGTCTATTGGGGTAAGCAGTCCAGAACCATTTCACACGACATGTAATATTTACATGTATATTTTTTAATTTACATAATTGACAGTTACTTTAGCATTACAACAATTAACAAAGGATGTGTTTAATATATGTTACGCTGTTTATATCGTTGATTTAATCAGGAAACATACCATTACGTCCACCTAAGGGCTTGGGCCTTCCACTAATAATTAACCCCCGATAAAAAAGAGGGTAGTTAATTTGAAGTTTGTTGTACATATTATCTTTGTGTCTGTCTATGGCATCGTAGCTCCTAACGAATGGACCGATTTCGATGTGTTTTTTTTGTTTGAAAGTTCTTCATCTTCATCTTCATCAGCCCATATATGTCCCCACTGCTGGGGCACGGGCCTCCCTCAATAACATGAGGGGTAAATGCCATACTCACCACGCTTGGCAGACGGGTTGGCGAGGGTTTTGATATGATTGCAGAGTTTTCCTTCTCTGTGTGCAGATGAACTTGCTTGCATATTTACCTTAGTCGCCTTGTACGACACCTCGGTAAGAAAGAGGGTGGTCCTATTCTACTCTGCCGGGGACTCACACAGTTTGAAAGTTGACATGACATAATCATGAAACAAAATTGAATGTCGGGGGTGAAATATTTTGTTATTTTTTTTTGTTATTTGAATATTTAATTTAATTCATTTCAGATCTGTACCTGGTGAAAACTCATGGTCTCCTACGTTCACCATGGCTCTCTGTATTCCCAAATCTTGCACTACACAGGAAGGAATGCAAGGAATCTATCAGTTTAACCTAACCCAGTTACTAGGATTTAACTACAACGAGCAATATTGTCGAGTTGTTGGTGATAAACCTTGGGCTGTTGCAGACTATTTAGCAATGTAAGTAGAAAACATAATAATATGGAGGTGAATAAACATAAGTGACAGCCCAGTTGGTAATGAGCTAGACTTGTAACCGGAAGATTGAGGGTTCAAATCGTGGTGCGGGCCTGTACCATTAAACCCGCCTTTTTTGGATTTATGTACGGATTTCTAATTAATTATCACTTGCTTAGCGGTGAAGGAAAACATCGTTATGAAACCCGCATTTCTAAGAAATTGCAAAAGACGAGCGGTCTACCAATTCATTGGGCTGTCGTGGTAGACTATGGCCTAAATCCACTTCTCGTTTCTAAGGAAGGCCCGTGCTCCTCGGTTTGGGTCTATGTGGTTTGGTTAAAAAAATGTAGATAAAGTAATAGCAAAAGAAATAAAGGTGTCAGAAGTAGAGAATATAATGTTCTTGGTTGTGAAGAAACGATTTCGCAAGAATTTGTTTTGAATCTGAGGTGGCGTCCTATGGTCCAATGCGATGTGGTGGGCTTTATATTACAAAACTACAAAATTATGGGAGTACCAGTGTCGCTCCATCGTCTACCTCCTCAAATTACCTTGGTTAAGATTGAGGTCAAGAGTTAACCCATCACATTACTTTAAAAAATTAAAGTACTTGTTTGTATTAACTATTCCAAAGTAAAGGATACAAAGCATTATATTAATAAAACGTCAAAGAACCAAAAAAAAATTTGCTTGTCAAAAATAAATGGCGTTCTTTTGAAAAATTTTCATTGAATTGCTAGTCCTTGGACAAGCATGTCTATTTTTTCTGAGAAGAGAAGCAATAAGCTTCGATCAGGAGACAGGGCAACGTAAATTATCCTTTACATTTTTGCTTTAAACAGTTTTATAGTGCTTCCACTTACTTATTGTGGCTCGTATATTTCTTATTCCGAAAAAGTAAGTTGATTTTTAATATAAGCACTGTACTATAAATCTTTTAATTATATTTATTTACAGAATAATATTCTCGCTCATTGGATGTTTGACTATATTGAGTACAGGTTATGACATTTGGTACCAGCTGATTGCAAGGAAAGGTAAATCGTAAAAACTCTAAAACAATTTTTTTTTAACCGCGACGGGACTTCGTCCCGCAATTTGCGAAAATAATGGAGCTTATATGTTACATCAAAATACGTCCAGTCATTTTTACGTACAGGAGTAACAAGCTTCCAGCGATCCATACATCCTTACAAACTTTCGCGCTTATATTAGTATGTGTACTATACGTAGAACAATGGAATTAATTTTTATTCTTCTTTCAGATATCAAGACAATAAGTACAGTGTTAAAATCTTTCTCAGTATATACAAATGGAAAACAGCTCACAACAATAAAGTCAACCCCCAACACTTTGCACTGTGTGGATGGCATAAGAATGATTTCAATGTTATGGATCATTGTTGGACATACATATTTTGTGATGCCTCCTGTTGTTAACAATATTGATGTACTTGAGGTATTTTTTTTGTTATTAAGACATTTCTGAACCTGATTGAGCAAAGGAAAAAAGAGGTATGGCTGTGCCATGGCCAAGGCCGTGTAGCGCTCATCCAGTACAGGTGCAGTCTAGAGCGATCGTTTCTGACAAGACTTCAGTGATTTTACACTGATATTTGCAAGGCGGCAAGTGGTCAAGCCACTAGTTCCATCTTGTCCTCCCCCCCCCTTACCTCAGGTATTGGTAAAAATTCAATGCAACTCAATTGATTCATGCTCGATGATTTCACGTGAATACGCGCGACGTGTAACGTGACGAATTCTTTAATGATTTAGCTATTGCGTAGTGTAATTACATTCTGGAAATTATAGATGATAAATATGTATTTGCAATATCATACTTGATCCCCTGATTTTGTTATCATCTGTTGCGTCAATTGCGTCCCACATGCATCAAGCGACAGTCTCAAGACTAAACATTTCTAGAAACGCATTTATATGCAGAACTATTAAAAAATAACAATTGTTTGAATACAACGGTTGGTTTAGAAAATATAAAATATTTTCCTTTGTACTTGAATGACTTTTAAAATGCACTTGCATCACAAAAATTTATAATGTTGACTGTGAATAACAATAGTTTTAGTGAAAAATGGGTTCAGACTTATGAAGTATATATCACTATTTATTTATATTTCTAACCATGACTCGAGTTGGCCGCCATATAAAAAGTTTCTTATTATGAGTCTCTATGAGTCTTTATAAATCAAAATTCCCATTCTCCTTTAAAAATGTAATAACGTCAAAAAACCGGAGGTCTAGATAATTTCTTATTTTATTTTTAAGTCAGAAAATACTAAAAAAACATATCAATTTTTAAAAATGTCTTTAGAAAAATCAGCCAAAATTATGGTCTAAATTTGGGATTTCAGTTTTTGCTAAGCAGTCCCATTACACCTTATATATGAGTTGATTTTAAAATGATTAGCGAAATTTTAGGGGGTGCTTATCCCCATGAATGTATTCACTTCCACCAAATAACCTCTATGAAATTCTCACAGAAAAAAAGCAATGGTAAAATCAGCTGATTGCACAAGTTGTATGTAGAGAGATTTTTTAAATTCATATTTTGAACTATGTTCCTTGAGGGAAGTTGTTCAATTTTGTGGCCCGGTTCCACATCCAAAATAATTTCGCCCCTACGTAGGGTCTTTTTATAATTTGAACGACACGGCACGGCACTTCAAAATTAGAATCTCCATTGCCCCCTATGTTCGCAGCTTCTAGTATTACTATTACAGAGAAGGTAATGGTAATACAATTTTGCCGTGCTGTTTTCGAATTATAAAAAGGCCCAGACACTTCATCGGTCATGGTCAACTTTTGTTCAGTATTCTTCTTCATTCGGTTTTCTATCCACTACTGGTGGTTGACAAATCAACTCCACATATGTTTGTTTATACTTCGCCAAACAGAATGGTATTTTAGAGGAACGGACTTTCTACTTCATGGGGAAAATTACCCACTAAAATTTCTCTTATTTGTTACTCCGTAGTCTTTTAGACAAACAACATTTTTATTATCTTTTATAGGAGAAGCTATAGTACCTGCTTAATAGTGTAATAGTACATAATACTAACATTTTTTTTGTTTCCTGTGTCAATTTTCAGTGGCTGTTCGATTTAAAATCGCTTTGGATAACTGCTGCCCCATACACAGTTGACACATTTTTCTTTCTTAGCGGACTATTAGTTGTTTACACTACAGTCGGTAAACTAAGTGGAGGTGAGAAATACAGATTTTCTTTCCAGGTTCTTTACATACTTTTAAAACTAATAACTACAATCCTACGATCAACAAAACTCCGATTAGATTACGGGTCACGAACAAACTTTAAAAGGCTGTCCGCGTGAATAAGTTTTAAAACAGTTTTTAGTTCTTGATCTAATAACAACCATAGCACATAGCAATAAAGTCGCAAAAAAAAAATAAGAACTCACGTTTCAAGTGAGCTCAATCAAAACATATCTAGTTGGAGTATTGTTGGTCAAATCTATAAATAATACGATATCAAAATATTTGGGATGATTTTAAATTAGTTTGCGAATTTTTGTGGGCGATTTTATCCATGGAACAAAACAATTTTCCACAAGAGATCCACCCGTGTGAAATTCTCATAAAAACCTTAAACTTCTCGTAACAAAAGTTGTATAGAGAGACAATTTTTGAAGTGAAAACTTCTTTAGCGGTGTTGTGCACTTTTTGGGATGGGTAAAAATGTTGAACTCACGTCAGGACACGTCACCTGATCAAAAATTCGTAAGACGCAGGGAGAGTAGACCGCAAGGAAGTAATATATGTTCAAGTTTTCCCTTCTGCCGGCACTGGCGGAATGCAACCCGTTGTTTTTTTTTAATTTATTTCGACCTGTGTTCCTTGAAAAAAAATTCAAAATTCAAATAGTTTTATTTTCATAAACAGGATTTTACAAAAAACAGTGTGTGTTGGTAACCCACACTAGGATTCTCTGTGTTGTGGGTTACCAGCCTCTTTCTCTTAAGACACATAATTTACTAAAATTTACTCAACAACAAAATTAAAATAAAATAAAAATGAAAAATGGGAACATTTGGTGCGTGTGTGCAAGTGTGAGTGTGTGTATGTGTGTTTTTGTGTGTGTGTTTGTATGAGGAAATTTGTTCAGTTAAGTGGAATTATTCACATCTTTATTCTTTATTTATAAATTGCATATCACGAGTTACATCAGAGGTGGATATAATTAAAAGAAAATACATGTGCCGTTCTGTAAAGACGTGGTAATTGTAGAGGTGCACTGCAAAAACTCTATGAAAAATAACGTAGATTCCATGATAATATATTAATTACTAAAATATTTTTGAGAATTAACGTTTTCTACGACTAAGCTTAAAGCCTTAAGTTTCGCTAACTAATAAAGAGTCACCCAATATAAGATACATACATAATTCTTTAAAGAACACTTTTACCGAAACAAAACAAATGGTGGTACAAAAAGGCGATCTATAAAGATCATAAAGATAATATTATACCTTTATTCACAGATCTATATATTTATTGTATTTTCTTGAATTGGCATTCAAATTATTTTTTAATAAAACGACTGTCCACTTGAATTAATTTAATTCTTTCTTGAAATTTCAATTCTTAAAAAATATGCGTCCACAATCGCAATTTTTCCAATAGCTGAGAATTAAAAAGAAATCAAAAAAAGAAAATGGAGAAGTCGCCAATATCAAGTTAAAAACCCTTGAAGTGTGTAGAATTTTTTTAAAACGCTTATCCGCGTGAGGGATATTCACAAATATTTTTTAGGGAAAAACCTTTAACGGACAAGTGTTTGGCGTGCTACAACCCGTAGCACGCCAAACCCTCGTCCGTGAATCAGCAGGTTACACCGCTAGCTAGATGACAATTTAAGAGTACAAGATATTGTGGCCTAACTAAAACATATACCCCACCGCCTACATAAGCAGCTACCTCAAAAGAAATGTGAAAAAATGTGTTTAATATATACTTTTTATTAACAATTATTTCATGTATTTTTACAGAAAAGCTGTTCAAAAGTCTACATTTATTTTATTTGAATCGGGTTCTCCGCATGCTACCGTTACTGGCCTCTGTAGTTTTAATACAGGCTTCAATATTAAACAGAGCAGCTGATGGCCCTGACTGGACCGGTGTTGAAACAAACACAAACACTTGCAGAAAACACTGGTGGCCTGTCCTAATGTACATACATAATTTCGTTGGTTATAATGAACAGGTACGTGACTTTGCAGTTTCGCTTTCGGCCACCATCGCAACTGTGTTTCACAACCAGTTGACTACAAAGATTTTTTAGTCTTTCATCGCAAAGTTTCGTCTATTATAGTTAATGCTGCTTTTACTATCATAGTCACTTTCCCTCTTGTTGACGTGAACAAGGATAGCATTAGGTACATCTAAAGGAGCTTTAAAGGCGCAGACCTACTGCGGCGCACGGAGAGGCTACGCACGTGGATTAAGCTTTGCTTTGCAAGAAAATGTATGTGATTGTGTCCACTGTGACCCTAGAACACGCTACGCATGTTCGTAGGTCGCAGTGAACACAATCACATGGTTTTCCTTTCATTTCATTTATCGAGTTTGTTAGAGAGATTTCATTCTTGTAATTGACCCTAACAATCGACGCTATAAAAGTACAGGGTATAATTATTACAGATTTTAGTCGGTTCGATTCCCGGGTGTGGCATACGAATTTCGAAAATCTTAGAATGCAGTTTTCTTTCTTTTCAAAAATAAAAGAATGTTTTCTTTGAGTACAATTTTCTATTTACAGTATTAAGAGTACTTTCCCTTCACGTGGCATTACAAAATTCCACCCTGTGTGTATGTATATAAGTATTTATAACAGTAACTAACTTATTGTTTGATTGTTCACTCTGCATATGCAACTAATATTTAAAAATATACTAGCCTCCCGCTCGGGACTTCGTTTCCGTGGTAATTCGGGAAAATTATGTAGCTTATGTTACTCAGAAATAATGTAGCATCCTAATAGTGTCAGAATTTTTGAAATCGGTCCAGTAGTTTTTGAGTTTATTAGTTACATACAAAAATACAAATCTTTCCTCCTTAAAATATTGGTATAGATCAGGAGTGACCAACCAGTCGATCGCGACTGTTAGTCCAGTCGATCGTGGCAAGGCAAAAAAATTAAAAAACGTATAACATTTAAGTTTTTTCTCTTAATATAATTAAAAAAAATACTACATGATTGTGTACTGAACTATGCTGTTTCATTTAAGATTTCAAGAAGTATGTAATTGGTAGATCGCACAGGGTTTCGTTAGTAAACAGGAGATCTTGGGTATAATCAAGTTGGCCACCCCTGGTATAGATAGTATAGATTTAAGGCATCATAATGAAAAAAAGTATGACAGCATGAATAAATGGGTAAGACAATAAAATATCATGCTCCTGGCACCACAAATAAGACATAGCTCAGTTGTTACAACTCATATTTTAATAAAACTGGCATTTATAAATAGGTAACATTCTGCATTACTTCTTCTTCTCTCTATGTTTTTATTATTCTGCATGTTGCAAATCCATTGTCTTCGACAAATGATACTGTACTTGGTTATGGAGGAGCGTGGCCTTCTGGCACAGGTGTTCTCACACTTAAAAGAAGGTCACAGCAACTATGCAAATTGTAATATGTTTGTTGAAGCAATAAATATTTTCAAATATTTTCAAAAATAGGTAGTTAATAAAATTCTGCATCATGTTTATATAAACAAATTTACCGCAAGTTGAACAGTTTCTCAGTAAGAAAAAGAATATTTTTGAAATCACTTTAAAAAAAATCAAATTTTATCAAATATTTTTAGGGTTCCATACATCGAAAGGAAAAAACGAAACCCTTATAGGATCACTTTGTTGTCCGTCCGTCTGTCTGTTTGTCAAGACCCTTTTTCTCAGGAACGCGTGGAGGTATCAAGCTGGAATCTATATCAAATACTCAGGTCTACTGTCTCTTTAAGCTGTGAAAAAATCAAACTTCTATACGCAATCAAAATATACAGAAGTTTATGCCACAAATTTTTGATACTCGCCAGGGAACCAAAACCTACAGGGTTTTTCCCGTGTACTCAGAATCTTGAAATTTGGTACGAAGCAACGGCTTATAGCACAGATAAAGGAAAAATTGCGAAAACCGTAATTTTTTGAATTAAGTACATCATATATTAAAAATATTTTTAATAATTTTAAACTTACAGGTTTGTACGGAACCTTCAGTGCACGAGTCCGACTTACTCTTGGCCGGTTTTTTTTTAAATATAATATGTACGCTTTCGGTGTTTGAGAATAAATTGAAAGACATTGAATATGCTTTCAAACGACACTATACACAAGTTGATTGACTTAATAGGTGCGATGTAATTAATAAAAAAGAAAAACCGTCCGCCGCCATGTTTATGACGTCACTGCTATCCCCTCCACCACTGTAAAACTAAACAATAAGCAGTTTCGTAATCTACATAACAACGCCTTGAACATATCCATACCTGTTGTAGGTATATAGCAGAGATACCGATGAGATTTTTCAAAATCTGGTTGTGGCCGGCCTACTATTGCGTGGTTTGTTGGAATATGTTGCCCACGTAGCTCAAACCCACGCGCGTTACCAAGCGTGCGTAGCTGCGTGTGCCGCATGCACAGCGTGCATGGCGTTGAGCTATGTAAAGGCGCAGACCCACCGCGGCGCACGGAAAGGCTACGCACGTGGCTTAAGCTTCAACAGTTGGCAGAGTTATCGTGTAACGCACCCTTAAGATATAATTTTTGATCTAAATACCGATACGAAAACGAAAAAAATTGTTCTGCCAGGATATGCGATGGCAACTCACTAAAACCCAGTATTCCTTAGTGGTATCTATCACTGTATTTCATTTCTAAGCTGCGACCTTGTGAGGTAGGGTTAAGTGCAATGGGAGCTTAGTCTATAGTTGTAATGAACGTTTTTGCAACTAGGTGTTAGTCTAACCTGATAGCTTACCTTGCCTACACAGAAAGTTGCTGGTTCGATTCCAGTCGTAATGGTTTTTAGTTATATTTAATCAAAATTTATGAATAAAATTAAGAGTAATAAACAATTAGTAGTTTACTACAAAAAAGATGGCATTTGACATCAGCCGTTTATAAACACTGTGTGAGTTTTTGGAGCTATACAACATAGCTTTCCGTGGAAATTTTTAAAAATTATGTACCTTTGTTAATGAAGGGTGTCAGGTACCTTCTCACCAAATTTTATCAAAACTGATCGAGCCGTTTGAGCGTGAAAGAGTATCAAACATCCATACATACTCACAAACTTTCATATCTATAATATTAGTAGGATTTTTAAATTTTAGAGTTCCAGTTCTATAGAATAAAAAGTGCTTTCTTTAAATTTCAGTGTATTGTTCACTCTTGGTACCTTGCCATCGACATGCATTGCTACTTCGTCAGTCCTTTAATTCTGTACTGGGTACTGAATGGCAATAAAAAACACGCATGGATTGCACTGACTTGTGGACTTCTAGTATCTTTAACTGTGGCTACCGCTTACAGTTTTGTTTACCAATTCGCGGGATGGCTTGTCGCCGACACGTAAGATTTTTTATTATTTTTACTAGCCATTTCTGTCCCACTGCTGGGCAATTCCCTCGTTTTGACCACCGATTTTCTCTCCAGGCACCATCAAAAGCGTCTACCTCATCTTTCCACCGTTATCTTGGTCGACCCCTGCCACGACGCCCTTCGGGTGTCTTCTGTGTCGTGATATAGGGCCATTGCTTTGGATGCATTCTACTCACGTAACCTGCCCATCCCCATATGAGTTTTTTTCCCAACGGCCGCGATGCCAGTATTTTAGCGCAGGGTGGATTTGCGGACTTTGATCTGTTAGCTATCAGTTGTGTTATAATTTTAAATTTTTCTTGCTCTTACTTTATAATTTTTGGGGGTTTTATAAAATGACACGATACTCATATTATCATCACGATACTCATATACAGTTGCCAATGTTTCCGGAAGGGTTTTGTCGATTGCTTCCTACTATCATCCAGTTACACAAACGTTATTCGAAAGAAAATATAATAAGGTAACAACTGTCAAAAGTTGTTATTGAAAGAGAAACCTTAATTTACTAAAAATACATAAATTCGAACGTTTGCACGACTACTGGTGCTGTACCTATTTAGATATGGCGGTCCTTAAAGGACTGCGCGCATTAAAATGTATGTCCTTTTGGGGTTAAATATCATACTGACACTTTCCATTTTTTTGATGTGAACAAAGATACCAATACATTTAAAGAGGCTTTTGAACGTTTCTGCTACTAAGTGTGTGGAAGAATTTATTCCACTAGTAAATGGCGTCTCAATGGCGGTAGAATGACAATGGTAACCTTTTTATCTGTTCAGGTGTCGAAATTGAGAACCAACTAAACCTAAACACTTGATGACAGCCGCCCCGACCAGTAGCGCCATCGCCAACCGAACATAAAGTTGCAAATAGTCACTTAACATTCAGTTGGCGGTGGCCCTGTCAGATACCTAGTTCTATATTTTCCACCTGAACGGAAATATATTGCATTCAGCAGCAGCAGCACAATGATCGTTGTGCTTTTTATTTTCCACAGACCTATATCGAGATAAACGGTAAAAGTTTACCTACCTTGCGTGTAAAAAGTGTGATCTACGGTCACAGTTTTGTCCGACTTAAGTCAGTCCGCTTGAGACCTATGCCGTATATGATAATCGATTTTAATCGGATTTATATTATTGTTTTACTTATTTTAGCGCCTTTGAATCGTTTCCGCGCGGTCTTGGTTTCCCATCACTAAATCTCGCTCGTGACGTCATTTTAGATACGGAAAATTCGACACGCTAGATTCTCATACAGTTTGAAGCGCTCTTTTTGTCTATCTCAATATAGGTCTGTGTTATTTTCCTTGATTATTTGTGTTACAGTCGTGGCCATCCTACTTTGTATTATCAATTATACTATTACTTCAACACTCTCACAAGAGCTCCGCCGTTCTTTGTGGGAATGACATTTGGATATATTTTACACACATGGAAAGGTCAAAAGCCCAAGATACCTAAAGTAAGTTCTATTTTTTATACCAAATTCAAAATTTAATAATGGTTGTTATTTGGCAAAACAAGCTGTGTTCATAAATTAATAGTTGCTAAGATTGTTAAGCGCACGGTCTCAAGTGTGAGCAACTAGTTACCCACACAGTAGAATTATAATTAGTACTTTAATGTTTTTCAATAAGTATTTTATTGTAATTTCCTAATTAATCAAACAAATAGTTATACATTAGGCATCTATAATAATTTCATTGTTTTCAAACTTACAAGTTTTAAGTGGCGGTCATGAAATATACTGACTTACCTAGTATTTATTGGTGGCAGCAATAAACATTTTATATGAATCTTAGTATATTAAATTAAAGGTCCTTACTCACTGGTTCATTAATTCTTCAAACCTTTGGACCTAGAAAGCTGAAATTTGTCACAAAAATTCCTTTGCAAAATGGGCAAGAATTAAGGAAAAATTCTTTACATTTCCACGGCAGCGAAGTCCGGGGCAACCCCTAGCAACTTGTAGAGGATTTTTCATAGCTTTAATTAAACGGGTAACATCGTGAAGACTAAGAAAGGCCACGAAAATTCATTTTCAGAAGGCGCGCGGTCTGCCAACGCCCATTGGACCAGCGTGGTGGACCATGGCCTAAATACCCTCCGTGTTTCGATAGGAGGCCCATGTCTTTCGATAGGCATGTATTTTCTTACCAGCCCATATACGTCCCCACCGAGGGGCACGGGCCTCCCCTCGAAACACGAAGGGGATTTAGGCCATAGTCCACCACGCTGGCCCAATGCGGGTTGGTGGACCGCTCGACTTTCGAAAATGAATTTTCTTGGACGGGCGGGTTTCATTATAGCGGTGATAGCCCAGTTGGTAATGAGCCAGACTTGTGATCGGAAGGTCACGGGTTCAAATCCTGGTGCGGGCCTGTACCACTAAATTCGTCTTTACGGATTTATGTACGGATTTCTAGTTATCACTTGCTTAACGGTGAAGGAAAACATCGTGATGAAACCCGCCCGTCCAAGGCATGTATGTAGGCTGATAAAAAAATGTAACTAATCATGTACTTTCCAGGTAGTGGCTCTCCTACTGTGGCTATCAAGTGGAAGTCTTGCATTCGTCTTAATGTATCTGACCCATTTGATGAAAGACTCATCTTGGAGTGCTTACGTCGTTGATGATTTAGTCAACTCTTTTGGCAGGTCATTGTGGGTCTTGACAGTTGGCTGGGTTATATTTGCATGTCATTATGGCTATGGAGGTAAATGAATTTGTTTTATGTTTGTGAATTAGTTTTTAATTCTTTAAATCTCAAGATAATACTTGTAGCCGATCATGTAAGTATGCATTGATTACATTTGAGTTTTTGCTAAAGAATTTTGTAGAAAGAGCATAATATGAAGTGAGTATTCCTCCGAAGGCGAATAAATGGGCACGTTGTCTTACTTATGCAATCCAAATTTGAAACAGATGCATAAGTTTTGAAGACGCTTCAGTGTATTCAAAAGCTCTTTGGTGGCGTCCAAGTAATATGTGTCAGCGTAGTCGAAGATAAGAAAGAGGAGAGATTGAGCAAGAGATATTTTTATCTTCAAGGGCGAGAAATATTGGAGATGTTTGAGAGGGTGAAAAGAAAAATACGCTTTATTGTTTATGATGTTACTAATCTAGTCCTGCGATTTTATTATTATTTTAAAAATAACCATTATTTATAAGCAACTAGTTGCTCGGAAACGTAAGAGTATTTTGGGTAAAAAATTCGACCTATCATAATCAAGCAATTTTCGGAAAAATTTGATAATGGTTTTTCCAAAGATAAAAGATGGCACCATACGAGCTTGTACGGGATATCGAGCTTCAAGTCAGTTACTTTTTGCATTGTACCATACTAGCATTCCACTCGGGACTTCGTTCCCGTGGGAATTCGGGAATGTAACGTAGCCTATGTTCATTGCGGATAATGTAGCTTTCTAATGGTAAATGAATTTTTCAAATCGGTCTAGTAGTTTCGGAGCCTATTCAATGCAAACAAACAAACAAACAATCAAATATTTACTCTTAATAATATGTATAGATATAGATAAACTTTTTGTTTTCAGGACCTGTAAACTGGTTTTTATCTCTTAATGTGTGGAAACTACCATCACGAATATCCTATGCTATTTACTTGTTTCATTACCCAATCCAGTACGTCATTCAAGGCACTGCCCGTGCGCCGTTTTTTTTCTCTGACGAGATTGTAGTAAGTAGAACTTATCATATGTCATTTTATTTATTTTTGTGCGCTTTGTCCCGTTTCACATTCGGTTCACACTTGACCATGATCCAGGATTTGGCAGGTCAAGCGACTGCCAGACTGGATCATGGTTACACATTCAGGTGACTGCAGGTTTCATCGCGATGTTGTATCTCTCCGTACGAGCATCGGTTCAGTGGCGTAATTACCTAGGGACTAGGCGGGGCGGTGCCTCGGGGCCCTCAAGCTCAGGGGGCCCTCGAATCCTTACCAGAAAATTTCGATCGAACTAAACTTTTGAAAATTTCTCCCATTTACAAAATAAATATGACAGGTTGCAACTTTAATCATGGCAACTGAGTCGAAAGTTTTAGCTAGAGAATTCCCTTATATTATTTCTGTGGGTTGGCAGTGTTGTCAATTTGACGGATAGGGATATGTGCGTTTTATTATTCATCTGATATGATCATAAGCCGTGTGAGTTCCCGGCAGAGTAGAATAGGACCATCCTCTTTCTTACCGAGGTGTCGTACAAGGCGACTAAGGTAAATATGCAAGCAAGTTCATCTGCACACAGAGAAGGAAAACTCTGCAATTATATCAAAACCCTCGCCAACCCGTCTGCCAAGCGTGGTGAGTATGGCATTTACCCCTCATGTTATTGAGGGAGGCCCGTGCCCCAGCAGCAGTGGGGACATATATGGGCTGATGAAGATGATGAAGATTATTCATCTATGTGCGTTTTATTATGCATTTTTAAAGTTTTTGTATATTTAATATTTTTACTTGATAAAACCTAACCAGTTTAAATAGCAGTTTTTTGATTTGCCCCAGGGCCCTTGGTTACCTAGCTACGCCACTGCATCGGTTATGTAATTAATTAAATACCTAACTCAGAAAACGAGCGGTACTGAGGATCGGATTCGGCACCTTTCGCTTATAAGTCCATCCCGCTAGCCGTTAGATGCTTCTTACAAAATATGGTTTCATTACTTAATTGATTAAAATTTTAGCGTCCGTAATTTAGTTTATAACAAATAAAATATCAATTTCACTAGTTTTTGTTTCATTTACAGTTAATTAACAAATTCAATTATACTATTGCTAATTCTAATTAACTGATCTTCAATTTTTTTAATTTTTTTTTTCAGATATATAATTTCCTGAGTCAAGCAGTTATAGCATTTGGTATCGCCTTTGGTATGACTTTGATAGTCGACTCGCCATTTTCAGTACTTTTTAAACTCCTATTGGGTGATGGTGAGTAATTATAGTATTCAGCCAAGAAGTAACAAATATACAGTGACGTAAATATAGGGTATCTGGGCTGGAAAAAAGCCACCGGCCCTGGCCGAGAGGCCACGAGCTCAGAAGCAACCAAACGCTTTTAACAAAATGTTGTAAAAATTAAAATATTTATTAGACGCAACTTAAGACCAAATAAATAAATAAATATTTGCCACGGGCCTCAGATGTTATAGTTACATCACTACAAACATAGTTAGTTAACTATCTATATCTATACTTAATATTATAAAGAGGAAAGATTTGTATTTTTGTATGTAACGAATAACCTTAAAAACTACTGGACCGATTTCAAAAATTATTTCAACATTAGGATGCTACATTTATCCCTGAGTAACTAGGCTACATAATTTTCCTGAATTGCCACGATAACGAAGTCCCGAGCGGGATGCTAGTCTTATAATAAAGATAAGATTGTTTTTTTATGTTCACTTACAATAAAACGCTGTTAGTGGAATTTTTTTTTAAATTATGAGCTGGGTTAACTCTTGACCTAAATCTTCACCAAGGTCATAGATGAGGTCGACGATGGAGCGAGTTAACCCATAAAATGCTGATAAAGGCACTGGTACTCCCACTCACCGACGGAACACAGCAAGCTGTGTGGCGTCGGTCTTCGGTAGGGGAGTGGTCGCGAATTAATAGGAGGCAGGAGACGTATTTTTGAAACAATAGAATTCCAATTCGCATACGAATTGACAAGATTCGCATGCGAATCCGCTAAATCGCTATTTTTCAAAATTCATTTCGTGAATTCTGCAGCCAGTGGTCCGATCCTCAGATTAATGAAATCGGACAGAATGGATTTCATTAATCTGAGGTCCGATCACTCGTTTTTGTATTTTCTACTAGTAGAAAGCGCGCAAAGTGACATTGACAGTTACACGCGTTTTTTGTTTTTTTTTTTTTTGTTTTTGTTTAATTTATCCCTTTCGGGAAAGGCAAAGGAAACTATGTCCATACAGCCATGTCTTCAGTAAAAAATCTTCTTTCTTCAACTTAACCTAAGCCCTAAGCTCCTCATGTTCTGCGTAAAACCGGATAGCGTCTGTTTTACGAAAACTGTCGGCGAGAAGCATAACCGCGAGGATCTTTGTCGGTACCAAACGGAGCAGAAACACTGTTATCACTTGAATTTTTCATCACTACACGAATTTTAGTCAATTTACTGCATAATACACTATCACTATTACACATTAAACAACTTTTTCACGCCGAAAACGAAAATTCAATTGACAAAGCAACCGCTCACGCCGAGTTCCCGCCATAGACCGTTTTTTGTTTGTTAAATTCATCTCTTTCCGGAAAGGCAAAGGAATTCCATAAACCGATTGTGTATTGTCAAAAAACATTGAGTAAGTAGACTTTTTTTTTAATGTTCCTTTCTTCAAATAAGACGTTACCGATTCTTATAATTGGTTACCGGTTTTTATTTTTTCTGCGTCGAAGTTTTCTAACTTTATGGCAACACCGAATTCGAGTGTTTCAAAAATGCATAAAAACAAGGGTGCTAGAATTTTATTTCGTAGACGAATTACTTTCGCGCCCGAATTCAAGATTCATTTCTACTGTTTTAAAAATACGTCTCCTGGTCTCATTTGAGTTTCCCTAGTTGCCTCTTACGACCGAACACCACACGGCTTAAAACATAAAAAAGTCAGATTTTTTTATTCTGTTTCAGGACCCAAAACACCTAAAAAGAAATCAATTGAAAAGGAATAAAGACTTTTAAATTAAGTGTGAGGTATACAGATGAAGAATGAAGAAAAAGAAATGAAAATAAAATTTTATCAGATAATTTTATGTACCTACTATGAATGAATTAGAAACAGAATAAAAGTATTTAATGTTTTTATAATAAAAGGACCTCTCGCTTACAAGTCCATCCCGCTATCCGTTAGACGCTTCTGCATCTTAAAAAAAGTTTTAAAAAAAGTAGTTATACTGCAGTGAAATTTTGTTTTGAAAAGTTTGCGCATATAGGTTAATAGAAAGAGACAAAGCTAGAGGAGCGTCTTTTTCTTTCTCAAATACTTTAACTTAAAAAAAAAAACGGCAATATGGCGAATGCGTGGAACGAAAATTGCTTGACAATCGCTATAGAAAGTTAACGTTTCTATCAATAGAAAAGCTGCAGAAAACTAGCGAACACTGAAACTCTGAAGAAAACGAGTAGAAAACTTTTTTTTTGTATAAAACGAGACAAAGGGTTTCCTTAGAATCAGAGGCAACGAGTTAAGATTTTTTTTGTTTTTATCTACAACATATTTTCGGAATACGCATCTTGTGGTTCTAGAACCACTGATGCTCTGCTTACCCCATTAGGGATTATGGGCGTGAGCGTATGTATGTATAATTGTATGTATATTTTCGGAAATTAAATAGATAATGCCAAATAGTCGGGTAATTATTATTTAATACTAGCTGTAGTGTCCGCCCGTGACTTCGTTCCTGGCTCTGATAGTGAGAAACAGAACAAAAATAGAATCATCCAAACATAGCGTAACCAGAAGAAAAAGGGGTTCATTTTTATCAGGATATACCTTGAAGCAAATAAACGGACATGTGTTCCGCGATTTTTAGAAAATCTTAACAAGAGAAGGTAAGTCATTAATGTAAATGAGAAACAGGAATGGTCCTAGTATTGAACCCTGTGGGACTATCCTAGACAATCCTGTGGGACATAAGTCATTAATGTAAATGAGAAACAGGAATGGTCCTAGGATTGAACCCTGTGGGACAAATATGTGGGACAATGTGGGACAATACAGACTGTAGACTTAGGTGACCTAGTATCGTTAACCTCAACTTTCTGGATCCTATTACTCAAGTAAGATTCCAGAAGCCTTAGTGCGTATCCTCTTATGCCATAATGATGTAATTTTCTGATCAGAGTTTCATAATAAACACAATCGAAAGCCTTTGAAAAATTACAGAAGACTCCAAGAGCATCCTGCGAGACCTCCCTGGCCGCAAAAATATGACAAATAAGCTCAACACCAGCATCGGTTGTAGAGCGACCCAGTGAGAATTCAAATTGATTTATATTCATAAGGTTGTTAGCGTAGAAATGAGTAGTTATTTGATTGAGGATAATTTTTTAAAATATCTTGCTAAGGGCTGGTATTATTGAAATTGGTCTGAAGTTGATGGGGTCCGATGTACTACCAGATTTAAATAGAGGAATTACTTTACTATGTTTCATCAAATCAGGAAACACACCATCATCAACACAATTATTAAAAATAATCGCTAGGTGAGGAGCAACACAATATGTATATTATGGAATATATCACCTTTACTGAAAGACCATCAAGGTCCGCAGTCTTTTTTATATATAACATCTTAAAAGTTTTAAGAATGTCGACAATTCTGACATGTGAAAAACTGAAAGGAGAGCGGGAGACGAGTCTCTAGTGACTGAGTATTAGAGACGGGAATGTCAGTAAAAAATCTTTCAAACTCTGCAGCAACAGCAACATCGGAAGTTAAAATTTTATCATTTACAATTAGCTTAAAATCAAAGTTGCGAGACTTAACCCTTCCCGTCTCACTATTAATAATTTTCCAGGAAGTCTTTATGATATTATTACTATTTTTAATTTTATTTCTAACAAACATAGCTTTCGCCGCTTTACATACACATTTAAAAGTTTTAGAATAAGCTCTAACAAGCGTCTTGGTCTTAAACACAGTGTCAAATTCTTGCTTAGACAATCATATTACAGAGTCGAAAAGTATATTAGGATCACTATTATCAAATCTTAGACCCGGTAGTTTGATGATCATATTATTTGTGAAGTTCTCAAGCCTTGTGTCACTAATCGGCATATATTTGATATCTCTCTCTACAGCCTTTCCACGAAGTGCACTAAAGGAAACTAAGTGAGGGCAGCTTGTGGATAACGGATTTTTTGAAAGGATTAAAATTAATATACGAGTATATAATATTATCCAGACACGTTTTGGAAGTTGCGGTAATTCGTGTAGGCTCTAGAAAATGGGCTATTATTATTTAAGGGGTTCGAAGGGTTGGGGTCAAGCGTGCAAGCCCCCGTGTCACTGCGACCTTGACAGATCTATTGTAACAGTACCCTTCTGTGTTATCACAGTACGTCTTGGAGTTCTATGCCAACCGCGAATCTGGCTATGTCCTTAGCGGGCACATCCTTAATATCTTGGTAGGATAAGTTGTGGCCTCCAAGGTACCGATTCCTGCTGCAGTGCAGTGCGCTGCAGTCACAGATTACATGAAGAGACGTTTCGTCAGCTTCATGACAGAATCTACACAACTTGGTCTCGGTGAGGCCCATGTTGTGTAGATGTTTGTTTAGTTTATTGTGGCCAGTTAGAATCCTAGTGAGAATTCTAACGTTGCCTTTGTTCATTGCGCGCACTGACTTTGACAATTTCTCGTCGAAGCCCTTAATGAGCGATTTAGCCTGCACTTGTCCTGGGGTCTGAGCCCAAAGCCTGTTGCTTTCGCTATGCCCCCAATGTCTAAGTGCAAGTTTGATTGCGCACGGAGGAATGCCACAGATGGGTTCAGGTCCCATGGTTTTAAAATAATTTAAAATAGAAAATGGGCTATGTGCAAGATTTTAAAAATAATTTGATTTTTTAGGGTTCCGTACCCAAAGGGAATAACCGGGACCCTATTACTAAGGCTCTGTTGTCCGTCCGTCCGTCCGTCTGTCCGTCCGTCTGTCTGTCACCAGGCTGTATCTCATGAACCGTGATAGTTAGAAATTTGGAGTTTTCGCAGATGATTTATTTCTATAGGCCCTATAACAACAAATACTAAATACCAAAATAAAATGAATATTTAAGGGGGCTCCCATACGAGAAACATGATTTTTTTTTACGTTTTATAGATAAGTCTGTCTGAGGCCATATCTCATGAAATGTGATAGTTTAAATTTTCACAAATGATGTATTTTGGTTTCTGCTGTAACAAAAAATACTAAAAAGTAGAATAAGTTAAATATGTAAGGGGGCTCCCATACAACAAACGTGATTTTTGTTGTATGGGAGCCCCCTTACATATTGTTTTTTTTATTTTTAGTGTTTTTTTTTTATTTTATTTTTTATTTTTATTTTTTTATTTTTTTTTGTTTTTTTATTTTAGTTCTAGCCACCACCCGCTTTGCTTTTTTACCTCTCGAAAAATATCCTAACCTAAAGGTTGCCTGGAAGAGATTGCTACCTAAGCAATAAGGCCGCCTTTTTGTACATTATACTTCCCTGATTATTCATGTCCATTTACTTTGTCTGTCCCTGGTGTGCAATAAAGAATATTTCATTCATTCATTCATTCATTCATTTTTTTTGCCGCTTTTATAGAGATAACGGTTTTTATAAAGTCTGACTCGCACTTGGCCGGTTTTATAGGTAATGGTACGGAACCCTTCGTGCGCGAGTCCAACTCGCACTTGGCTGGTTTTATTTATTTTAAGCAGGTTTAAGGTCCCATATTCAAATAAAAAAGATATCAAATAATTTTGATTCTATATAAAAAATAATGAATTTTAAAATTTTGGTTATGATTTGTTTCTTACTACAGCATTCGGTACGGTTTAATTCCTTTTCCAAAGTAAAAAAAAAGACGTTTGACAGTTGGTTGACACATAACCTAACCGTTGTGATTTTGAGTTGTTGTTGTTGAGTTTGATTCTGTTTCGTGAATTTGATTATCTCGATATTTACTGACGACTTGGCTTTGCTACCTGGACTGTACTGTTACCTTCTGTTTCGTGGTTTTTGATTAAGTAAAGGCATTTTTATTTATTGACGACTTGGCTTTGCTTCCTGGACTTTAGAACTTTCGTAATTCACTGGATTCTGACACTGGATACCGCTCAGTTCGTTAGTGCTGATTCTACCAACTTGCCTGAAGTAACTACCAACCAAACTCGGAAATAAACAACCAAATACAAAATGAAATGGTTTTGTTTTTTTCTTAATTGAAATGACAGTTTGGCAAAGAAATACGATTGCATATAATGCCGTACTTAGGATTAGCTTATCGTACTAAGAGTCTTTTAATTATTATATTTCTATTTCAAAAGATAGATTTTTTTAATTTTTTTTTTAAGAAACCGAACCTTATTCCTTTAAGTTAAATAATAAATTAAACGTAATTAATAATTTTAAAATGTCATACATAGCCCATTATGGCACTTTAACAAAGATCTGATTCTACTACTCAGAGAAGTCACTACTAATATGTCATCATTAAAGTCTCCACAAACAGCAATGTTTTTATTATCATTACTGATTTTGAATATTGCTTCCTCCATATTTTTTTCAAAAGATTCATATGAGCACTTAGGTGGTCTGTAAACACAATACAATAAGCTGCTCAAGCTCTATACAGGCTATTTCAGTAATGCGCTCAACAGACAAACTTACTATGTTATACGTTCTTTAAACTTTAAATTGTTACGAGCAAATATAGCTGAACCTCCGCGTATGGCTTTTTTTTGCTGAATGCACTAGCAACTTGGTGATTATTGAAACCAAACATTAAATGATGACTACGAAGCTAGTGCGCGGTACTGCATCAAATGTCAATCTTATTACAGTTAACGAGATTTGTATGCCGCGTGCGATAGAAATCTCGTACACCATGTGTTCAAAAAGCACGCGAAGGTTTAATTAATAGTTCTACCAATAATTCTTTGTGCTCCATTCCTTGCAAATTTTGATTTAACAAGTTAAGAATACAATTGAGAGATTGTCTTGCAAGGGGCTTCCTATTGTCGGTGCAGTTAATTTAAAGTATTCACATTTGTGATATTACTAACATTTGTAAGGTTATTATGTATATTATATGCTACCAGAGTAGCTAAACGTCTCCTATGACTAAAAAGTAGGTACGAAGTACCATCTGTAAAATTTAATTTGTTCATAAATTTATTAGCGTCTAAAAGGAAAATACTGTCACTATGACAATGTGTAAATAATATTCATTCTACTTATGCACTGTAGGTGTGTGTGTGTAAGTGAGTAGGTGTGTGTGTAAGTGAGTGAGTTGTGTTGCGTGTACTCAAACAATACACGCTATGGGGCCAGGTGTGTGTACATTTGAAACACTTCTAGTCAAAGTGGTTGCAAACGTAAATTAAAGACATTTTGTCAGAGCAACCATTCTATTGCTTTCCAGAGTTTAATAAATTGAATAATTTAATTTAATCTATTTGTATATTAACTTCGAGCTTCGGAGGGCACACGTTAAGGTGTCGGTCCCGGCCGTTGTCAATTGACTACACATTTATTAAAACCAAGTAAGAGGTCATTGTGCGATTTGAAAATTCTAACACAAGGGTTAGTCAAGTTAGCCACACAATTGACTATATCTACACGATAAGAAGAAGAATGTCTATATCTATCTCTGTGGTGTCAGTGAAAATGACACTGGCTCAGCGTTTGTTAGGGTAAGAGACACACGTTGTTTTTCTGCCAGGACCAGTGCTGCTGTGCAGTATCAGAATTCGTGCACAACGCTGTGCATATGTATGACGTCATCCGCGATAGAATTTGCGTTAGGATTGCCATCTGATTGCTTGAAAGTTGGAAATAGTGCGACGCCCGTGATACGATTGGCTGCAACATTGATTAATGTGACTTCCGCATAATATTCGATGACTCAGGATAGTGCGCGTACAGCGTTAAATATTATGCAACAGATTATATGATATTAAATTGCAAAAAAGAACAATTTACGCCAGTCATATTTAACACGAGAAATGTCTAAACCAACAAACTCACGGCTAATTCTGATTTTAATATATGTTGTTAGGACCACTGCCAGTATCGTACATCCAAGTTTGCAACTTCGAAAGACCTGTGCTAACTTTGCAGCACTCGAAAAACTGCGAAATTTTTGCACTTTTTTTTAGTGTTCTCCATATAAATCCCTAAGTACCTATGCGCTTAAAATTAAAATGTATACGTTTTTAAAGTAGAAAAAACTGTGAGAATCAGCTCTGTACTAACCGAGAAAGTAAAAAAAATATTGCTTCAAAAAAAAAGGATTTTAAATAAAATTTGCCAAATCTCAAACGAACAATATGATTCGTTTCACGCAATGTTTTAATTCAAAAAAAGCGCAAAGATTTCGCGATTTCCCTAGTAATTTACCTGAAATCGCAGAAAATTAGCACAGGTCTTCGAAGCTGCAAACTTGGATATATGATACTGGTAGTGATCAATCAACATATGAAAAATTCTAAACTAGCCGTTTATTTGTTAGATTATTATTCGATATGACTGGCGTAAATGATTCACTCACAGAATGAAATTGATTGTTCATTAATTACATATATCTTATCAGTACGTTTCAATACTGATTTTAATCACTAGGTACACGGATATACGGAAATTCATTATTTTTCGGCACTCGTTGTAATGTTTTGAATAATTAGTTCATTCTTTTAACTTAAAAAGTTAAGTTGTTTGAAATGGGTAATAAAATTAAAATCATTTTCTATCAAGTGATCCTATTTGAAATAGTAGCTGCTCATTGGCGATTAGACACAAATTTAAGAACGCCTAGTGTAGACCCGGCTATTGTTGAAAATGCTTTGGATCCGGATTTATGTAATGAACAACTTGAATACATTAGAAATCCAAATAACACTTTTTTAAGATTTAAATGTAAGTAATTTATTTTTTCACTTCGTTGAAGTCTTCTGCCTAGCGTTTAGTGCCATTTGTAGCGCTTGTAGCCCACGTGCTGGCTGACCTTAGCCGATCAGTGAGGCTAAACAATGCACACAGAGGCAGGTAACGTTATGGGTGACCAAAGTGGCAATTTATTACGAGCGTTTCCGTGCTTTGGAGGGCACGTTCGGCTGTTGACGATTGACTATAGTCGTTAGAAACAAGGTTAGAGGCCATTTAGCGGTTTGAAAACACTGACACTAGAGTTAGTCAAGTTAGCCACACTGGTTCTCACAGTTTGACTATACCTACAGGATACGAAGAAGAAGTATCGTTTTTCACTAGGGGTATGCGACAGTCATTATTGACCTCCGTGACCATTTTAACAGGGATTGGATCATGGTTGACCTCCATGGTTAACATTTAACCTTCTGTATTCGCATTGTGCAGGTTTCTTCACGATGTTTTCCTTCATTGTAAGAACGAGAGTTAATGAGCAACAAATGTACATATACAAGTACTTTTATCCTTATCTGTTTAGCGCTCGTAGCCTTGTGGCTTTCGCTGATCTCAACCGATCAGTGAGGTTAAGCAACGTACACAGAGGCAGGTAACCTGATGGGTGACCAAAGAGGCAATTTACCAGTGGTATTAAGTTATAATTAGAAAAGCGTTTCCGTGCTTCGGAGGGCACGTTAAGCTGTCGGTCCCGGCTGTTGTCAATTGACTACAGTCGTTAAAACCAAGTCAGAGGCCATTGTGCGGTTTGAAAACTCAGACACCAGGGTTAGCCAAGTTCGCTACATACTTGACTATACCTACACGATAAGAAGAAGAACTCAGAAAACGAGTTTTGGTACAGATAACTACACATCAGTTGTGCAATGAAAATGGAGTACCTTCATGCATTGGCCTTTGTACATGGCAATTAGCCTTTAGACAACCAACGACTTTGTTAAAGGTAATTATATTAATATTAGGGGGCTCCGGGGGCCAGCACGTCGGGTTGCCCAATTTTTATTGCAAAACTATTCTTATCCCAACTTGTGGTAGCCTGATGTGCGGCACTCTGCACCTGCTTACTTTAAGATTTTGACTTTTGATCTCATTTGTATGCTTAAGTAATTAGATTTTAGATATTTCTTAGTTTCTTAAGTTTTTTTTTTGTTTAACTTTCAGTACGTTGTTGCCTTACTTGTAAAGAAAATGTTGTGTGTACTTTTAATTGGCAAACATATTTAAATATTTACCTATTCATAAGTTTTAATTGTCAAACATTAATATGTCTTGCTGTTAGTATACCTTTTTTTAAATAAATAAATAAATAAATAAGTAATAAAGTCCTTTATAAGAAAAACAACGCAAAATTTTTCGTGAAGGATCTCTTAGTGCGTCTAATTGAAACAACGGATGACCCAGTGCTGGAAAAAGAAAGAAATAAAACTAACGAGTTTGTATCACGAATAAAGGATTCATCCATTTTCAGTTATAGAAGCGGGTCTCAGATTACCTAAGGGAATACTGCAGCTCAACACACGTGAAATGGGCGACTACGACCAATGCCTAAGTATTCACGAGGATGTCAATAATTCAGTCCTAGATGGAAAATACTGCACGATTCAAGGACCGATTGACGAAAGTTTTGTTCGTCTCGCCGAAATTATGCAATGGTCGGAATTCGAGCCATCGATATTTTTTAGTCAAGACAGATTACAGAAACTTCTAGAAATTGAACAATGGAACGAGAAAATAGATTTAATTAGAGGAAATAAAAATCATAAATTTTCAAGGTAGGTACAGTTTTGGGTACGTTGTGATTTTGTTTCTTATTAAAATTTGCAGCACTTTTTTCATCAGAAAATTTGTTATTATTCAAATGTAATTAATAAAAAATGTATAATAAACACGCCTATTGAGGTAAGCAAAGCATCAAGTGTTTCCAGAACCATTTTTCACCATACTTTATATATTGATATTTTTTAATTTAAAATAATGAAAGTTTTGTTATAACAATTAATACTGAAATACAATAGAATGTGTCAATTATATGTTTAGCTATTTATATTGTTGATTTCATCAAGCCATATAATATTCCGAAGGGTTTGGGCCACCCACTAATAATTAACACCCGACAAAAAGTAGGGGTGTTATAATTTTGACGTGTGTGTGTGTGTGTGTGTCTGTGACATCGTAGCTCCTAAATGGATGGACTGATTTCAATCCGTTTTTTTTGAAAACTTACGTAATCGAGATGGTTTTAGTTATACTTGATCCAAATTGAGTTTCGGGGGTGATAAATATTAATATTTAATTTAAATGATTACAGATCTGTACCTGGTGAAAGTTCCTGGTCTCCAACTTTCACCATGGCTCTCTGTATTCCAAAATCTTGCACTACACAGGAAGGAATGCAAGGAATCTACCAGTTTAACCTAACCCAGTTACTGGGATTTAATTATAACGAACAATATTGTCGAGTTGTTGGTGATAAACCTTGGGCTGTTGCAGACTATTTAGCAATGTAAGTAAAAAACGTAATTATATGGAGATGAAAAAACATAAGAGATAGCCCAGTTGGTAATAAGCCAGAATTGTAACCGGAAGGTTGCGGATTCAAATCGTGTTGCGGTCTTGTACCACTAAATTCGTCTTTTAGGATTTATGTACGGATTTCTAATTATTTATTTAATCGCATGGCGTTCATGCATTGTAGGTATATTCATAAACTATAAACTTGGATAATATTAATTATAAATTTAAGTACAGGTCCCGCAACCATTCAACCACCTCAGGCTTTAATCCAAACAGATAATCCCTGTTAATCCCTGTTCCCCCTTATAGCATCGCAGTGGGCATCGTTGAACGATGAGTTCTACGGTTTGGTCTTCCAGCCAACAATTGCATAAAGGACTAGCTACCCATCCCAATTTGCGCTTTAGATAGTTGCATCTGGCATGCCCTGGGCGGATTCTGTTGAGGCGGCACCAAAGTTTTCTTGGAAGCGAGACTCTTTTGGGTATTTGGGTAGGATCCGCTAAAGATTTCTTATGAATTATCAGTGAAGGGAAATATTGTAATGAAACCCGCACGTCTAAGAAAATTCGTTTTCAAAAGACGAGCAGTCAAACATTGCGCGTTAGACCAACGCAACGTGATGGACTATGGCCTAAATCTCCTATATGTTTTGAGTGAAGGCCCGTGCCCCTCGATTAGGACTTATATCAGCTGATAAAATGTTGTTATAAAAAAAAAATTAACAAAAAGGCAGTTATTTTTAAATACAAGAACGAGGCAGACACTGTTTGCCGAGAGACATTAAGAAAATATGAGCACTGTACTATATTTTTTTTAAATTTTTATTTACAGAATAATATTCTCGCTCATTGGATGTTTGACTATATTGAGTACAGGTTATGACATTTGGTACCAGCTGATTGCAAGGAAAGGTAAATCATAAAAACTCTAAAAAAAAAATTTTTCCCAAATTCCCACGGGAACGAATGACGGGAATTTATTCCCGTGGGAATTTGCAAAATTAATGTAGCAAATATGTGCTACTATGATAACCAAATTATTTTACTGCAAAGTTTCATCAAAATACATTCAGTAGTTTTTTTGTGCAAGGAATAACAAGCATCCATCCATCCATCCATATCCATCCTCACAAACTTCGCACTAATATTAGTAGGAAGTAAGATTTATACAATGCGGTGATAAGCCTGACTTGAAATCTGAAGGTCGTGGGTTTAAATCCTGGTGCGTACAGGCACGTACAGGCACCTCTAAATTCGTCTTTTCGGATTTATGTACGGATTTATAATTATCACTTACTCAACGGTGAAGGAAAACATCGTGATGAAACCCGCCCGTCCAAGAAATTTTTCGAAAGACGAGCGCGGTCCACCAACCCGCATTGGGCCAGCGTGATGGACTATGGCTTAAATCCCCTTCGTGTTTCGAAGGGAGGACGTACGAGTATATGGGCTGGCAAAAAAAAAAAGATTTGTGCAATAGTAGAATTCATCAAAATTAATTTTTATTCTACTTTCAGATATGAAGGCAATTAGTACAGTGTTAAGGTCTTTCTCAGTATATACTAATGGAAAACAGCTCACAACATTCAGGTCAACCCCCAATACTTTGCACTGTGTGGATGGCATAAGAATGATTTCAATGTTATGGATCGTTGTTGGACATACATATGCTTTGCTGCCTCCTGCCATTAACAATATTAATTTATTTCAGGTAATTTTTCTTTTTTGTTATTTACACATTTCTGAACTTTGATTGAGCAAAGGAAAGAAAAGGCGTGTCATGAATACGACCGTGTACACTCAACCAGTAGAGGCAGTCTATAGGGCAATCGTTTCTCACAAGACTTCAGTGATTTTTCATCTAATAACCCTTAGAATTTATGTCAAACGAGGCATCAAGTGATTTTGAACTACTGATGCTCTGCCTACCCCGTATAGAATAAAATATAATAGAAATAGTTTATTGTCTCCACATAAATATAGTTATAAATAACATGCAAACAATAAAAAAAAATGTACTAAACCTATTTTTTTTTATTATTAATGAAGGGTTCGCTCTTGACCACAATCTAGCCCAAGGGCAAAGATGCGGTCGAGGATGTAGTAAGCTCACCCAGAAGGAGCCTATTCACTCGAACTTTAAAGAGATTCGGGTTATATGAACTCGGAAATACAGACGCAGGCAGGGAATTCCATTCCCTAGCAGTGCGCAATACGAAAGATGATGAAAAGCGCTCAGTGCGAATCCGTGGGATATCAACAAGATAGGGATGGTACACTCAATAGGTTATAACTCAGTGCGGGCAAACGTATGGGATTACAGACGTGAGCGTATGTTATGTGTTACGAATTATTAAATTCTTTAGCTATCGCTTGGTGTAATTACATTTTGGATATTTTAGATAATAAGTATGTAATATCCAACTTGATCCCCTGATTCTGTTATCAGGTTACGTCAATTGCATTCCACTATGGAAGCAAATTTAAAAACGTAATTACGTCAAAAAAACTAAAGGTCTAGAGTCTAGATCTTCTTTTTCTTATCGTGTAGGTAAAGTCAAGTGTGTGGCGAACTTGGCTAACCCTGATGTCAGAGTTTTCAAACCGCACAATGTCCTCTGACTTGGTTTTAACGACTGTAGTCAATCGACAACAACCAGGACCAACAGCTTAACGTGCCCTCCGAAGCACGGAAACACTCTGCGCTTCCAGATGAGCAAGTTTAGATGATTTCTAATTTTATCAACCGGAAATCAGCCGAAGTTAAGAGCTGATTTTGCAAATTTGAAACCAATGAATCCACCTACACGATATATACACGGTGTAATATAACAGCTTAGCAAAAACTGAAATTTAGACCATAATTTGGTTTGAGAAACCATAAAGTCAACTAATTCTTCTTTTCCTTTGCATTTCTTTCCACTAATGGAGAAAGCTGATGGGCCTTTTTATAATTCGAACGGCACGGCACGGCACTTCGAAATTTGAATTACCATTGCCCCCTATGTTCTTAGCTGCTAGAATTACTATTACATAGAGTCTGACTCGCACTTGCCCGTTTTATTTTTAATTTGAAAATGGAACGGCAAAATTGTATTAACATTGCCTCCTATGCAGGAACTTTAGAAAAACAATTGGAAAAACTACGGAAAAATTCCAACCAAACTGTAAATCTGTATACACGTACCGTTAAGCTTCCCAAATAACCTCTAGAAATTCCCAAGAGCTCAGGGGTGGGTATAACTTTTGACAGCCAAAAAACGGTGAAAATGCTATCTTTTTTCGGTTTTTTTCCAATAGGCTCGTTCCTGTCGATCTTACCGCTATGAAGTTTACTAATGAAATAAAGAATGGAAAATTCTCTACAAAAACGGTGATACAAGTTTTTTCATAACAGTAATAGCTTTTACGTAATAGAGCATTGAAACTCCGGTAAACATTTACATGGATGTTTTAGTGCATTTTCATGATCACCCCAAAAAACAACAAAACAGCAGAAAACAGTAAAAAGGTTATTTCAAAATATTAAATATACTGTCTTAAAAACTTTTTATAGAATTAATAAGAAGTAAATCCAAGTACTGTTATATTAATCATAAAGTATCTTTACGCGTAGGACTTCGTTTTCGTATGAATTTGTGAAAAATGATGTAGCCTATGTGTTAATCCAGTGTGTTAGCCGTTTGAGCGTGAAATAGGGGTGAAAGCAACTTATTTAAGTCCCGAGACGGGGTTTGGCGACCGAGCGTAGCGAGGGAGCTAATAGTTCGAGGGTCTAAATAAGTCTTTCACCCGAGGTAAACACTGTGCTTTTCATTTCGATTACAAAGAAAGTAAAAATAAAAACATGAATAAGCTATGAGCTGAACTCATTGCTGCTATACGAAAGTTACAAACTCTAAAACTCAAAAAAACAAATGAAGATCGGAATGCCACTTTCCCGCCTATTACGTTTTTTTTTCTGTGGCTGGCCAGCTATTCAGCCATTATTTTTCATTTTCATCATTGAAAAAAATGGAAAATATATTATTATTTTCAAGAAATAGCTAAAAGTAAATTATTATAAAGTCATTAAAAAAAGTATTCTTTCAAGAATACTTAACTTCTGTTATTTCAATTTTACATCGCAAGAAGTTGGAACATATTTTTTAATACTTAATTTGACAGCTGTCAGTTGAAAGCAATTCTCCCTAGGCTTGAAAAGTATTAGTTTCAAGCCGCTCCGTAGGCAGCTTCAGACCTACTTTCTGAGTATGAGTAATGAAAACATCCATACATCCTCACAAATTTTCGAATTTATAATATTCATCACAAATTGCCTAATAGATAAATAATTATAAGGTTATTAAGGTCAAAAATAAGTACTCAGGGGCTTGTTTCTGTAACGTGACGTATTGAAACTCAATCCGATGTTTTTTTCCGTGGAAATGACTGATTTTACCGATGATCTTTTATGAAGTTTTATGTAGATAATTTTTGATTCTTTCTTTTATTATAACACCTCGTAGTGGTAGGATAAACAGGATCGAAGATATTAGCAAAAAACCGAAAAATTATCATTTTTTTCACCATTTTTTAGCTGTCAAAAGTTATGCCCACGCCTGGACTCTTAAGACTTTTTAGAGGTTATTCAGGCACAAATTTTCAGCTTGTCTGGAATTTTCCCGAAGTCAAATGCTAAAGTTCCTTAATTAATACTAGAACCTGGGAGCATAGGGGGCAATGGTAATACAAACTATACCGTACCGTGCCGTGCCGTTCAAATTATAAATAGGACCTTTCTGTGTTAGACAAATGCTCACTCTTGCAACTTAGTACGTAATACATTTTTTTTTAATTTCTTTGTTTTCTGTGTTGATTTTCAGTGGGTGGTAGATTTAAAATCGCTGTGGGTAACTGCAGCCCCATACACAGTTGACACATTTTTCTTTCTTAGCGGACTATTAGTTGTTTACACTACAGTCGGTAAACTTAGTGGAGGTGAGGATCTTTAGATTTCATTTCAAGGTTCCGTAAATACATTTTAAATTATTAGCTATAATTCTTCGATCAACAATACTCCAACTAGATCAACGGGTCACGTACAAAATCAAAGCTAAATGCTGTCCGCGTGAATAAGATAAAAAACAGTTCTAAGTTCAACCTTATTGCAACTTGTCTAGCAGTAAAGTCACAAAAAAAAAAACCGGCCAAGTGCGAGTCGGACTCGCGCACCGAGGGTTCCGTACAAACCTAGCTTAAAGGTATTGTAGACCTGAGTATTTGATATGAATTTCAATTTAATACCTCAACGCGTTCATGAGGAAAGGGGTTGTAAGTTTAAAAATATTAAAAATATTAAAATATTTTTATGATATGATGTAATTAAAAATTTATGGTTTTCGCAATTTTTCCTTTATCTGTGCTATAAGACGTTGCTTCGTACCAAATTTCAAGATTCTGTGTTCACGGGAAGTACCCTGTAGGTTTTGATTCCTTTGCGAGTGTCGAAAATTTGCGGAAATTTGCGGCTTAAACGGCTGTATCTTTTGATTGCGTTGGCTTAGAAGTTTGATTTCTTCACAGCTCCAAGGGACAGTAGACTTGAGTATTTGATATAAATTCCAGCTTGATACCTCCACGTGTTCCTGAGAAAAAGGGTCTTGACAGACGGACGGACGGACGGACAGACGGACAACAAAGTGATCCTATAAGGGTTCCGTTTTTTCCTTTTGAGGTACGGAACCCTAATAAGACCTATTTCTCAAGTGAGCTGTTATGTACCGACACGTTTTTTTTGTGCTGATCCGATATCTTATTGGACTATTGTTGATTGAATCTGTAATAATAAGATTAGATATCAATATATTTGTTGTGACGTTTGAGTGATTTAGGGTGAATTAGTTAGCGAAACTTTGATAGATAGATAGATAGATAGATAAAACATTTATTTGTATTACTTAAACACGTAAACAAACAATTAGTCACATCCTTAAGCTTTGCTAATTTAAAGTCACCCAGTGTTTTTATTTTAAATTTTAAATTGAAATTGTTTTGGTTTTCGGTAGGAAATCAGTTGGTTTATATTTTTTTAATGAATGACCACAACTTACCAGAAATTATTATAGTTTTAAGACGCTACGTCAAAACCAAAAAGACTCGGAAGTTTAAAAAACCCAAAACACTTAAAATAATAATTAAATTAAGTTAATTAATTATTCAATTCTTTTACAGGAAAACTGTTTAAAAGTCTACATTTATTTTATTTGAATCGGGTTCTCCGCATGCTACCGTTATTGGCCTCTGTAGTTTTAATCCAGGCTTCAATATTTAACAGAGCAGCTGATGGACCTAACTGGACCGGTGTTGAAACAAACACAAACCATTGTAGAAAACACTGGTGGCCTACCCTAATGTACATACAGAATTTCGTTGGTTATAATGAACAGGTAGGTACTTGACTTTGCAGTTTCGTCCATTATACTTTAACTCTTTCACCAAGGGCAAAACTGAAAACCAGCGTTGGGGCCTCCTCTTCAACACATGCTGAGCTGTGTCCTATTTGACATCGCACTACAGCACAATTAAACATTGTTTTGTCGTCTCCTTGTTCTTGTCCTGTGTTTTATATTGTAGGTTATTTTATTTTCTGTATGTTGTAGTGTTTTGTGTCAAATAAATGTCTTGAATCTTGAATCTTATTGACGTGAACAAGGATAGCATAACATCTAAAGGAGCTTTAACTATAATGAACCTTTTTTACAACTAGGTTTTAGTCTAACCTGACAGCTTACCCTGCCTACACAGAAGGTGGCGGGTTCGATTCCCGTCGAGATGGTTTTTAGCTATATTCAATAAAAATTGGTTCATACGTTTTTAATCCAATAACTTTATACATCAGCGCTTGCGTCAAATCCGGTAGGTACTTCTGATTTTTTGCAGACTTGTTCACGATCTTGGCCCAATGAATAATCCAAGTTTGTGATCTCGTGCGCCGAACGCAACTTTTTCAAAATTCGAAAAAACCGTGAACATTTCGGATCTTTTTCATATTTTAGCGGTTTTAATTCTATAATTATAAACTTTGAAAGGCTTAATCTTTAAAATTAATGGGTCTACAAAGACAACACTAGTCTCATATTGTAGCGAATTTAATCTACTTTAAAAATGTCGTATCATCAAAAACCAAAGTCTTTTAGGGTTTTAACCGATAAAATATGACAAAGATCCGAAAATTTTGCGGTTTTTTCGATTTTTGACAAAGTTGCGTTCGGCACACGAGGTCACAAACTTGGATTATTCATTGGGCCAATATCATGAACAACTCTGCAAAAAATCATAACTACCGGATTTTCAGGCGACAAGGTTACTGAATTATTAACAGTAAAAAGCAATAAGTAGTTTACCACAAAAAATATGGCATTTAAAATAAGTCGTTTTTTTTAATTATACAACATAGATTTCCACCCGGGACTTTGTTCTCGTGGAAATTTGAAAAAAATATGCAATTGTGTTAATCCAGGGTGTCAGCTACCTCTGCAATAAATTTAATTAAAATTGCTCCAGCCGTTTGAGCGTAAAAGAGTAACAAACATCTGTACATACTTATAAACTTTCGTGTCTAAAATATTAATAAGACTTTTTAAAAAAGTTTCTTTAAAATTTCAGTGTATTGGCCACACTTGGTACCTAGCCATCGACATGCATTGCTACTTCATCAGTCCTTTAATTCTGTACTGGGTGCTGAATGGCAATAAAAAACACGCATGGATTGCACTGACTTGTGGACTTCTATTATCTTTAACTGTGGCTACCGCTTACAGTTTTGTTTACCAATTCGCGGGATGGATTATCGCCGACACGTAAGATTTTTTATTTTTACTAGCCATTTCTGTCCCACTGCTGGGTAAAGGCATTCCCTGGACCACTGATTTTGGTCCATTGCATTTTCCCTCCAGGCGTAATCAAAAGCGTCTAACTCAAGATGAGTTTTCACCGTTTTCTTGGTCGACCCCTGCCACGACGCCTTTCGGGTGTCCACTGTGTCGTGAGATACGCCCATCGGTCTGGATGCATTCTACTCACATAATCCCTATTTGAGTTTGGCAGCGCTTTTCCCAACGTCTGCGATGCCAGTATTTGAGCGCAGGGTGGTTTTGCGGACTTTGATCAGTGGTGTTATAATTTTAAATTTTTCTTACTCACACTTTATATTTTTTGAGGGTTTTATGAAATGACACTCTCATCACGATACTTATATAAAGTTACCAATTTTTCCAGAAGGGTTTTGTCCCCGTTTTATCAGTAGCCCGATAATTTAGTACGATGATCGGACTAATGAGACTTTTTCGTCTACGTAGTTCGATGATGCAGAAAATCGGACTACTGAGCTATTTAGTCCGATAATAACACAATTGGAAGAATTCTATAAACTCTAGAGGAAGTGAAACCTCTTTAGACACTCGAGAGGTATTGACTTTCGGGAATGAAAGAACCCCGCACAAATTGTTTGGGAAAAGCCGTTCGGTCGATTGGGCTAAAATTTTGGGATAATGTGGCCTTTATATTGGTGATCAATTGTGCAAAGTTTCAACGTTAAACAATCGAACTACTGAGACGAAAGAGTCTCATTAGTACGGTCATCGGACTAAAAATTATCGGACTACTGATACAACGGGGTTTTGTCGATTGCGTTCTACTATCACCCAGTTACAGAAACGTCATTCGAAGGAAAATATAATAAGATAACAACTGACAAAAGTTGCTATTAAAATAGAAACCTCAATTTATTAAACCCAAGTCATAATTACGAACGTACGCACGACTGATACTGTATCTATTAAGATACGGCGGTCCTTGACCGAATGCGCACATCAAAATGGCTGTCCTTTTGGGGTTAAATATCATACTGTTACTTTCCATTTATTTGACGAAAACAAATATGGCTATACATATAAAGAGGCTTTTGACCGTTTCTACAACTAAGCGTATAAAATCATTTATTCCAATAGTCAATGGCATCTCAATGGCGGTAGAATGACAATGGTAACCTTTTTATCTGTTCAGGTGGCGAAATTGAGAACCAACTAAACCTAAACACTTGATGATAGTCGCCTTGACTAGCAGCGCCCACCACCGCCAACCAAACATTAAGTTGCAAAAGTCACTTAACATTCATTTGGCGATGGCCCTGTCAGTCATCAAATGAATGAGGTTTAGATAGTTCTAAATTTTTCACCTGAACGGAAATATATTGCATTCAGTAGCAGAAGCACAATGACCGTTGTGCTTATTAATTTCCTTGATTATTTGTGTTACAGTCGTGGCAATCCTGGTATGTATTATCACTTCTACTATTACTTCAACACTTTCACACGAGCTCCGCCGTTTTTTGTGGGAATGATATTTGGGTATATTTTACACACATGGAAAGGTCGAAAGCCCAAGATACCTAAAGTAAGTTCTATATTTTTATAACAAATTCAAAATTTAATAATATTTATTATTTGGCAAAACAAGCTGTGTCCATAAATTAATAGTTGCTAAGATTATCAAGGGCAAGGTCTGACGTGTGAGCAACTAGTTACCCACACAGTACTTTAATGTTTTTCAAAATGTATTTTATTGCAATTTACAGGTAGTTATACATTAGGCATCTATAATAATGCCATTGTTTTCAATCTTACAAGTTTTTAAGTGGCGGTCGATCGTGAAATATACTGACTTGCCTAGCATTTATTGGTGGCAGCAACAACAATTGTGTATGAATTATCTTTCTTAGTATATTAAATTGAAGGTCCTATGGACCTAGAAAGTTGAAAATTGACACAAAAGTTCCTTTGCAACGTCGGCAAAAAATGAGAAATGATTTTCGAAATTTCCACGGGAACTAAGTCTGGGGCATCCTTTAGTATCTTGTAGAGGATTTGTCAGAGCTTAAGTAAAACGGATAACCACAGAATAAATAATAGTACATAATATCGTAACGGCTAAGACAGGCCAAGAAAAATCGTCTTCGAAAGGCGCGCGGTCTGCCAACGCGCATTGGGCCAGAATGGTGGACTATAGCCTTAATCCCCTTTGTGTATCGAAGGGAGGCCCGTGTCCTTCGATAGGGACGTATATAGACTGATTAAAAAAATGTAACTAATCATGTACTTTCCAGGTAGTGGCTCTCCTACTGTGGCTATCAAGTGGCAGTCTTGCATTCGTCCTAATGTATGTGACCCATTTGATGAAAGATTCATCTTGGAGTGCTTACGTCGTTGATGATTTAGTCAACTCTTTTGGCAGGTCTTTGTGGGCCTTGACAGTTGGCTGGGTTATATTTGCATGTCATTATGGCTACGGAGGTAAATGAATTGGTTTTATGTTCGCGAATTAGTTTTTCATACTTTAAATGTCTAGATATTACTTGTAACCGATCATATAGTTATGGGTAGATCTTCTTCTTAGTCAAGTATATGGTGAATTTGGCTAACCCTGGCGTCAGAGTTTTCAAACCGCACAATTGCCTCTGACTTGGTTTTAACGACTGTAGTTAATCGACAACAGCCGGGACCGATAGCTTAACGTGCCCTCCGAAGCACGGAAACGCTCGTGATAAATAGCCACTTTGGTCACCCATCAGGTTCCCTGCCTTTGTGTGCGTTGTTTAATTTAACCTCACTGGTCAGTTGAAATCACCAAGCGCCACTAGACTACGAGCGTTTGGTAGATTACATGTAGTTTTAGCTAAAAAAATTGTAGAGAGACTAAATATATAATTTGAGTATTCCTCCGAAGGTGAATAAATGGGATACGTATTCATAAGAGTATGCCATTTGAATATGAAACGGAAGTAGGTATAAGTTCTGGAGACGCACCAGTTTATTCAAAAGCTCCTCGGTGATGTCAAAGTAGCGCGTGTCAACATAGTCGAAGATAGGAAAGAGAATAGATTGAGCAAGATATATCTTGTTCTTCAAAGGCAAGAAATATTGGAAACGTTTGAGGTAGTGAAAAGAAAAAACACTTTACTGTTTATAATGTTACTAATTTAGTTTTTCGATTTAAGTGTTTTAAAAATAACCCTGATTTATAAGTCACTAGTTGCTCGAAAACGGCTCTGAAGGTTTTCATGAAATTAAAAATTTAAAAGTATTTGAGGTCAAAAAAAGTCGACTTATCATGTTCATGCAATTTTTGGAACAATCTTATAATGTTAGTTCCATAAAATGATTAATGATGGCGCCACAAGAATCCGTAAGGGATACCTACCGAAATTTAGGTCGGTCGCCGGAGGGCGATTCTACAAATCAATGGCGGTGGAATGAAAATGGTCGCCATTTTTATCATGAACTGTCCAAATGCCATACATTTCGTTAAGGGGTCCTTGACTGGTGGCACCATCGCCAACTGAATGTCAAGCATCATGTCAAGATGCCAAGAGTTTGTCACACAACGTTCGGTTGGCGGTGGCGGTGCTAGTTGGGGTTGATGTCATTAAATGTATGAGGTTTCGATAGATCTTTTCACCACCTGAATGGGTCAAATGGTTACCATTGTCAATCAACTGCCATTATTTATTTAAATTTTCTTTTTCGTTTCAGGACCTGTAAACTGGTTTTTATCTCTTGATGTATGGAAACTACCGTCACGAATTTCCTATGCTATATACTTGTTTCATTACCCAATTCAGTTCGTCATTCAAGGCACTGCCCGTGCGCCATTTTTTTTCTCTGACGGGATTGTAGTAAGTAGTATCATACAGGGCATTAGGTAAATCTCTTTCAGCCTCTTGGGTGCTAAATCAGTCCATGAAACTGAACAACTTCTCCAAGGAAAATAGGTCAAAATATGAAAAAAAATTTTTGATTTCCCATACAAAATGCGCTATATGCTGATGAAGTTTGTATATGGGAACTCAATTTTTTTTTCGTATTTTGACCTATGTTCCTTGGGGAAGTTGTTCAGTTTCATGGACCACCCGAGATAAATAAATAAAATAAAATAAATAAATAATAAGTTTATTTGACACTACAAAGATAGCCAGCACATTAAAATATATTACAAGGTTTGTCCACTGAGCTATATTATTAGGGACAGCAGCCACTTAAAATAGGTTTGATAAAAACCTGTGCTATAAGTGTCTGCTTTTCAACTTGAGTCACAATTTCGACACAGTACAGACATTACATGGCTTAAGGCTACAGGCATTGAATTTAAGTTGGGCTATAAAATCGCAGTTGCACATGTTGGTGTTGGAGTACATGTGTGTGTGTGTGAGTATGTGTGTGTGTGTGAGTGTGTGCGTGTGTGTGTGAAAGAGATTTACCTGAAGCCCTGTATATCATTTTCTTCCTTTTTCTGCGCTTAGTCCTGTTTATCACACAGGGTACGTTTGACCATGATACAGGATTTGGCAGGTCAAGTCATTTAAAGTGGAGCGACTGCCATCTGACTTCCGTGACCCTGGTAACAGCACGGAGATGTAACAAAAAATTTTGTGCTATAAGAAATAGCCAGTGTTACATATTTTTTTAGTAATAATAACTAATTATACGTAGTCATTATTAGAATTTTAGTAGGTGCTAAGAAAATTATGGTAGGAAACAATTTCTGTGATAAAAATACGTTCTGGTAGTCTTGTAGTCCCACTTTTTTTTCAGTGAGGGAAGTTTGACCAGATTGAATTATGATTACGCATTCAGTCACCTGAATATGCAGGTTCCATCGCGATGGTTTCCCTGACCGTGAGAACTTATGTACGTACATAACTCAGAAAACGAGTCATTGGCTCATGGCAGCACTGGGGTTCGAACACGGTACCTCTCGCTTACTAGACCGACACGGTAGCCGTTAGATGCTACCTACAAAATATTTTTTTATTACTTAAGTGATTAAAATTATATCGTCCCTTATTTAGTTGATAATAATAAATGAAATGTCAAGTTCACTATAATTACATATTCTCTTTAGTATTATGAAACTGTATTCACTTCATACCCAAAGGTTACCTGGAAGAAATCGCTTGAAGCGATAAGGTCGTCTATATTGTACCTTTTGTAAAATTACTTGTAATTTTCTTTTCAAATTGTGCAATAGAGTATATTGTATTGTATTGTTCACTAGTTCTTGTTTTATTTACAGTTAATTAACAAATTAACTGTAAATAGCGGGTAGTGGCTGGATGAAAAAAGCGGAGGATCGTTCAAAGTGGCGCACCTTGGGGGAGGCCTATGTTCAGCAATGTACTGGAATAGGCTGATATGATGATAATTAACAAATTAAATTGTACTACTACTAATTCTAATTAACTGATCTTCAGGTGGAGATCCATCTGATCTTATTGCTAACGTTTTTAAGTTCAAATAAATATCATTGGTTTTTTTTCCAGATATATAACTTCCTGAGTCAAGCAGTTATAGCATTTGGTATCGCCTTTGGTATGACTTTGATTGTCGACTCGCCATTTTCAGTACTTTTCAAACTCCTATTGGGTAATGGTGAGTAATTACTCAGCTAAGAAATTTAATACTATATTTTATCAAAGAATGAAGCGCTCGTAACCCAGTGGCTCTCGCTGATCTCAACCGATCAGTGAGGTTAAGCAACGTACACAGAGGCAGAGAACCTGATGGGTGACCAAAGTGGCAATTTATCACGAGCGTTTCCGTGCTTCGGAGGGCACGTTAAGCTGTCGGTCCCGGCTATTGTCAATTGACTACAGTCGTTGAAACCAGGTCAGAGGTCATTGTGCGGTTTGTAAACTCTGACACCAGGGTTAGCTAAGTTCGCCACAGACTTGATTATACCTACATGATAAGAAGAAGATCAAAGACAAAATTAATTTTTATGTCCAATTACTGTTTAAAATTCTCACGGTTATTTTCACTAGTTTTAAACATATTATGACGGGTTCATACCACTATTTCCGTTTTAAATGAGTACCCTATATTTCGGCGCTGTTGCAAGCACCATGATCATAGATGAACTGAAGAACTTCGGGTAATGTTAAGAGCAGACCCTCCTTCTTGTTCCTTTCTTTTGAGTACTGTTGGAACTTACTCGAAACTCGTCCCGGCACAACAAGCTTACTGAGTCACTTATAAGTCAAACAATTGGATACTCGTGGTAAGAACCCCTTATAGCAGGGGTTCCTAATTTTTTTCAGTCCGCAGCGCACTTATAACTTAAGAATTTGGTCTTGGCGCCCTAACCTAGCTATACAGTCGAAATAGATAGATCAGTTGAAAGAAATAGGTAGGTACAATGATGCTTGTTAGAGTACATAGGCACAAAAATTTAAACATCCACAATATGAAGTTAAGTTTTTTATTTATTCATTTGAACATTCAAAACAAAAACAGCTACCTAGTTAATGTGATAGGTTCAGTTTTAGTGATCTCCACATGTTTTTCAAAGCGTTTGAGTATTTATTTTGTACCCGCCAATCTTTTAGTTAAGGTTTCGGATCGGAGTATAGTACAGTGGATCGTCTCACGGCGCCCCTCTGTACTATCTACGGCGCACCAGGGCGCCGCGGCGCACAGATTGGGAACCCCTGCCTTATTGTATTTTTAAAACTAGTTTTTATGTCCACTTATCTACAACAAAATACTGTTAGTAGATATTAAAATATTTGATTTTTTTTTGTTTCAGGACCCAAAACACCTAAAAAGAACTGAAAAGGAATAAAGACTTTTAAAAATTAAGTTAAGGTATTCACATAATTTTATATATCTACTAGAAATGAATTATTGACAGAATAAATGTATTTAATATCTGATATAATTGAAACACTGGATTTTAATTAGTTATTATTAATAAAAACGTTTTAAAATGTTTATTTATATACTTAGTTGCAGAATCGCCTATTTAAATGTTATGTCGTCCATAAGATTGTGTACGTCAATAAGACGGAAAGTGGCAGAATTATATTTAAAATGGCATTAACTTTAAATCAACGTTTCTGCAACTGGCTGTAAAAATTGTAGTTTGGTTCCAATCTATTTCACACAGCTAATTTTGTATGTGCTTTATAAAATTATATATATATATTTTAAATAAATTTAAAAAACTTGCATAATACAATTCGTGGTTCAAATAAAAAAACAATGTGTAAATCAAAAAAGCGCTGACTACAATAAAATGAGTGACTGAATCTGTGCGGTTTTTTAATACTTACATGGATAAATAAATAATAGCATATTAACATAAAGCGTGCCATAAGAAGTTGTTTGTCAATTATATTAATCAGAAAAACTTAAATCGAAAAAATAAAATCGTTTTATAACCCTCGACATCTATCACTTATAACTTTTATACGGCTGAAATAATTTTGATCAAATATAGCTTTGAACTATCACGTCAAAAAAAAACCGCATCGGAATCGGTCCATTCGTTTATGAACCCCGATGCGACAGACAGATACACAGATATGTGTTATTTTCTTGACTAAGCTTATAAAGTTTCATACAAAATCCTTTCAATAGTTTTTACGTGAAGGAGTTACAAAGATCCATCCATCTATCCATTCTCAAAAGTTGGTTTCATTTTAATTTGCATCTTATACCACTGTTAGTGCGAATATATAAGGCACTAAAATTAACCAACAACTAGATATAATTATAATTACGCAGAACCTTTCTCCAGACCATCCAATGAGCGTCGTCGAGATCTCATTCAAGTCTCTGAATGAATACATCGATATATCCAATTACTTGAATAATTCAGCGAGCAATTATATCGATTTATTGCGACTCAATCGAACCTTATTAGTAAAACTGTGTTCAGCTAGTTTTGGTATTATTCGGTTTCGTGGGATATACTCGTACCACTTTAGGGCAAATTGGCTTAAGAATTAACTACCGCCTTCCATTGATTTGTTTGAAGTTGATGGTTGTTTTATGTCTATGTGAATGAAAGCAGATTATTTCCAAGAGTATCTCTGCTGTACGGAACTTTTTAAAGAAGCATTAAAAAGATTTCAAGTATTCTTTTGGTTATTAAAAAAAGCGCACGTAACCTTGAAATAATCAGTAGGTTACACAACGTACACCAGAGGCAAACAACCTGATGGGTGATCATAGTGGCAATTTATCAATAGATTGACAAGACTTTAAACCTACCCAGAGGTCATTTGTCTGTTTGAATAGTTTTACACTAGTTTTAGTCAAGTTCGCCACAAAGATTATTAAGTTGTTAATTTGGTGTCCATATGATCAAAAGAGAGAAAAAATTTTTGGTATCTTGGACTTAAACTTACATAAAGCACAAAATGAAGATAGTAGTAAGTTTTGGAATTTCCTTTGAACTTGAAACATTCAAATATTTTTCTACACTATTGTTAATTTCTAACCTAATACCACATAACATTCAATTTGCCCCCGTAGGGCTTAAAACGTTTAAGCCTAACAGACTACTTTAATTGTAGTCTGCCAAAAAATTCCTTTCCATTTGGAAACCGAAACAATACTTTTGTTAATTATATTTAGCTTAAGGCATTTAGTTAACAGTTAGTTAGATATTTTCTCATGTTTTAAGTTTCATAATGGTTACTTATTCAGTTTAAATAAGAGCGTTAATGATTCCAGTGAGGCCAAGAAGGATAGATAAAAAAATACTTGTAAGCTGAATGACGGTATCACCTATTAGGAAATAAAATACGTTAGCCCTCGAAACAGGTCCAAACACGAAAAAAATTTGCGTCCATACAACTTGATCAATCAGCCGAATCGGGAAAAAATGTTTAGAATTTCATTTAGATTCTTTTGAGGAAAGTTATACAGTTTCATGTAACCAAACCAACCAAAGTTGTACAGTTTCAGGATCTTCCCAAAGTTTTGCTAAACCCATATGCAGTGGCGGCGTAAGGAGGGGCGGTGGGAGCGGTCCGCCCCTGGTGCCAAGCATCAAGGGGTGACAACGGAATGCCAACTCAATCGCGCAGATTAGTAGCCACTGGCGCATCTGCACGACCAGTGTTGCCAACTAGACTGACACGAAATGTGCTAAAGTGCTACTTAAAAAATGACAAAAAAATTATAGTTTTTTTATTGAGTTTTGTAATATTGAATAGTGCTAAAATAAAATGTTAATTTAATTTTAAATTTAAATCAACAGTAAAAGTGACCGGAGCCATATGATTCGGACTCTCAGATGAAAATTTATTCAGATTATAGTACTTGTCGTTTTATTTTGAGGGTGCTCAATAGAAAATCGCCCCGGGTGCCAACCCATGCTACGCCGCCACTGCCCATATGCTCACGTAGATCAAGCTAGTTTTGAAATACTTTTCTTTATGATAATAAAATGAGTATTAGAGAGTAATTCTTGTGAACAACACATGCAGCGCCATTTAACTGTGCTAGACTCATTTAATTTTTTTTCAGCACATAATCAAAAAAGCATGAACAAATCACAGGGTATAAAACAATCATTTGTAAGAGTATTGCTTCGCCTAAACGTCTGTTTTGGAACTTCTCGCGTGCGGGAACATCTAAAAAGGTATCCAAATGAATTTTTAAACCGAATCGCCTACAGAAAGGGAATGGCAACCGTTGTTTAGCAATAACTTGATGACTACTGTAAGACATTCTGGTCGGTAGTTTTGTATGCAAAGTTTTGACCGTTTAGAAGTGTTTATTTTTTTGAGTTTGAAAATGGAATCGTGACTAACGGTTTGGAAATGAGTCTGAATTTGGAGAAAAAAACAAATGATTAACCATTTTAGAAACAGAGTTTTGAATTTAGTATTCTTTGTTTCTTGCACCAATGTAAAAAAAACATAAAAAAACACCAAAGTGAGAAAAAAATTAAAGATAGAGATGAATAGGAAGTCCTGGGTGTAACTATTTTAATAAGATGAAGTTATAATAAATTCATTTATAATAATAATAAATTCATTTATTTGCAACAATACAGTCTAAATGATTTTAAGCTAAATAGGTGATCTGTGCATTCAACCGGCAAGGTGTGCAAATTATGAACTTTAAAAAAGTTATAAAAAGTTATCAACTTAAAAATACATAATAAATAATTAAAAATACAATAAACATGTCAAAAATATCCAGCTAACAATCCATAAGATGTCAAAATTATTAATTCATAAATTATAATATCAAAAATAATCAAATCCAAAACCGAATGTCAAAATAAAAAGTAAATTTAAATCATTATACAAATTCCATAAACTCCCTGACACTATAAAAGAAGGACGTCCAAGACTTTCGGTAAAGTCGTCACGGCCAGCAAAACACCAGTCGCTGTGACCCAACCTCCTCATAAAGTGGGACACCGTGACGAAGATGGCTTCGTCAAGGTGCAGACGAAGCGCAAGCGAAAGGGTAACAAGAATCGCTGCGGGACGGCGGCGACGGACTCGGAAGTGAGTCAGCGGGCTGAAGCTCCGAGCACGCCTGTGTACTAGTTTCAAAGCATTTGTGGTGCGGTTCCCGACGTTCATGCTGGAGACAGTCATGAAGGAGAGCTTTTGTCTGGAGGGCGTGGTGTTCCGCCGGTTCCGAGGGAGATTACCGGTTGCAGACACCCCCAGAAAAACACCCGGGAAATAATGTTAGGTAGATTTATTTTAATTCAATTTGTTTAATTATAATTCATATCTAAGATAGTCTGTAAGGTATTTATATATGGGCCTTAGATGCCTGATAATAAATGATTTTATTATTTATTTTATTATAATAAGGTTATACACATTTTAAGGTCATGTCGTACTGAGAGTTCGAGGAGTGTGCTCAGGAGCTGCACAAGCTCATTTTGCCTACCCCTTTCTTTCATAGGATTTCCAGATAAACTGAAAAAACCTTGAATGAGTGCTGGGCGCTGTTCTTGATCTTATATGTTGCGCACTGCCAAGGAACAGAACTCTTTATACTTCTGTCACTGAAGTGTTGTAAGAAAAGATCGCCCTAGATTGCACTTGTACGGTTAAGTGCTCTGTGGTATAAATAAATAAAATCATTTATTATCAGGCATCTAAGGCCCATAGATACTCGTAAATAGCTTACAGACTAACATTGAATTATAATTAAACAAAATAAAATAAAACTAACTAACACTATTTCCCGGGTGTTTTTCCGGGGGTGTCTGCAACCGGGAATCTGCCTCGGAAACGGCGGAACACCACGTCAGTAGGGTCAAAAGAACGAATGCGTATGTATGTATTTAAATAGTTTAATGTATGTTTCTATGTATTTCATTGTAATCTTGACTTGCTTTAAGTGGCATCCTGATTGTCCTATAAATAAGATTTTTTCTATTCTATTCTATTTTACTCCGGCCAAAAGCTCTCCTTCATGACTGTCTCCAGCATGAACGTCGGGAACCGCACCATAAACCATAAGCTGTTTAAAGCTTACTGCCAGGTTTTCTACACGTGCAGCCTGTGGACCAACTTTACGCAAAGACCATTAGCGCCCTGCGAGTTCAATATAATAATGGATTCAGGATATTGATGGGGCTGCCCCGCTTCTGCAGCGCATCAGGCATGTTCGCGGACGCACGCACAGAATGATTTCTATGCGATTGTGCGGAAGCGAGCTGCCTCGTTGCTTTGCAGGGTGCGGGCCAGCTCCAACTCTATCCTGAGTACCGTGGTGGCGAGATGTGACTCGGTTACCATGCGTCACCTCACTAGAGTGTTGGTTGCATGAGGTGTTGTGTATGTATTATTATTTATTTCAATATATTTCTATTATTTTTTGACATTTGAAAAATACTAACATAGGTTAAGTTTTACTAACACATAATAAGCCCCTGTAGCTTAAATAAATAAATAAATTATTATTAATATAACCTTATTGATTCGATTTTGAATATTAAGTGCCACTGAGTGCCACAAGACCCAATGTCTTTTTAAATAACCAACAACTCTTTATAAGACGATCCTACTCCAAAAACTTACGCTTTGTACCACAATTCATATCCTCCATTAAACAATCGTATACCACCGCAACATTACAATCATTTATACCGACTCTATGCTCTTTTAATGAAAACCTGCTACGGTACAATATGTCTTGAATAATAGTCCAGTGCTGGACTAACGATTATTTTAACTAGATCCGCCTGTGGCGTCGGTCCAACAATTAATATTGTGGTAAGCAAGTAGTTGCTACTGTCAAGATAGCAGTTGATGAAATGAATGGGTGGTAAGATAGGGTTTGATGTCGATGTCGGGTGTGTTTGTTTTATAGACTTATAGTTAACAAGCGAGGAAGATTTTATATTGGGTGACTGTAAATTAATAAGCGAAAAAAAAAGAAAATCGACATTAGCACTTTTGCTTTATGAATAGCTTTCCGCTGCCGTTGCTGCCGTGAAAATTTGGAAAAGAAAGTAGCTTATGTCACTAAAACTACTTTTATATGTCACTAAGGCTATTAAGTAATAGAAAACTCTTTTATTATTGTATGACACTAATAAAAGAGCTTTCTATTGGTGGAAACATTTTTAAAATTGGTCCAGTTTGAGTTTGCTTGTTACAAACATGAAATCTTTCCCCTTTATAATTTCTTTGTATTTAACTATTTCAATTGATTATTTTGTAAAACCTGATATTTCATTATTATTATTTTATTTTATTTGTCCTCATGTAATTTTAACGGAACACTTACACCTATCATTCCTTTGTCGGGGGTACGGAATTCGTGATGTGGTTCCAAAATCACTTAATACCGCATTTGAAAACATTCTGAGTATTATAAGATGGGCCACAAGTGAAGTTGTGATAGGTTGTCAACCTTTCACACAGTGTTCTACAGTATGCCTGGGAATCGTTGGCAACTGGCGTATTCTAAGTTTTCCTATCACTTCCAGTCCAGCATGGAAGTAGCAAAATAAGAATAAAAAAAACAATAATAACATTTTTACAGGAACGAAATTGCAGACGTATATAACTCGAGTGTCTGTTTTGTAAACAATTTCACTATCGAACTAAACCTTCGCTACACAGATGTCTAAACTTGTAGTCAATTAAATAAGGGGCCTATACAAGCTCCGACATGGCTACCATAACTCAGTGAGCACAAATCGGTGGTAATTATCGGCAGCTCTGCATAATGTCTCATTGTTAATTGTTAGTGATATCGCGGCGGATCTCTTTGGTCGCGTCCGCTTATCTTGCCAGCGAAGGTACGGTAAAGCTGCCTGTTCAGGAACCGATTTTGACTGAAAATTTTTAATTTTATTTTATTTCGTAAAACTAAAACCACACTTTTAATGTCTCTGTATACATTCCTGCTAATATTATAAATGCGAAAGTAACTCTCTCTGTCTGTCAATTTGTTACGCTTTCACTGCTAAACTACTGAAGCGATTTTGATGGAACTTGGTACAGAGATAGATGAGATCCTGGGAAAGGACGTTAGGCTACATGTATCCCACAGCTGAGTACGATATAACCTGTAGTCCACGCGGGTGGAGCCGCAGGTAGAAAGCTAGTATTGGCTATATGTTGGCTTAATCTTGCAATTGAAAGCGTTAACGTCGTTAATATATCGCGGAATAAAATGCTCTCTCTATCTACCTACGCTAATAGAAAAAGGTAAGATTTGTATTTTTGTATGTTTGTAACGAATATACTAAAAAGCTTTGACCGATTTCAAAAATTTTTTTACTATAAGAATGCTTAGTAACTCAAAAACTACTAGACCAATTTCAAACATTCTTTCCCGTATTTCCACGGGAACGAGGTGCTGGGCGAAAAGCTAGTTTCCAATTAATTTTTTATTGTAATAATTCATCTGTGTCGATACATTGTACGTTAGTTTATTTTTATCATCCGCCTGCGCAATATCATCTCTATTTTTTTGCTTTTAGCCCAAAGCTTCCTTTTATAACGTGGGCAAGAAATAAGGAAGGACTTTACGAAATTTCCGCGGAACAAAATCCCAAAAATCCTCTAGTTTTAGTAATAAAGGAGTAAGTTCAAGATTTTTTTTACCAGCCCATATATGTCCCCACCGAGTGGTACGGGCCCCCCTTCGAAACACGAAGGGGATTTAGGTCATAGTCCACCACGCTGGCCCAATGCGGATTAGTGGACCGCTCGTCTTTCGAAAATGAATTTCCTTGGACGGGCGGGTTTCATCACAATGTTTTCCTTCACCATTGAGCAAGTGATAATTAGAAATCCGTACATAAATCCGAAAAGACGAATTTAGTGGTACAGGCCCGCACCAGGCTTTGAACCTGCTACCTTCCGATTACAAATCTGGCTATCACCGCTATAACTTCAGTTCAAGATTAACTGTCGTTAATCTGTAAGTTGGAATCGCTCTGTGAATAGTCAGCCTTATCCCTTCATTTCGCTCGCAATTAGCACTGGATTTTCTAAAGAATATCGCTATTATAAAACCCCGATACGCTTTGCCGACGTAAAAAGATGTATCGATTAAACCGATTTGCTATTAAACTGGGTATCTAGCCTAGTAAAAACAAAAAATGCGGTAGGCATCTTTTTTTTGTCTTCAGGGTAGGTAAAAATGATGCTTAACTTGTAAAAAATGAAACAATTATTTTTAGTGCAAAGTAATTTTTTAAACATGAATACCTATAGCCCAGTTGGCAATTAGTTAGATTTGTAACCGGAAGGCTGCGGGTTCAAATTCTTGTGCGGGCCTGTACAACAAAATTCGTCTTTTTGGATTTATTTACGGAATTTTAAGCAATTATCACTTGTTCAGCTGTGAAGGAAAACATCGTAATAAAACCCGCATGTCGCAGAAAATTCGTTTTCGAAGGCGTGCGGTGCACCAACCCGCATTGTGCCAGCGTGGATTACTAAGGCCTAAATCCCCTTCGTGTTTTGAAAGGAGGCCCGTGCCCCTCAGTGGCACGGGCCTCTTTTTGCATATAGCCTGACAAAAACGGAATTATGTTTGTAGTTAACAGATGTAACATAATTTGTAATGAAACTGTAAATATAATAATAATAAGTTAAATTCCACTCAATTAATCAATACTTTTTTTCCACATATTTATATAAAACTACATTAGGTCTGTATGATAAATAGCAAAAAACATTGAAATAGCTACTTCCAAACATACACAAACTTACGTCGAACATCTTCTGGGACACAGTTTTAATGTTTCTGGTGGTGGTGTAAATTACTTTTTTTCAGTTTTTACTTAAAATGAACCACATTCACTTCACAAAAAACAAAAAAAAAACGTGAGTATATGGATGGATGCAAGAACAAAGAATTTAATCATAGACATTAATATAAAAAAGTTTTATATAATTATAAAATCATCGAAACAAGGTGCCCTCAGGAAGCTGGCAATGTTTCTCCGCTGATTAGCTAAAGAAAGTCTTAATTTATTCTCCAATACCCTACACCTATAATAGCCGAGTCTTATTTCATTTAGGATTCTAGAAACTTCCACGCACCTATAATACCATCTCACAACACTTACATATTAGTATAATCATTCATCTCAAACATTTTTAACACTCTCTGTACGCTCTGCACAATCAACGCTTAAAAAAAAGGCTAAGAAAAAATCTCTATAGCCCGCAGAGGCATCATTTAATGAATTTATAATTTGCACCGGCCTCCGACAATTAGGGTGCACCCGTATAGCCCCGGGAACGAATTTAAATGGTAAATCGACCGTCGTTCACGGGAACAGCCCAGTTATGAGATTCGGCCTTTGAATATATGTAGAGGCTTTATTTGTAAGAGACTGTAGATCTATTAACGATATTTCGATGGTTTCTTCTAATAAACGTGGTAGAGTTTCAATTTAGTAGCTGTCTATTTAGAAGGTAAATTGGCGATAATTTTTCTCTTTTGACGAGATTTGTTTTATGAAAAAAGTCTACAAAATCTAGCACAAAATCCAAAATAAGCGTATTCACTCGAACTTGCAAACATAACATTATGTAACATGACTTTATTTGATGATGGACAAGAGGCTAATAATTACCTAAATGCACCTTTTTACTAATATTTAGAGCAAAATGAGTACGTAAGTATGAATAATGACACTATATTTAACAAAAAATATTTTTCTTTTAACATATGATTGACTTCAAGAAATCCAATCATTTACCTCATTTACATCCACAGATTCTTAAAATAATTAAGTGTAACAGCGGAAGCTTCTTTGCAAAGCAAGAATATCGACAATTTCAATAAAAACAGCTTTTAACCCAGAACAAATTTGAAATTGATTCCTTCTCATTTCAAAACGTATTTTTTTTAAACCAGCCAGTCCGCAAAACTGTCCACATCCTTCGAAACTCCAGTAACCACACTGGCTTCATACACCGATTTAATAAGCAAGAATATTACTAAAATTTATATGTATAGAAAGGGACAGCTGAAAACAAGCGTGGTCATCAACTTGTTTATTTTAATATTGCATTAACTTTGTGGTTAAACGTTGTTTTCCTACGGTTTGATATTTTTAAAAAAAGTTTACCTTTAAGCAAAAAGCCTGTGTTAAGAAGCGATATTATAATGGAAATGATTTAAAATCTAGAGAAATGATTGCAAACGTCTTTTTTATCAAAATAAAATAAAAGTTGTATTAACAATATTTTACTTTACTTAGCCCTGTATTTACCTATGTATATGACATGTGTAAAATTTAATTACTTAAAAGCTGTAATTTAACTAACTGTGTCAGTTACACAATCATCTCTGGTTTTTCAGGGATCGACTGATCTCGACTAGAGTCTGCAATATTTTTTAAATATTTTATTACCAACCCTCGATCTTTAACGGTTTATTTTTGTCATTCATCCGATTTTACAGCAGTTCGGCCTCACTTTTGACTTTATTACAGTAAAGTTACACAGTTTTGAGTCACCGTACTGTTGCCACTTTTCTGTAGAGCTACCTTTGGCGTGCGCAAGACTGCCCCCGCTATTACGCGTTCATTTTGCATGCGATCGCCCAGTTAATTCGGTCCTCTCTTCCGGCCCTAAGGCGTCGTCTGCGCAGCATTCCAACACGATAGCCGTTTATGGTATGCTATAGGTTTTTTCGGTAGTTATATGAAATTTTGAAGGTTGATATTTTGAAATTTTTTTTGGGTGATACCTGTTAATGTTTTTTACACAGTTTATATGAATATATCTGTGTAATTTTCCACACCGCCGCATACCACAAGCGAGGTAAGCAGTTGAAATAACTAATGTGTTTGGCAAAAGGTACCAGTACTCTCTAAGAACTTTTAAAATAGGTACTTCTTTCAATTGAGCGATTAAAATACCGCCGCTGCACGTTAAATGTGGTTTAGCATTTAAATCTTATGCCCTTGTAATTAGGAAACTGTTTTTTCCCAAAAGTTTTAAAAAAAGCAATTTTAAAGTTAAGTACATATTCACTTTTAACGACTATCCCCAAAGAGGCCCTTATTATCAGACACTGTCACTACATTTTTTTATTATGTGCAATGCGGTCAAATGCAATTCGGCTCGTACAGTCGAACGAAGGGTGCGGTTTACAAGTGCACGTACGTTTTAGTAGGATGGCAGGCATACTTACTCTTTGTTGATTGTAACACTGATAAAGCTCTTTGCCATACTAGCCTATTAATATTATAATCCGACTCCTATTAAAATTATAAAATTATGTGAAAGTTTGTGGGGATGTATGGATGTTCTTTTACTCTTTCACGCTCCAGCGGCTGTCAAATTTAAATAAAATTTGGTATGGAGGTAGCTGACTCCCTGGATAAACACATAAGCTTCCTAAATTCCCATAGAAACGAAGTCCCGGACAGATAGTTAGTAATCAGTATCTTAAAAAATAAAAATTTTTTTTCACTATAATCAAACTAGTCTTATTTATAAAAACCCGAGTAAAATGCCTCTCATATCAACAGAATACCACCAGTAACTAATCCATATCAAAAGTAAACCACATGTCCTCTGCCCAATGAATACGTCATAAAGATTTATTTCTTTGACAGCATAAAAAACAAAGATAACAAACTGTCTCGTGTCGCCTCATGCCGACTCGATTCTTTGGGAAAGATTAGGTTTTAAGGAGTTGTCCCACCGCCCGGACGATTACGAGATATACAATACAATACAATACAATACTCTTTATTGCACACAAAAAAAACATAAAACATAACATTAAACAAAAAACAAATGTTCATGATGTAGTGTGCAATCCGGCGGCCTTATTGCTATAGAGCAATTTCTTCCAGGCAACCGGGGGGTGAAGGAACCGATACAGAAGGTGAAGCGGTAGACGTGCAAAGAGTAATTAATATAACTTATACATATCTATACCTAAATATAGAACATATACATACACACAAATAAATAATGAAAAACATATATGTAGGTAGAACTAAAAATGAATTAAAGTTTTTATCTTGGATAGCTCTTATGTTTAGGATAAACTAGTGCATTTATGTTACACCCAAAGCTGATTGCACGTTTTGTGATAAGACTAAGGTTCTACGGAATTTTTTGATAGGTACCTGGAGTGTGAAGTAACAAAAATTAATGGAAGAAAGTTTTTAGGCTCCGGCAACCGCCACAATGGGGAAATATTTGAATTAATCCGTCTTCCAAAACATATTAAGTATATATTTTAGGGCAATCTACCTCTCAAGGAAGACTAGTTTGTTCAGAGTGATGTATATGTTACCGGAAATGTATGAAATCTAGGAATTGTATAGATTTCCTAGGATATGTGTGTATTAAAAAATCTTTGAAACAACATTTTATACAAATCCTAGGAATTGTATAAAATGACGGATTATATACATTTCCGTTAACATAATTAGGCTGAATATCCTACTAATATACACACTCTCTAGGAATGTTGCACAATTTTTCATACAAAAGAAGTGTGTTTGAGAAGCTCTATATAAGCAGACATAAAGGAATAAATTTTTTAGATGAGCTATTGCTACACCTGAATAAGTGCTACGGCTTTTTAAAATTAGGCAATATAATTTTCACAAATATTTTTTTTTTCATTTCTGATACTGGCAGAATATCAGGATTAGAGCCTCGGCGCTGCTGTAGCTAATGCTGAGCCAGCGCCTTTTTGCGTGACACTTATAGTTTTTTTAATTTTACGTTAGATTAAAAAAAAATGTGTCTCCTAAATATAGTTTCATTAAGTCAAATACCCACGGTAATGAAGTCCCAGGTGGAAAGCTTAGGTACATTATGTGTAGTTGATACCGACTACACCCTAAAGTTCGAACGATAGTGATATATCGTGACATACCAATGTTTTTTAAGCCCGATTGAGTTAAAATTAATAACAATTAAGCCATTCCCTGACGGGATGATCGGCTTAGCGTCTGCTTGTCACATGGATTGTTTGTGGAAACATTGGTATTTAATATTTTGAACGGGCCCGCAAGTTTTAAAGTTGGAGAAGTAAAATATTTGTTTTCCATGGAAACTAATTGTGACTAGAATCAATATTCTTACTGAAATACAAAAATACTCAAATATTTATGTATAAAGCCAACATGCGGAGAATGCAAAAAACCGTTTAAAATAAGTCTATATAGGTAGGTACATCAAGCTAGAGAATTGCTCTATATGGCTGTAAATGTTGACGCTTCCACAAAGAGATAGTTAACTGCTAGAGGCTTTTGAGATGTGGTGCTGGATAAGAATGGAAAAAAAATGGACGAAGAAGAAAATAAATATAGAAGTGTTGGAAAACGAGAAGGAAAAGCCAAATTTTTGAGAACCACAGAGAATACAAGAGAAGAGATAATTGGGCATTTGATTTGACACTACCACTTTGTAAAAAAACATCATAGAGGGAAAGATTGAAGGAAAGAGAGGTAGGGGTAAACCCAGGTGGAGCTATTTCGAGCAAGTAAAAATGAAGGTTGAGGTCGTATCGTATCTAGAAGTCAAATCATTAGCGAAAGATAGAGGTGTATGGCGTTTAGTCTGCCCTGCCGACAAGAGCGCGGCTCTTAAATTTAAGAAGAAAGTTTAAGTGAAAATTATATCTTTATGATATACTCGTAGTTATTTTGCAGTGCCTATTCCCACTCATATTTATTAAAGTGAGTAATCCGATTAGATAAATTAATATCTCTGGTTTTAATGGCGGTTCTATTCGATTTTCACCCCGTATGTTTTCTTTGTGATTGTCAGATAGAGATACAAAATAAACAGTAAGGTTATGAATGGCTGTGGTTATGGTATTGAGGCATTAATGTGTTTATGTCTTTATTAGTGTTCCGATTCTACTACTCTTTATTAGAATCATTAAAGTTAAAGCTTTTTTAAATGTAATGCGGTTCCAGTTTACGTGAACAAGATGGAAAGTGACATAGTGATATTTGAGCTTTAATGGACGTCTCAACTGGGTGTCAGAATCAAATATATTAGGAATGTCTATCACAAAAACATTTTTTTTATACGAAGTACTTTAAAAAAACATTTTATCTAGTGAAAAGAGCAGCATTCATAATTGTCTTTGACCCCGTAGGTAATAATATAAATAAACCATATTATGTAATTAAATTAATTTTAAACAAATCAGGTGATATCTGACCCGTCACACCAAAAAGTATCACATTAGATACATGATTTGTATCGCACGGCGCGTAAGCTGGTGCGTGACTTAGCTAAAAATCAGACCTTGTATCATTGTACGGACCGCCGCAACTCAGTTTACCATATGCACTCCGAGCTGTTGCGATTAACGGTTTTGCAATGAAAATGGAGTAACCTGATGCGCTGGCTTCTGTACAAACAATACGATTTTAACTATAAAAAAATCATGATTTCCAAACAAATTAATTTTATCTCGAATTGTTGCTCAAATTACAACTCAAATACCAAATCATTCTTCTTCTTATCGTGTAAAAGTCAAATGTGTGGCAAACTTGGCTAAACCTGGTGTCAGCGAGTTTTCAAGCCGCATAATGACCTCTGACTTGGTTATAAAGACTGTAGTCAATGAACAACAGTCGGGACCGACTGCTTAACGTGCCCTCCGAAGCACGGAAACGCTCATAATAATTGCCACTTTGGTCACCCATCAGGTTTCATGCCTCTGTGTAAGTTGCTTAACCTCTTTGATCGGTTGAGATCAGCGAGCATCACTGGACTACGACCGAATCATTAAAAACGGCCAATAGCGACAAAAAGCTGTGCTAACAATAGCCGCACCGGTAAGTCACTGAGAGGCGGAGCCAATCACGGCACGCCTCCATTTTAAACCCCGCCTTTCTAGACGTTCTTTGTAATTTTTGTGATTTATGGCATTTTTAAATTTGGAACGATTCGTTCGTTTGTTTTAAAAAAGAACAGTGGCAAAGGCGGGAAAATTTAAAAGGGTTGCGTTTGTTTTCATTGAACAGATTTTTAAATCTTGCTGCTTTTAAATTGAAGTGCGTGTTTCTTTGTCCTTTCTTGATGTCATAACAAAACTACGGGTCACCTTATTTTTTTAAAATAGGGATAGCTAGAGGGCCAGAGAGTGACATAGGCTACATTTCACGCAAGCAGAAAGCTACTCTTCTTTATACATTAAACTGCCTTATTAATAAAGATAACGTAGGATTGGAGTATCATGTTTACTAATAAGGCAGATATAGTTTAATCATATTAAAAATGTTAACCAAACCAACATATTTTTTTTTACTTTTAAGGATGACAAAAGAGTAGTTGAAACTTATACTTTACAATAAGCAACATAAAAAATTATATTTGCATTTATTACAGGCACCATAAACAAGAAAAAATACTTTGGCTACAGCAAAGCCATAGGTAATGTTAGCTCTTTACTAGCTTTTTTTAACTTACGCCTACAGTACCTTTCGTGGTAGGCAGAACGTCACATTCGCTATTCATTCTGATGGTTTTATTATTATCTGAAATATTACTAAAGAGGTAAACATTTTTCAGTGTTTGTCCACAATACGGATAAAATTATTTTTAAATAAAAAAAAATCTTTCCTGGTCAATTTTAAATTACATCAAAGTTTTTCTTTAATAGTAGTTATTTGCATTCACACACATGACGTCCGCGCCTTTGTTTGCGAGTTAATTTCGAGTTTCAAAGTTTCAAAACAAAGAACTTTACATAACATACGAACAGGCCAAGTGCGATTGCGGTTTGCGGCAGGTGCTCTCGCTTCGGTCGTCGACTTTCTGTAGAAATTGTACACAACGCAAAATCAACTCTATTTTTAATACAAATTGGGTTTACTTTCGTTTAAAAGCTATTTGAAAACTGACCATAGCCTCTCAATAACTGGTGGTGGCGATATCAAAAAAGTAACCAGAAAATTCAACCTTAAATTGGAGGAAGTAAAGTTTAAATTTGTCTGTGAGTTTTCAGACAGAAGCCAATATGACAGTTTGGATAAGACAACGTAATTAATATGGCTTTTGATGGACAGTGTCAATGACTTGATTTTGGTTTACTCCAAGAAATTAATATGTGTACTCTACTCTGATATTGTTACTTCACGATATTATATCTTTTTTTTTTGTCCGAATACTTTTTTTATAAGTGTATGGTCTGTCGTCATTGTAGGCACACAAAGGCGATTGGCTCATCCCGTCTGCTCAGCGTCGCGATTATGTTTTTTTTTTAATTTTTAAAACTTATTTATTTCTTATGTTTTAATCATCCCGTATAGAGGGATATTCGCAAACAATAATTGAGGATAGAGAAAAAATCAGCGAGAGTGGGACTTAAGCCCACGACCCTACGAGTAAGCTATAATATTAATAAGTATTTTATTTTCTGCCACAAAATCTTAAATACAAAAATGCACTTTAATTGACAAAATTTTGTGGGAGACTGGTGCCTAAACTAAGCCAAAACTTTAATTTTAGGACCTCCTGGTTCTTGAACCTAGTGAGCTATCCACGCCTTTCAATTGACCAGCGAAATTCCTCGTAGCACCAGGAAGTCTAATCTTGGGTTCATGATTTGAAGTCCTTCGCGCAAAATGTTTTCTTTCTCTAAAAAAATGCTTTCTCTTTAGGACAGACCCGCACCTCGCATTGGAGTGGTCATTAACATTCAGTAACCTATTTAATGAAAAAAAAATGTCTGTGTATAAAATTGCCATATAATCAATTGCAATAAAGATACATTTAAGAGCACATCGAGCTTGACACTTTGAACATTGTACCGTTCTTATTTCTTGCTCGTATAAGGATTTACATCACACTTCAAGTGTTGGTACACACAGCAGCACATCAGGCTTTACATATTGCCCTTGACGTCGCCCTTATCTCATTCAAACTTTTGTAGTTCAAAAGGGTAACCTGATGTGCTGCGGTCTGTACCTACGCTGAGGCGTACGAGTAAGCCTGCTTTGCAGTTAGTCCCTTGAAGTGTGAAAAATTGTCACATTATTAAGGATTTTTCAATTTTACAATCAGGCGCCGTGAAAATATTATTTTTTAAAGATTTTTTATAAAAATGTACATGGACTGATTGATTTTAGTTGCCAAAGAAGGTGGTTGGAACCTAACTTTTTTTCCTTATAAATTTCAGTACATTCGAATCCTTTGCAAAAAATGCAAAAAAGAAAAATATTTTTGAAATTAATATTTAAAACCTTAGAAAAATCTCGCGCAAATGGTAAATATCTAACAATATCTAAATTAACCTTGCTAATAGTTAAACATAGTTTGAATTTAATCCCTAAAACTTCAAATCGTTCGAAAATTCTAATTCAAAAAAAAGAACGCCTTAAAAAACTCATTTGAAAGCTGCGCTGCAGGTAGCATCAGGTGCGCTCCGCGCGCGAGCCTCCGACGTTCTGAGGAGGTGCGCGAGCGCAGGTGCCGCCTTAGGAGGGGAGCACCTTACTATAACACCTTACAAACTTGATTTTCCGACTAGTGCTTATTAAACAGAAGAAGATAGGGTTGATTTTAGCGTGCACGTCTTCGAAGAAAACGTTGTAGGGCTTTGTTTTATCGGAACAAAAAATGAACTGTAAACGCGATCACGGCCGCTACTAAGGTCAATGCTAGCGCTTCCTTCAGTGCTCGTTCAGAGAAGAGCGCGCACGCATCCTATCCCGCGCAGCGTGTTATATCCGCCCTTACATATTGTTCCGAACTTTATGAAAAAAAATAAAAATAAAGACTTAGTGACTTTTCGGCCAGTCGTATGTGCAGTGATTAATTCTGACATTTCATCGGACGATCGATCACGCTCATCCGATATTTTGTTAGCGACATCGTCGCTGATAATCGAACCGACGTCTGACATTTTTTTTCTTTTAGTAATAATTTATTTATCCTCATTAAGTTGTGATGGACGGGTCCGGTCACATTCTTGGAGATTACTCATTTATGACATGAGGATTGTGGGTGGATTAGACTTTTGACTGGTCGTTCTGGACAATCAGAAATAGTGCATCAGAAATGGAGACTCTAGTACTGATTCCTCAAGAACTGAGCCTGGCTTTGAGGCCTGGTGGCGCGAGAGGGAGAGAGGCTTCTGTCAGCGTTTGGTCATCACATGAAATCCAACGAGGAATACTCTTCTACCCCTTCCAAGGGACCATTCGAATTGATAAGCTTCACGTCTACTCTTACGTACCAGATCATGATGTAAGTTTCTCATTTTTTTTTTTTAGCTTAAGCCTTGCATGATTGATATATTAATTCTCTTACTGTGTAGTTTTTCATTAAACCTCCGAAAGACATAAAGGATTTCTTTTCATTTTTATTTTAATAATAATAATAATAATAATAATAATAATATATTATATTATATTATAATATATTATATTATATCCGCATGTTAGGTTTACCCCCTTAAAGGGAGAAGAAAATAAAAGATAAGAATAATAATAATAATAATTAAAAATATTTATTTGGCCAAGTAACAATTGTACATTTTGCAACATTTATCAGGTAGCGCTTAAATAGGAAAAATCCTGTGCCAAAGCGCTAACTACTTCCATTTGACACTAAGGGTACAACAATATTCTTAAGTCTAATGCAGAACAAGATTTTACTTGATATATTGTGACAGTTTACTTTTTTTCTAAATAGGAACTTATGTAAACAAAGCCAATTGTATTTATAAGATTGTAGTTTTACGTAAAATCAATGCAGGTAAGTTCAAAGATAAAATTTGTTTAAGGTAGGTAACAATGACGATTATTAATTAAAGAAATGAAGTATGACTATTTTTTTTTGGTTGTGAGAGGTAATTGTACAGTGTTTTTATTGAACCAGTGATGTCTTAAGTGGGTTACTATCAAACTTGGGCACTTTAGGTTATTTTTTGATAGTATTTGAAGTAGATAATTTTGACAAACTCTTGTAGAATTTTTAATAAGAAACGTACACTAGGTATTCTTGACCTTTTTATAAAAAGGCCAGTGTATCAGTCTAAAAAAATTGTATTATCGTTCCTATTGTAACGGCATTGTGTCCACGACTGTGGTAACCTGACGTGCGGTCCACTGTATTTTGAAAATTTGGTAATTAAAAATTACCGGAGTTCGATCAAATGTGATTAATGTATGTATGACTTTTAAGATTTACTTTACAAAAACATGTTTTTAAAGTATGCAATTTGACGTCAGTGCTAATAGTAATATTGTTAAATATTTCACACGTATTTTTGAGATTTGAATTTTTGTGTTTTTTTTTAGCTTTGTCTGTTATGTATAATCATGGAACTTATATAAATTTACAAGTTGCAATCAGGAAAAACTATTAAATCATGAACAAGGTTTTTATTTTATTTTTGAAGTCTCATATGAGAGTAATTAGACGCTCTAAGGTTCGTCAAAATTGAGATTTAAAAAAATCTGCCTCATATTTACTAACATAGTTGCATGTAACGTAACTTTCATAATTTAAAAGCATCGTTATACATTTAAAAAATCAAAGTGAACAATTAATGACAAGTTAGCCCTGTTGGTAATGAGCCAGACTTGTAATCCGAAGGTCGCGGTTTCAAATTCTGGTGCGGACCTGCACCACTAAATTCGTCTTTTCGGATTTATGTACGGATTTCTAATTATCACTTGCTCAACGGTGAAGGAAAACATCGTGATGAAACCCGTCCGTCCAAGAAAAAATCGTTTTCGAAAGACGAGCGGTTCACCAACCCGCATTAGGCCAGTGTGGTGGACTATGGCCTAAATCTCCTTCGTGTTTCGAAGGGAGGCTCGTGCTCCTTGGTGGGGACGTATATGAGCTGGTAAGAAGAAGAAGAAGAATACTTTATTTGCCATACATAATACATGTTTAACAAGTTCTTAAAACTAAGTAGTAGTGAATTCTACTTTTTATGATTAGGTGTGCAAATTTTCGGTTATAAAAATTAAAATCTACAAGTTGATTGGATATCGTTCACTTTACCAATTTTTTATTTATTTCTCCTAATTAGTTTTTTAAATTAAAATGGGAGGTAATAACAACTTACTATGTTCTTTTTTATTTTCTGGTAGCAGGAATAATTTATTGTTTTAATTGCCAATTTTAGTGCAAAATAATTATGAACACAAATTATATGAATGAATTCTCCGAAATATATAGAACTATGCAACTTTGTAATACATACAGTCATTTGTTGTTATATTTCAAAACGAGTAGAAAAACATTATTTTTATAGCAACCGAAAATCCAATATTGTTTATTTGTAAAAGACCCAAGTGTGGAAGAGTATTCTAGTAGGTAATTGAAAACAAAATCGCTATCATAATGACAAGTTCGAAATTATCTATTTATTAATTAGTTAATCTTTTTTTAATCACTAACAAAATCTGACGAAAGAACTTGATTTTTTATTATGGTAGCAAAAAATTAGCATGAATAAATAATAAAGTACTTTAAAATCCAAATGTCCTTCAAGTAAACCTATAAATTTTCCCATAATTTAGTTGTTAATCAAATAAAACTACACTAAATTATTTTATCAAGGATCTTGCGACATTAATTGTACTTACCTCAAATTCTTTACGGTCAATTAATTCCTAAATACAGTTTAATTATTTTTATTTCTCTAATTTTTTAATATGTAAATAAATAAGTAATTAAACTACGCACACAAACTATTTTATTACGCAAAATGTAAAGAATCCAAGTAATGAGCTAATGTTTAATCAGTGGTTCTGAAACTTAAGTTATTGCCATCACTTTGCTAAATATTAACTCAGAACTGCACAAGAACATTGGCATGTAAGTAACTCATACTGAGTTATCTGTACTAATATTATACTCGTAAAGAGGAAAGATTTGATTGTTAGTTTGTTTGTTTGCATTGAAAAGGCTGCGATACTATGACACCGATTTGAAAAATTATTTCACCATTAGAATCCTGCATTATCCGTCTATACTAATATTATAAAGAGGAAAGATTTGATCGTTTGTCTGTTTGTTTTTTGTTTGTTTGCATTGAATAGGCTCCGAAAATACTGGACCAATTTAAAAAAAATCTTTCACTATTAGAATCCTACATTATCTATAATGAACATAGGATACATGATTTTCCAGAATTCCGATGGTAACGAAGTCCCGGGCGGAAAGCTATTTGTATAATCGAACTTTGAATGCTAAAAAGTACTATTAGAAGTTTGAGAACGCAAGACTCTGTAAATAACACTTGAAAAACGTGTAAAATAATAATTATACATTTATTATGCCATGGTAATTAAAACATCCGTGAGATCTACATCACCTACAACTTTTTGCTGACGATATTTAGATATTAGGTATATAAATCAGTGTCTGTCTCATAAAAAATAATAATATTTTGATTATTTTTAGACCACAACGTCACTGAATCTCTCTGAAACATTGTAATAAAGACCTTTTGAAAAAAAAATCCTTTTTTTTTCTTTAACCTATATCTTTGGTTCTTCTTTATCAATTTTATTTACTTACTAGCTTTCCGCCCGGGACTTCGTTCCCGTGGGAATTCGGGAAAATCATGTACCCTTTGTTCATCACAGATAATATAGGATTCTAATGGTGAAAGAATTTTTCAAATCGGTATTCAATGCTAACAAATAAACAATCAAATCTTTCCTCTTTATACTATTAGTATAGACAAAGGCTAAATTTTTTTTTACTACAATATATGAAATTAGTTAAGAATCAGTTGCATCGGGCTTTGTCAAAATGTTTTTCTTTTTTAACTAGGTTTTATTTATGTATTTTATGAATAGAATAGTTTTAATGTAACTTAACCTAAAGTAGCCCACTGCTCGATAAAGTCTCTCCTATGAGAAATAAACTATTAAAAGAATAGAAGTTAGGTAATAGGCTAACCCTATTTTGTTTTGTTATAATAGTCTTTATAGAATTATGTTACTTAAAAAGCAAGAACAAACAAAGCTAGTCTTTGATACACAGGAACATTCAATGACGCAACCTATTATATATACCCAGATGTATTCCAATGATGAGCAAAGGTCTTCCTTCCTGCGACAATTTCCTATCTTCAGCTCTAACATGAACTTTTTTGTTTCTAAAGTTTCTTGTACCTTATCCTCATCGAAAGAGGGTGAGGAGAGGAGTTTCTTATTGAAGTTATAAGTAACAAAAGTAGGTCCATCATCATCAGGTAAAGGAAAGCACACAAACTTGTGGTTTCAGATACGATACAGTTTTTGTTGGTAAAAGCCTTGTTGGTAACCATAGTAACCACGGTACGTGAGGGATCGAGGATTGATTCTAACTGAACCTTTTGTGGTTTTGTACTCGTCTCAGTATTTGCTTTGAAAAACAAATTAGTATCAACTTGTCTATGGAAGCACTTTATTCAAGCCGACGTTTTATTTATAAGAGTTTTTTTTCTAACTGCTTCAAATTAGATATATAAACTTGCCACTGTAGCAGACCAATACTATAGACAGCGATGTATGAGTGCATCATATGTATGGGTAAGAAAAACTCTGGACATATTACTAAAAAAAGAGACTGCATTTTTGCCTGAACACTTGGTATTATTATTAGGGAAATTGTTTTAAATAATGCCAAAAGTTTCTCGTAATAGCAATTGATTCATAAATCATATATATATATCGTTCCAATAAATCCGTGGTTATTTAATTTATTATTAAAAATAATGTACTTGGAGCTTTCTAATATCTTAAAATACACACGCTCTGAAAAACGCGATATTGACTTTAATTTACATGCATAAGAAGAGATAATTACGTTCAAAATATCCCTAGACTAGAATCAAATGAAATTAAATTTCAACAACCAGTAATAGTTAATATCGTCAATAAAATGCAAATGGCTGCCAATGTAGAGCGCCTCTACTTCCGGTATGCACCTAAATCGAAGCCTCTTTTAACGTACTGGCAATTACAAGAATAACACCTTAGGGTAACCGGAAGCTAGCAGTCGTTGGTAGGGTTGGGATGTAACTAGTATTTTTGTAAGTGATTTTTATTGTAACAGACTTGTGGCACTATCAGTTTGATTATAATATATTGTCGTTGTCATAGTAAAAAAATAACAGTAAAACAATCAAAGAACATAAACTCTCTGGGAAAAATTTAGATTTTTCACGTGGTATCAATATCACGAATAAAAAAGTACTACTTACACATAAATTAAAAACACATGGAAAATAAACATAATAGAAAATTACATTCTAAGAAGACAGAAATTGTGATGGAAATAATTTGTTTGTGGTTGCGTGTGTGAATTTCTTCGTTTGTAGTGCACATATTTCAATAATAAATATAGGTCGTGAAAATTGTCACTAACATCTTATTGCTCCAAATCGTTATTTAAAACACGTTTTTAATAGGGTTTTTACAACCATTAAAGTGTGTTTTATTTCAAACTGGCGACTTCGCTATTCTTTATTTTAACACCTATTCAAATACTCTGATATTTCGAAAACACGAAAATCGTAGACGCCATATCGAAAATTTAAGTAATATCTAATTGTTGGAAGTTTCTTTCCTCATGCTATAAACTGTTAACAAAAATGAATATTGTATTTTAACTAGTCTTAGTTACACACAGTTAAAAAAAACACGTGTGATCCCAACACTAGCTGCTACCACGTTATCGTATGCACAAAATACAAACTTTCTCCTTTAAGTACTCTGTGCTGGCGTTTGTAAAAAGCAGAGCTTGAAATGCGCATGCGCGAGGAGTTGCTTCACCTTGTGTCTATCGACTAGGGTCTTCTGAGGAATTTTATTTGTTTTGTTTTAATTAATCATTCATTTTATCTACTGAATGCGAGGCTTGTTATCTATTCGACTAGTCTATATACACAGAAAAAGGTTAGGTATAAAGTAGGTAATTCATATCTCAACAATTACTTGGATGTTCCTAATTAAGCCATTTAAGACAGCTGCTCTTTTGTTATAGGAAAAAAATAGTCACATTGAAAAAAAGTAAAGTTGTAAAAAACAAAAATGATTTTTTTTAAGTTTTACCCTTAAGAAATATTATATTTTCATCTTGTTATGTTATCAATTTATTTCTGGAATAAGATTACTTTTATAATTTCATGAATAACCTCTAACAGTGAATAATGTAACTATTTATTAAACTTAATAATAATACTCGGATTGCAGTGGAACAAACTTAATTCAAAGCCTTAAACGTAGTGTTGAGAATTCACGTAGGAATACAAAAACTGAAATAGCATTTAGATGCCTTAACAAGTTTTTATAGAGATCTTGAGGTAGTTTATCTATTTCTGTCTTGGAGACACTATGGCAGGAAAGGGATTGTTTTTTTTTTAAGTTTTTTACAAGGCTAGCTGTTGGATAAAGTATATTAGTGGAACTTTAGACGATGATTGAAACTGAACTAATGAAACTAAATTGAAACTAATGAAACTAAACAACTTTCCCTAAGAATCTCACAAGAAATTTAAAAAAACAATTAATTATCATGTGGCAACAGGCTGACCAATTACTGAATTTGTATGGAGAGGCGAAATTTTTTATTTTTTAATTTTTATCCTTCCTTATATTATAAATGCGAAAGTATCTTTGTCTGTCTGTCTGTCCGTCTTTCACGCCTAAACTAATGAACCGATTTTGATGAAATTTGGTACAGAGATAGATTGGAGGCTGGAAAAGGACATAGGCTACATATTGTCCCACAGTAGGGCACGATATAACCTGTAGCCCACGCAGGCGGAACCGCGGGCGGAAAGCTAATATAATATAATAAAATGGTAGTTTACTTAAAATACATTAGCCAAAATTAAGGATGTGAACCAGCCGAGTAAACTTAACAACTTTCCCCAATAAATAAAGGACTAACTGTAAAAAAAAAGTCTCAATATACAACTTGAGCGATCAGCCGACAGCCTTAGAAGTCAATTTTTTTTTTAAGAATTTCATATTTAATTACATCTTCATTGAAATCTTCACAGACAGTATACTGGTATTGCAAACCTAAAAAATATAATATATACATGCAGATTTAGTTCAAAAAAACGGTATTAAAACTATTAAAGTAATACAAGATACTAAAAAATAAAATAAAATAAACACTACACACTCAAAGGCCCACACTAAGGTTTTTCCTTGTGTCGTGGGTCCCTTGGAACACACATAAAGACAAACACAAACACCCATGACCCGAGAACAAACATCTGCTTTTTGCACAAATGTTTGCCCCGACTGGGGATCAAACCCAGGACCCGCCGATCAAGAGGTAGCGTCACTACCACTCGACCAAACCGGCCGCCAATCGACTATCGGCTATCGTTTTTCTATCTGTTCTGTACCATTATAGGGCCAGTTCCTGGAGGCTAAGAATAAGTATGTCTGGATCTTGTAAAATTCAAATTTCAGTCACTATTTGCAAGTCTAAAGCCCACCCAAACATAACCAATTCGCACAAAATGCCGACAAAAATTCAAAATATTACGTTACAAAAGAAAATTATTTATTGTCATACAAAACAAAGGAATTTAACAGCAATGGTGCAACGCTCGCGAGAGTGTGTGAAATTCAAGTAAAGCGCAAATTGTGTTATATTATATCATCCCAGTAAAATACGCCTCCCAATTTATTTTATTCAATTAAGGTGTGAAATGCTGTACGATTTCAACTGTAAATAATAGGCACTAGTTTATATTTTTCTCGGGTAGTTCTTTAATTTCCTTTTGGCGATTTGAACACATAATTAGATACTATTTCGTGTATTCCCGTTTTAGTATCTAATTAGTTCTTTACTTTTCTTAGATTCGTATTACAGAACGCGACTCAGACTCTGATCTATACGTAAGTAGCAGTTGTCTTTATCATTTTGATAGTGAGAGAAAGAGAATCCTTAAATATAGATCAAGATGAATATAGATCAGATTCTTTAATACGGGCCTAAGTCTTTGTGTTGAGATCGGAGGTCATTAAAAAATGATATTTGAATTCTTGCTGTTTTTCCTTTGTATATGGGAAGGGGAAAATTAAAAAAAATGTTCCTTGGAAAAAGTTGTTCAGCTTCATGGGTTTCGCTAACTAATTTAAAGTCACTCCACATTCATGAACTTAATCGAATAAGTCAACCTAAGGGAAAGTACTCATACTAGCGGCATTACTGCCTTGAATGACTTTTTAACCCCGAAAAAAAGTAACGTGTTATAAGTTAGACGTGTGTAACTGTGTATTTGTGTACCCGTGTCTTTCAGTGGCATCGTAGCTCCAAAGCGAAGGCACCAATTTCGATGCAGATTTTTTTGTTTGATGATAACGAAATCGAGAAGATTCTTATATTTGATTACGTTGGTTCAACCGTTTAAGAGATAAGCGATGAACGTCGGGGACGATGCAAAATTTTAAATTTTAGAGTTTTAAAATACACAAATCAAATGTTTTCTCTCCGACACGTATCCAAATTAAATAAGATATTTACAACGTTTTTATTTTAAAGTAACATAGCAAAGCATACAAACTTCAACACCGCTTTTCTCTCAAAGTTCAAACCACACAAACTAGTAGCTTTTTGTGGCTTTCGCCGCACGCGCCTGTTCATTACAAGTCATCTTTTGTTCCACACAAGAGCCTAATTACGATTGTTCTCAATATTTTGACAAGCGCCATTTATAACCGTATTTTGTGTATCAGTTCTATCACGCCGATTCTTTAGCTACTCTATAACCGTGCATGATTTATGCGCCCCGATAATTCTTAACTTAAGAGGTTTTGTCTATGCGCTACCCTTTTAGTTTGGCTCCTACGCTTCGCAAAGAAATGTGGGTGTGAGACTCATTTATTGCAATTTTTTTGTGAATTCGTTCCTTAACGTATAAGTATAAAGTATAAATACCATCAAATAGAAAAAAAAACATTGTGATTTTGTAATTCGAAATTCTAAGTTTTAGAGTTTTAGAAAAAACTACAGCCCAGGATTTGGCATATCAATTACTGTTAAATAACCAGGAAAATAAATACATTACAGTGTAATGTAATGACTAATATTTAATTCCAAATACGTGAAAAATGGTACGATATTGTATAAATATTAGCTTTTAATCTATTATTGTAAAGCTGAGAAAGAAATTACTATTGCAACTCCCAATGCCACGCCAGAATCAAAACTATTATCAAAAATTTAACTAGTAATTATTTAATTAAATCATCAGAGATAATTTTAGGAAATGGCTGTAAGGCTGGTCTCTATAGCCATAAAAAGAAAAAACAAAAGGCGAATAAAACGTGTGAAATGTAAGACAATAGTAGCGCATGCTCTTGTGACAAAAATGAAGCAATTATGAAAGAGCATTGACACTGCTGCGTCGGCGCCTTGAACGTGGTAATGGCTCTGACGATTTTCCGATTAATCATTACTGCTTTAAATTTTGTTTAATTTTTGAGATTTTTAATTTTTAATATACAGGGTTGCGAAGGAAGCGACATCTAAAAGAAAAATTAGGATGCCCCGTGCCAGAGGGCATTCAGATCACCCCATGTAGATTTCTCGTTTTTTTGTAATTTAGTAGTCATTAGTTCATTGCACATTTTTCACGCTACATCGATTTTTATTTCTTCATTTTCATGAGTAGATTCTATGAGGGATGTGAAATATTTCGCAGCAGAATAAAACATACGTAGAATCAATTGGCTAGGCCTATAAATAAGGTAAATTAGAAATACAAATAAAAAACAAAAATGCAGTTGGACACACTTGAGGCTCTAGTTTTTATAATTGTTGTTTTTTTTTGTCAAGATGACAAACCCATGTCTCTTCCAAATATAAACTTGACAAACAGAAGGCCAGTATAAAATTGAACCATATAAAACTTAGCAGATTCGCCCCTTAAAGTTTCGTTAATTAATTTAAAGTCACATAATTTAAAAAAAAACATTTAAAAAATACGTTATACATTAAAGAACATAATCTCATCACATAACAACAGCTGATCCAGTAATCCTAATATAATACTATGATATCAAGTAAAAACCGTATAAGTTACAGAAGAGAGTGCATTGTTTTCACACAAAAGCGAAAGTTCATTCTTTCATTATGAGATAATTAGGTGTTTCACCTGATTACGTCATATGTTTTTCCACGATTCTGTGGCCGCTGAACTTGATGGAGAAGTTTTTATAAAACTTATTGTTGGTGATTTGTCGGAAGTTTACGTGAGAATATTGACGTTATGTGCAGTGTAGACAGGTTCATTAGTTTCACTATAGCTACGTTAAGCAATATATTAATGACTCACTGATTTGCGCCACCTCACCAAACGATTTGTTTTTTCTTTTTATTACTATAATCATTGACATCTTGTAAAATACTAACATAGAATAAGTTAACTAACAAATAATGAGCCTTTATAGCTTTATGAAATAAAAATATATTATTAAAATTAACTATTTGTTCCTTCTCCATCGTGTGGGTTATATCTAAGTATGCGGAGAACTTTGAAAGAGTTGTTCAGTTAAGTGGGTTAATGAGGTCATTAAGGCCCATATAACGTTAGGAACTAAAATCCAAAGAGCCGGCTAAAGAAAAAAAAATGTGTCCTCCTGATTGGATAGTTCCATAAAACAATTTTTCACAATGGCGCCAAATCAATACGGTCACTACTTTAACTGTTTTTTTTAAAGTTCAAATCTGGTTTTCATATATTTTAAATAAAAAAATAAAAAAAATAAGTGGTAAGGCGAAGTCAGAGTTCAAAAATATTGATGTTGTTATCGTTTTCAGCGTTTAGGAGTGCTGATTACATCAATATTGTCGGCTTCGGACCTTGCCTTATTATTCTTTGTATGGCGATCATCTTGAAAAATAAGAAAATCTGTAAACCTACCCCACAGCGCCATATCCAAAATTGGTTGGATAGAATTACCCAATCAGTATATTCAAACACAGTGTTAATTGTTTAAGAATAAATGAAGGGATGAAATGAATCAAGAGGAAACATTTTTTGCTTCGGCCAAAACTTAGATTTTTGGGCCCAAAATGAATGATGTCCTTTACATTCTTAATTTTTACAAGCTAACTTAAAGCTATCCAATATATGTTAATTAATGTTACTTTTACCAAGTATAATAATAAATCAAAAAATATAAAATAAGTAATGATAGTGTAACAGACCATATCACGTTTAGCATAAAGCGTAACGAATTACCAATATAAACATCGTTGTGAATTCTCATTAAAAATTCATATTCTTATTATAATTACGAGTATCCATAAAGCCTTCGATAATTACGGACAAGCAGTTAATTGATGAACCACGAAGTTCTTAAAGATATTTATTTGAACATACATTCACAACTGTTCATTTATTGCACAGTAAGGAATAATAAAATGTATCTATGTATAATCCTAAAAGCCTTCGTGGCCCGGTGGTACTTGCTGGTTTCAACCGATCAGTGAGGTTAAGCAATGGACACAGAAGCAGGGAGTCTGATGGTTGACCAAAAGTGGCAATTTATCTCGAGCTTTTTCGTGCTTAGGAGGGTAGGTTAAGCTGTATTTTAAGTAAAATCCTGAATGTTCTATGAAATAAAGATATTTTGATTTGATTTGATTTGATTTGTCGGTCCCGGTTGTTGTCGGTGGACTAGTCGTTAAAAACGAAGTCAGAGGTCATAGTGCGGTTTGAAAATTCTGACACCAGGGTTAGCCAAATTTGCCACACACTTGATAAGAAGAAGAATATAACATTAAAAAAAGTGTAGGTCCAGTAGTGCTTCTGGACGTCCGGTAGAACAAAGAGGTATTTTATTTTTTGAAAATTTTCTAATGGATTCGATTTTACATGTGTATATTTTTTTTTTCCTTGTCTTCTATTTCTATGTTACTTCTATTTATTCCTTCAGTCCCTGTACGATCCTTATAGGTAAGTACGCAGGCTTTCAAAATGTAGAGTACGACACCTACTGTTCATTTCTGCTTTAATGTTTATATCCATAGCTGGTTTTGTTTGAAGTTTAAACTAAATTAGGCTTTATTATAAAAACAAATTAATATGAAAGCTAGGTAGACTTAATTAAATTACGCTTAACGATTTTTAAGGCTTGTATGGAAGAATTAAATTTGTTAAGTTGATTTATGATTTTATGAATAAATAGTACGTAGATATCTGGGATTTAAAGATGATGTTCTTAATTGGATAAGAATGAATGGTTTCACTATTTCAAATTCGAGATATTTGTATCGTTTATTAGGTTCTTTTTATTTCGCGATATTTTTTAAAACACTGCCTGCGTCAGAATTTCTGAACTCACACAACATGAATTTAAAAAAAAAATGTTTGTGTTTGGATGACAGTGAATTTTTTTATAGTCTTTTTACTTTTATCCTATGGTCAAGAGTCAAGAGCTAATCCATTTCTATTGAAAAAAGTTCATTATTTTAAGTAATTTTACAAACCTGTATTGATTACAATTACATTTCTTAGCAATGTAAGCGCTGGGTAAAAATTTCAAGAGATTTTGATACGGTAGGGAACTTACTCTGAAGTGCGATTGGACGTCTGATATATGAAAAATAAAATATACATAGACTACGCGTTATAACAACAATATTGCCTTATTTTAATAGCTCAAATAATATCATTTGCTCATATAATCATCACCCACCAAGGGGCATCAGCATCCCTTCAAAAATTTACGGGGGTTTAGGCCATAGTCCACCACTCTGGCCTAATGCGGGTTGGTGGACTGCGCGTCTTTCCTAAACTAATATTTCTGAGACTTAGTTCAATATTAAAACAAGAAAATCAGTAGGTTGTACCACTTTAAAATGAAGTGGTAAGTTATATGGAAATACATAAACAATTGTACCTATAAACAACTCCTCAGTCATTACCATAATACAATAACATATCATTCCCAGTTAGTGTTGGAAAGTGTTATGCGAAATCAGCCAGAAGCGGTGCAAGTTTACTTCGTTTGCTATTCATGTGAATGGTGGTATGCAATAAGAAGACAAGTATGTAAATATTATATGGAATTTAAGTTATGGTTTAAAGTGCACCAACTTAATTCAAATAACATCCTGTATGGAGTGGCTTTAAATTAGTTAGCGAAACTTTAGGGGGTTAATTCTACTCATGAAATGGTACAACTCTGCCAATTTCTACATAATTTCATATGGCCTTTATTTTTAGCAGTTTCAGATCATTGAAGTTATTTGCTCGATGTTTCAGGTTACAAAAAAGTTTATTGACCTCGAAATTATAATTTCCCTATTATAATTAAGTTACATCCTTAACAGTTAAATTTTCACTTTTTTATCATAATTACAGACTTCATTGACAATATTTCAAAGAAAAGAAAAACTTAAAATACATGCAGCCCTATAATTGTATCACATTGATGAAATATTTCCTACAATCATTAATGTGAAAAGACATCAATAAACGGATTAACATTTGCCTCCATTACTTTTATTCAAAGTTTAATTAATTGAAAACAGATGGCGTCTTGTTAGCCGGTCGCATTATTACGAATTGATCTTTAATTGAAAAGTCTATGGACGATTCATCGATAATTTTACAGTTGAATAAAGTGAGTAATCACAATGATCTCCCTGCGGCGACGATGCCTTTCTATAAAGGAATATAATCACCTATTGTTCGATTTATTCGATAGTCAATTAACCAATAGGTTGCACGAAATCAATATGTTCGTAAAGTCCAAAAAGGTCAAATTTTGTAACCAAAACTCAAGTGATCAGCTGATCTTGTTATTTTTTTTTTCTTTGTTCTCTGTTGCATGAACCTTTCGATAAGGTTTCATAATATATTCGAAATATTGATTTACAGACATTTGTTACTGAAAAAAACAGTAATAAGTATATTTTCAAATCAACTCTCTTAATATAAAAATAATTAAGTAAGTAATTATATCAGAAAATTAGTAATACGGCATATTTTATTTAATGATACAGTAAATAAAAAATCTATATTCAAAAAAAATATTAACAAATAAATTACTTATACAATATATTACTTATTGATAAATAAATAAACCAAATACACATTATTTTACGCGTTCTCCGAAGTATTATGAACTAAGATCTATATCGGTAACGTAACGGTTTCTGGATCATACGCTGCAACATTGTTGCAAAGCAGACTTATAGCTTCTTTTAAACAGGACACTTATAATGAGTCACTTTATGAACTAGTTTATAAAACATCTTTTCTAATACCCAGCATCAGATCTCTGTATTAACACTTTAAATTCGTGTAAGTTATAATCTACAAAACAAGCAGCTCTAAATTGGGAAACAAAAATTAAATATCACATCCATCACATAATTTAATTTAAAAAATCAATGGTCCTAGATGATCTATATTATACACATATGAGTTCACGCCTTTATTCCATAAGGGTAGGCAGAGATTACTATCTGGTACGATTCAAACATACCTATTTTGCTTCTTCTTTCATACTTCTAGGTACTATTCTCAACGCTTTGTATTTCGATTCCTTGCACTATTTAATTTTTTTAATTTATTTCAGCCCGCCTAAATAACTTACCTATAGCATAAATCTCACAATTTTTAACATTTTATTTTACAATATAGTTAGGCTCCGATTATAAATTGCCTAAAATAAAACAAACAATAACTTTCAAAGTGAAAGTCAAAGCCCTAAACCACAAATCAGTTTTCCAATAGTGCAAAGCACAAATTGGTTGCAACAAATAATTATATTTTATTGCAAGCTTCACTGATAACAACGGAGCATAACTTCTTACTGTTCAAAGTAACTGGTTCAACTGGTAAGCTTTACTTATATTTATGTTATTTTTAACACGCGACAAAAAAGAGGTGTTTAAAGTTTTTAACGTGGGACATCTGTGTGTTTTTCTGTGGCATCGCAGCTCCTAAACGAATGGATCGATGCGGTTTTTTTTGTTTGAAAGCTGACGTAATAGATGGTTCATCCGAGAATCACCCTCTATAGTTTCACTAAGTAATTTTAAGCCACCCCATATAATATACAGCATGAGATAATTTTAAAAAAAACTTGTTTTAATTTATGTATCTGGCAAACCAGAATCTTGTAGAGTATGTTCAGTAAGAAAACCGTCGTGAGAATTGAGGGCGCCACTGTATTTATTTGCCGATTTTGTTATGTAGACAACACTGGTATGTCATTATAGCGCGGACAAATCATCTTGATATTTTGGAACGATATTCTAAGAAAAAAAAAGACGTCACACACTCAAAGGCCCACAGCAAGGTTTTCCCTTGTGTCGTGGGTCCCTTGGGACACACCCACTATAATTTCACTAAGTGATTTTAAGCCAATCCATATAATATACAGCATGAAATAATTTTAAAAAAACTTATGTTAATCTATGTATCTAGCAAACCAGAATCTTGTAGAGTCTGTTCAGTAAGAAAACCGTCGTGAGAATTGAGGGCGCCACTGTATTTATTTGCCGGAACCGAAAATGTAATTATACAGAATTACATTTTCGTAACTTTTCGAAATAATTGTCAAATTGACTGATACAAATTGAAATTGAAAAACCATAACTTATTTTCAAATGATCATTGAATTTTCACCTTCATGTTGTGCATAATTTTATTAAAACATCAGCTTACAGACGACTTACTTATAAAGGAATTAACTTTGCGCTCTCACAATCACCAATAATACAATGACATATGGAAGAACACCGTTAACAAAAAAATACAAAACAGGTATCTCACAAAAATTAAATTCGGAGAGGAAGTTCTCAATCAAATACATCGTTAGCAAATTGCGTTAAAATAAAACAAAAAAAAAGATAAAAAAACAAAAGTAAGCATTATGTGGTAAAAATTTGTAAAAGGTATTTTTTCACGCAAAAAAAAGACAGGTGACGATAGCATTTGTGCAAAAACGGTTCCGTCTATGAGATGACAAGTTTTTTCTCAATCTTCACGAAATGTGAGATAGTTAATTGTTACAACTAAATTATGTACTAAAATATTATTTTGGTATTTTATATAGCATTTTTTTTAAATAACTGCTTTGGATAGGTGTTTTTAAACTTTTGAAGATACAATGCTTTTATTTTCTTAATCAGTGTCTGTTTTGTTCTTGTCATTTCAAAATCAACTTGTTTATTCCGAATATTTTCCGAATCACAATAAGATAATAATTTTAAAATAATGTTGTGAAAATTTAACAAACATGTATCAAGAGACATATGCGGACACGAATCCAAAAACATTCCACTCCTTAACTACATAGAGAAACACAGAACCCTAATAGAAAAAAAAAAGATAGCACCTGCTCCTAAAAAACCATCAATGGATGGTTGAATTGACATGTGGTCCGCAGAAAAAGATGTACTAATGCGATATAATTTGGGGATGCGTGTGAATGGAACCTCTATTTTTTTTTACTTTTTTGTAATCTTAAAGTTTGACCGATTCGAAGTAGGAGCGACTCTTTCTTTTCAGCAAAAATGCCAAAACGTTGAGTGTTAAAATTAAGTCAAATAAAAAGTAACATTAAACTAAACAGCAAATTGTTAGAAAAAAACTGTTTTTACTTTTTTGTACTTTTTTGTTCTTTTCCTCAGTCTATCAAAATAGTCTTAATACAAGACCATTTTGGCAGAACAACCTTGCAAAAAGACTTTGTAGCAAATTTTTTTGTTGAATGTATCAAATTATTTTAAATATTTACTTACTGGAGTGCGATTTTATTCAACGACGTCGAGCATTTTTAAACCCTGACAAAAAGAGAGTAGTGTTATAAGTACGTGTGTATTTGTGTATTTATTTGTGGCATCGTAGCTCATAAATGAATGGACCGATTTTAATACGGTTTTTTTTTTTTTTTAAAGCTGACTTGATCGAGATGGCTTTTAGCTTTATTTGATAAAAAGATATAGAGCCGTTTAAGAAGTATATGCGATCGAAAGTATATGCGGGGTGATACATTTTTTCTAATTTTAGAGTTACATTAGATTAATGTACGGATTCCTAATTATCACTTGCTCAACGGTGAAAGAAAACATCGTGATGAAACCCGCCCGTCCAAGAAAATTTTCGAAAGACCAGCGGTCCACCAACCCGCATTGGGCCAGCCTGGTGGACTATGGCTTAAATCCCCTTCGTGTTTCGAAGGGAGGCCCGTGCCCCTCGGTGGGGACGTATATGGGCTGGTAAAAAAAAGGAAAAGATCAGGCGGTGGTGAAATTCAGAACTAACGGAAATTCACATATTTGATAACAGCTGCCCTGACTAGCAACATCACTTCCAACTGCACGTTAATTTGCAAACTCCTAGCACACTCTTTGCAATATAAGAAACTAGCAGACTCGCCGTCCTGTTTTTATTTTTATTTTATTCAAAGGTAAGATAGTGTGACGATGTCATATCGATACCATGTGATATTGGTATGGGAAAGCTATGGGACACTGACCGTGACGATCGTGTTTCGATCTCGTGGATATCATATCTCAATACCTACTTCTGAATAATGTGGCTGTTTTCTATGTAAGTGTTCAAAGTTTGTTCGAATTGCAACCCTGTCACCTGCTAATAAGAAAGCAGAATAGATGCGTAATTGAGGTAGCGTTTTTATTCAAAACTTCAAGTTCCGGTTTTTCATAAATAGTCGAATTACTTGATTGGAAATTACGTTATTCGCTTCGAAGTAATTTTCAAAGTAAAACAATATAGTCAATCATAATTGGTGGAGTTAAATGCCAATCTACAGTTTCCGTAAAATCTGATAGAAATGTGATTCATAGATTTTTTTTTGAAAATTAAAATGTGTCTAATCAATATCTACAGAGTGCTTATAAAAATAAAATTCACTTTAATACGCTCACGTCTATAAGAGTAGGCAGAGCATTAATGGTTTTAAAACCACTTGATGCCACGTTCGACATAAATTCAGAGGTTTATTAGATGAAAGATGTACCTAAGTGGTGAGAGGTGAGAGAGCCTTTCGCCCAGAAAAGCAAAAATCTCGCTTATAATAGCGGCGGCGGCTTTCGTAGTGCGAATGGGTAACCTGACATGCTGCTGTCTGTACTTAACACATGTAAAAGTTAAATGTAAAACTGTGTTTTACCATCCAAGTAAAAGGACAATAAAGAAATTCTATTGGCTGTATAGTATTGGTACCTAATATTTTTTTAAGGCAATATACCCTAAACGAGAAATGATGTCCCTTAATCACATTTAAGTGTAGTCACCCTACACAACATCTTCCTTTAGAAATGAAAAAAAAATATATCTCCTAAAGTATAATACTTACAAAAATAAAAGATAGTCCTTTTAGAAAAAAGTTTTTGGCAATTTTGGATGTAGCCTCCTATGAGGTTTGATCTATCTACGAGGTTTGATTAGTAAACATATAAGGATCACGTTTGAATAATCTTGAATATATTCAAGATTTTATAATATTTATCTTTGCTCATTAACCGATAACTTTTTTGTCATGATTATTGTTTGTCAAATTCACCCTAGTGTTAATTATTGAATGCAACAAGAACGCGCGCGTATGCGGATTGAGTGATCTAAACAAATGGTTATAGATGTGATGAAACGTATAAAAGAATAAAGCTTTTGTTGTCAGATTTTTTGGCAAATTCTTTACAAATTATGGAACTCAAAATGAAATAATATAATACAGTATAATCTGAGATACACGTTATGAGGTATTCTTCAGACGAGCCGATTGAGTGATCCAATAAACTGACTGTAACTTTTTTGGTTCAACTTCGTCAAATTTTTTGCAGCCACTATAGTATTTCGGCAATTATTTTCTAAATACTCCCAGTTTTGCGTAAAGATTGGAGCAACTTTTTGAAAAGATCACTCATACCACATACACACCAGTAAATTAGGTTTTTTTTAGCAATAGTATTTACATTACACTGTATCTCCGAATGGTATCTAGCTTTGTAAATTAGCTTTCCAACAATTATCACGTTTTGTAAAAATATAAAATACTGACTTTAAATAGGTACTGCAGTGATAGCCCACAGTTGGTAATGAGCCAGACTTGTGATTTCCGATTACGATCACAAGTTGCAATCAGGAAAAACTATTAAACAATAAACAAGGTTTTTTATTTTATTTTTGAAGTCTCCTATGAGAGTAATTAGACGCCCTAAGATTCGGCAAAATTGAGATTTAAAAAATCTGCCTCATATTTACTAACATAGTTGCATGTAACGTAACTTTCATAGTAAAAGCATCGTTATAAAATCTCTGTCAACAAGTTAGCCCAGTTGGTAATGAGCCAGACTTGTAATCCGAAGGTCGCGGGTTCATATTCTGGTGCGGGCCTGTACCACTAAATTCGTCTTTCCGGATTTATGTACGGATTTCTACTTATCCCTTGCTTAACGGTGAAGGAAAACATCGTGATGAAACCCGCTTGTCGAAGAAAATTTATTTTCGAAAGACGAGCGGTCTACCAACCCGCATCGGGCCAGCGTAGCGGACTATGGCCTAAAACCCCTTCGTGTTTCGAAGGGAGGCCCGTGCCCCTCGGTGGGGACGTATATGGGCTGATGACGAAATAGCTACTATATTATTCTTAGCGTTTCACATTTGATCTACGATTGAGAATTATCTAAGATCACAACTTTGATAATAGTAAAGTTAGTACGTTATAAATGTTTATAGAGCCTATTGCATTCTGTCTTTAGACTTTAATGGAGAGTTTAGAATTTAGCGCTACTGATTACGAGAATAATACTCAATCAAATTCTAAGAATTGACTCCCTTTATATGCCGCATAATACAAGTAGCTAGTAAGTTGAAGGCATTTTCACGATCAGTATAGCTTTAATGTCTTAATAAGTATGTACTCGGTAGGTGAGGAATGAAATAAATGACTATCTCTCTAAATTACAGCAAGCAACTCAAATTTTATATCAAAGGCTATTTCTTACTAAAGATTTTGACTCCAGGAGTATAATAAACGACTTATCTCAAGATGTTTCTCACTTAATTGATGACCAAAATTCACAATAACATGAATGCTCAAGTTTGGACGGATTCTCACAGCAAAAGGAAGCAATTGTAAGGCCATTAACCAAAACAAGAAATATTTGCAAACCATTAACTAGAGCAGGTAGGTGTAAAAACAGGTTCATAGGAAGAAAAATAAGCAACAAACAAAAAACTAATGGCTTTAAAGAACATGACATTTAAAGGAAAAGAAAACGAGAGAGAGTCAACAAACCTGTAAATAGAATAGAATAGAAAAAAAAATATTCGGCAAATTATACAATAGGTAGGTAATTCTTATAAAACTAAATTACAAATTTCCGAAACGGATGCAGCTCAGCATAATGCCACGGCCTGAGCCATGACGCTGGTTTTAAGCTGCAACCAGTTTGGTGGTAGACTAGGTAGAGTATACAGCGAAAGTAACGAAAATAAAAAAAAATAACGAACCAATTCATTCATAATAGAGACAAAACTGCAGTAGGTACTTTTATCAAAAGGTCAACGGGAAAAGCAATATAAAGTAACTAAATGATTCCTCATTAGAATTGAAATTCCGTATATCACACGTAATAATTTATGTTAATCGCGCTCTTGGGAAACAAGACAGGACGTCCGTTGCGTTGGTCAACAGCCAATTTAGTTTATGGGATTTTTTGGAAAAGAACTTTACTGTTGGGAACAGATTTTGGAAACAAAATACATGGATAAAGGTTACTAATTGGAGCGGTCTATCATTAGTGAAATTGACAGTCTTATTATAGGAAATTTGGTTATGTTCTCCTCAGGTACCTCTATGTTTCTTATGAATAAGATTAAACACAAAAAAATGAAAACTAAATTAATCCGTAAGGAACTACTTTTTTGAAATTAAGCATTGTGTTAACAAATCAAAATTATCTAACGTTATATAAGTTAAAGATCAAAATGCAGTATTATCCGGTTTGGTCGAGTGGTAGTGGCGCTGCCTGCCACTTGATCGACGGGTCCTGGGTTAGATTACCAGTCGGGGCAAAGTTTGTGTAAAAAGCAGATTTTGTTCGCGGGTCATGGGTGTTTTTGTCTGTTTTTATGTATGTTCCGAGGGACTCACGACACAAGGGAAACCGTAGTGTGGGCCTTTGAGTGTGTAGCGTTTTATTTATTAGTTCGTTTATGTTTTAGTTTTAGTAATGAAGGCAACAGGTGCCAAGTGAAAGCCGAACATATGTTTTAAAACAAATTACTCATGTTTACAAAATTCACATCATTAGCTTTCTTAATATTCTGATGGTTCATCTTCACCAACCATAATTTATTTTATTGGTACTGTAATATATAAAATAGTAACTTATTCACAAAATAATCCATTTAATAATTAAATATATGATGATGCTATTGAAAATTGACGCAAATTTATTCAAATATAGTCTGTTAATTGTGAAACGAGTGTTTATAGTTATAACGATTTGATAGTTGACGTGTGTCTATACATCACACTCGCTCGTCTACTCCACTATTTATCATATCGTCGATTGTATCCACCTGCTTTCTATCCAATGCTTCCTTAGAGTCATCCTCATTTCTTTCATTATAAGCAAGCTCTGTAATGGTAGTTGAAATTTTGGAAAGATTCGTACGTGTTTAATAGATAGTTGTTAATTTTAATACGATTTGTCGTGACTGCCGGTTGATGGGCGATGGGAACGTTTGGAAGGTGATTTGTGGATGAATATTAAGAGCATAGTTCAAACGCTAACACCCGTAGATGTAAGGTCAAATGCATTAGCCACCTAGCGGGTCCACTTATGTGAACTTTTATTAATCAAACTTCAATTTTTGAGAATATTTAAAGCGTGAAAGATTAATAAATGTATGGTAATTAAATGTAAACGTGAGAAATGTATGGCTTATCCAAATAACTCCAATAAAAATAAAAAAACCGGCCAAGTGCGAGTCGGACTCGCGCACCGAGGGTTCCGTACAAACCTAGCTTAAAGGTATTGTAGACCTGAGTATTTGATATGAATTTCAATTTAATACCTCAACGCGTTCATGAGGAAAGGGGTAGTAAGTTTAAAAATATTAAAAATATTTTTATGATATGATGTAATTAAAAATTTATGGTTTTCGCAATTTTTCCTTTATCTGTGCTATAAGACGTTGCTCCGTACCAAATTTCAAGATTCTGTGTTCATGGGAAGTACCCTGTAGGTTTTGATTCCTTTGCGAGTGTCGAAAATTTGCGGAAATTTGCGGCATAAACGGCTGTATCTTTTGATTGCGTTGGCTTAGAAGTTTGATTTTTTCACAGCTTCAAGGGACAGTAGACCTGAGTAATTGATATAAATTTCAGCTTCATACCTCCACGCGTTCCTGAGAAAAAGGGTCTTGACAGACGGACGGACGGACGGACAGACGGACAACAAAGTGATCCTATAAGGGTTCCGTTTTTTCCTTTTGAGGTACGGAACCCTAAAAACACATAGAAGCAATCGTTTATGAGTTTCATATTCAATATTTACTTAAAGGGACGATGACGTAAATGTTACGTCCAAGGGTGTATGGAATATTCAAATTTTTCCCTTCAAATCGATTGAATTAAGTCGTAATTTTAAATAGGAATGAAACTTATCAAAAATCACTCTAAGGCGGAGGTAACTCGTAAAAGCAGATGTTATCGGGTAATGTATCGCCTACCGTTATTGGCGCTATCAATGACAACTTTTACTTTTAGTTTTCCTTAAGCATTTATACAACTTGCTTTACATCGGAAATAAAGATCGTTATAATTGACAAATGTGAGATTTTTACCGGTTAACCATTAATAGTCTTAAAAGAGGCGATCATTCTCTCATCATAAATAACAAACTCACTTACGGCGTTCCCGATTGTGTTTACGTCATTCTATAATTTATTTTTATGGATGACAGATTGCTAATTTAATGTCTAAAGATGACTGTAACTTATAGGTAAAGCTGTAAATATTTGGTTTGATTTTTCGCATCTTCCTCTTACATCCTGTGAATCTGCTATGATTGAGTCGTTGTGTGTCCATTACCACATAACATAAGTTATAATTACTCATAAATTTGTCTTTCTATGTTCATTATCATTTTCTTTGGTACGGAAATTTGGTTTTGATCGATCCATTATGTCAACATAACTAAATATTGGAACGAAATTGTTATCTCTGATTGCTCTGGTTAAGATTGCGGAAATGCCCGTTAAAGTTGTGTGACCAAAACGCATGGAGCGAGTTTTGAAGGGACTTCCGATATTTAATGTTTAGTTGATTTTATTACCAAACTGTTTGTCAATATCCGCTACATAATTTATGTTACCTAAAATTTTTAGTTCTGCTTTCAAACCAAATGTTCTGCAGGCCGAGTACGACAGTGACAGAGCCGCGACAACACCGCGGTCCTATGTCAAAATGTCAACATTGACAACGCCATAGGGCAAGCAAGCCTTTGCGCGGGACCCTCGCGCAATCAAAGTGAAGTTTCAGCGTGAGCCGAGCGCGAGTTTGTCGTTATCGTGCTAGAGCAGCTGCTTTCAAATGTTTGTTTAACATTTGGTTTTATTATTTTATGAAACTAAGTTGTTAGTAATAAGCAACACTTATTAGTCTTATTACAAAGACAAGAGGCAAAGCAAAGTTGTCTCAAGTCGAAACAGATAATAAATTAAATATAGAGTCTTGCACAGTCTGGTTTTCATTCATCTTTGAGAAGTAACACACTTAAAATATATTTTCTATGCAAAAATACAAAACTGCTTGAATATTTCCTTTGATGTTCCGTCAAAATTAGAAAGATTTACGAATTCACCATTATCATTTAGAAAAATATCGCCACTGCCAAATCAGTCGGTGCCTTTAAGCGGTTAAACGTTTTATAAAGTTTAACATGTTTTTTGAGTAAAAAAAACCTGATCGCAATGCAACGATCTTGTACGGTGGTAATTGGTTGATAAATCAGTGACGTAAGACTAGTTTCCGTTGAGAATTTTGTTTGTGTTTGGAGTGATTAGTTTATTAATCTGTGAGTAAATATTTGAGTGGGAAAATTTAACTACTGGCCATTTTATGGTTGTTCGTTTCCCAGACTAGTAAATCTTTTTCAATGTACAGAGGGCCGAAGGGCCGACCATTAGGTAACTTATGCGTGTACTCTGTGCTGTTGCGATAAATACAGTTTTGCAATGAAAAAGAGGTGAACTGATGCGCTGGCCTGTATATTTTTGTTTTTCCTGACGTTCATTACTAGAACTCGCTCCTACCAACCGTGTGGTGATCGGTTGAGAATAATACCACTCCATATCTTTCCGTGGGTGTCGTAAGAGGCGACTAAGGAAACACTAATGAGACCTGCCTCCTAGTAGTCCATCCCAGGCAACGACACTTTATTTTTTTCTGAATCTGAGGTGTCGTCCGATGGTCTCATGCGGTGTGGTAGGCTCTGTAAAGGGCCGTCTGGTTCGCGACCACCCTCCTACCGAAGTCCGACGCCAAACAGCTTTCTGTGTTCCGTCGGTGCGTGGGAGTACAAGTGCCTTTATAGGCATTTTCTGGGTTAACTCGCTCCATCGTCGACCTCATCTTTGACCTTTATGGTCAAGATTGAGGTCAAGTGTTAACCCATCTTGTAATAAAACCAAAAAAAAGAACGGCTACTTATTTATTACTATTAGAGTTTTTCCAAAAAACTGAACCACTGTAGAAATAACAATATATTAAGCGTTGAACCAAGAACTATTTATTTTAGAATTGCGTCTTATACAACAAAGAACAGACAGCAGCTCGAGCTACGTCAAGGTCAAAATGTATAGCCTGATGTGCTGCCGTGTGTAATTAATACGCACTTCATTATTATACTCGTTTACACTTGTTCTGATATCGAATATCAGTAACATACCATAAGGTCTGCGGTAGAATATGAGTGATTCTTTTGCGGTGAAATATGAACATGGGAAGGTTACTTGTGGCCAGGGATGAGCAGTTAGTTGATCAAGATAAGGTATCTTGTTTCTTAAACAAAAGTATTTACAATGACAATAGGGATGTTGACTATTTTTTAAATTGTTTATCTTAAAAAGGAATTGAATCCAAAACCCAAAATCGAAATAATTTTTGAAAACTATTGAGAAATAAAAAAGTTACAAGCTATTAAATTTCAATAAAGGGAAACTGTCAAACAACGACAAAAAGATGCACTTACAGGCATGTGACGTCACCGCCATTTGTTTGCGTAGGTAAAAACGAGATAGCTAACTCTCCCCTCAAAACGAGATAGCTAGTTCTTAGGTTAATATAAATGCTAATAACTTGTTCATTTATAAACCAATTTTAATGCTGTTTTCGGATATTAATATATTTCTAGTATTATTTTTCGTTTCACCTACAATAATTCATAAAATCAAACACTGTCGACATCCCTATTACTTCTAGCGGGTTGATGCTCTTTTCTTTTAAGTGGCAATTAGCTTACTAATAGTTTAAAATATTTAGGAAATAGTTATGAAAAACTAAGGATTTGTCATTTCTCTACTTTTTTATTTATTTAACTTAATGAAGTAAATGTGCACTTAGTGCCCCATAGAATTATCTACCAATCTAGTTTAAGGTGATTGGCGAGAAGTGAGTGGTAGGTGGTGAATTATCATTATTTTGATAGATAACAAATAAGTATATATTATAACATTTATAACAGACTAACAGAAAAACGAACACAAAAGGCACAGCAAATTTATTTAAGAAATTTCTTCCAGCAAACCTGAAGCTCTAGCACGTTAACGACAAACTCGCGCTCGGCTCACGCTGAAACTTCACTTTGATTGCGCGAGGGTCCCGCGCAAAGGCTTGCTCATGGCGTTATCAATGTTGACATTTTGACATACGACCGCGGTGTTGTCGCGGCGGTGTTGTCATAAATGTTTATGAGGTTGGAATGTTTGTCAAAACGAATAGAAATCTATTCCCTGCAGGCCGAGTACGATAGTGACAGCGCCGCGACAACACCGCGGTCGTATGTCAAAATGTCAACATTGATAATGCCATGAGCAAGCCTTTGCGCCACACAACATACTTAACATTGACGTTAAGTATCACAACACAATTTAAATCTCTATTTACAGAATTTACATATTATAAGGTATTTTAGATTACAAAATCAATAATACCTAATGCGTTAACACTACGTTATTGCTATATTAGACGTAATTATAGCTATTGTACCACATTATTTCCCTTTTTGCGAGCAAGCAATAAAATAGCGACTAAAAAGTAGTAATTTCAATCTAAGTCGGTTCGTGACGAGTACGGCCGTAAACTTGGCCGGTAATCGAACCTTAGACCTCGTTACTACCGGTGAATATTTCACCGAGAGCAGCATTACTCTCAAGTTCAAGATCGGCAGATTGAACGATGATAATCAGTATTTTTAAACCGGTATATCACTGTGTTTTCTAACAGTAGTAATAGATAAATTGATAAATAGGTGGTACGTGATGGTGAGAAAAGCGATTCAAAAGTTCAAGTTCGTGTGAATTATGATATTTTGTTAGAAATAGATGTTGATTCTCTTTAAATAAATTTTCTAAAATTTTTACGGTTTGTAGATCAAATTACATTTTTATATTTAATTAAATTCGAAGGATTTTTATACCAATAAGTTTATTCCAAATCCAATCCATAAATACCGTATAAAAACTGCATTTTATGTATGATTCGTATGCCAATATGGTAAAAAATGAGAAATGTAAATTTATTTAATAAATACATCTCATGTAACCATTTTTTACACGAAAAAATGATTATGATTATAAAAAGTTAAAACATAACTCAAAAATTTAAAAAATTCTATTGTTTAAACTTATCTATACTACCTAATATCATAAAGAGGAAAGATTTGATTGTTTGTTTGTTAGTTTGCATTGAATAGGCTCCGAAACTACTGAAACGATTTAAAAAATTCTTCCACCATTAGAAAGCTACATTATCCCCGATGGACATAGGCTACATAATTTTCCCGAATTCTCACGGGAACAGACAGACTGCTAGTAGCTTGTATATTTCTTAAACGGCTAAATCCATTTTGATCAAATATCTCTAAGAATTATTAAAAGACTAAAAAGCCATATTATATGCTTGTATAAGTTTATTGTTTTATAATGGAATTTAATATTGGTTTTATAAACGTGTGTAAGAAAAGGTTTCAAGGCTGATATACCATATTAGCAAAAAATACTTATAGCATGCCATTATAAAGAAAATTGTTAAACTAATGCTGTTACAAAACATAAACAAGAGTTATATTCTTATAAATCATCCGTTATATAGCATTTTTGCTTGTTGGGCATCTCGATTAAGTCAACTTTCAATTCAAACAAAAAAATCGCAACAAAATCGGTTTATTCGTTTAGGAGCTACGATACAACAGACAGACACACAGATACACAGACGAACAGATATGCACGTCAAACTTATAACCCCCATATTTTTGTCGAGGTTTATAACTAGATCACGCTACTCATAAGACTGAATAGTATCGCATATAAAAAGCCTACACAAGCACTGTCCCTCGACTAGTCTCATTTATTGAACCAGATTCCCTCAGGACAGGTTCTGCTATTTGCATGTAGCTGGGGTTTATGAATAACTATGACGCCAGTTGATCGAGTGGATTGCTACTGTGGGTGGATTCCGCTAGGGGTGTCACTGGGCCTTATTTTGTTCCTTGTTTATCGGTATAGCGGTATTTCGTGTTAAGGCTAAGGAATTAAAAGATCTCATTTGTTGTTGGTTATGTATAAGCATAACTTTTTTATTTTTCCCATCTATATATATAAAAATTAATTCCTATTTCCCTTGGTCACGGCATCACGCCTGAACGGCTGGACCGATTTCGCTAATTCTTTTTTTGTTCTGTTCGTTATTATCAGGAGTAGGATCTTATGAAAGAAAAAATTAAGAAAGTTGAAAAAAAAAAGAAAACAGGACAACGTCTGTCGGGTCAGCTAGTCTACAATAATTATTATGAAATTTTATAAATAAAACGTGATAAGACTGATTAAACATCGAAAGTGTGTTAAAGATAGTTTACCTTCGTTTTAAGATTTTTAACCCCAAAAAAAAGGGATTCTGTGTATCTGTCTTTGGCATCCAAGTTCCTAAACGAATGGACTGATTTCCATACGGTTGTTTTATCTGACCGCTAACGTAATCGAGATTGTTCTTAGTTATATTTGATCATAATTGGTTCAGCCGTTTAAGAGTTGTAACATTTGGGTTACTTTGGGTTGTGGAGCCAGCGGATGAGTAGTCGTATTGGTATTGAGCTGGATTAATACCACGTTTGGGCCATGTGGTGATCGGTTGAGAATAAAACCACCCCTTCGCTTTCCGTGGGTGTCGTAAGAGGCGACTAAGGAAACAAAAAGTGACCTGCCGCCTAGTAATCCATCCCAGGCAACGACACTTCATTTTTTTCTGAATCTGAAGTGTCGTCCTATGGTCTCATGCGGTGTGGTAGGCTCTGTAAAGGGCCGTCTGGTTTGCGATCACCCTCCTACCGAAGTCCGACGCCAAACAGCTTTCTGTGTTCCGTCGATGCGTGGAAGTACCAGTGCCTTACAGGCATTTTCTGGAGTTAACGTATCGTATAATAAAAAAGAAAAAGCAAAATGACGATAATTGTTTTGCAATTATCGTCATTTTGCTTATTAGATCTACTGCTTTGGTAATTCCCCATATTTCTGTAAAAAGTCTGATCATGGGTGTTCGTTCACTGTTCATTCGTGTCTGTCTTTGTGTGTGTTCCAAGGGACTCACGAAACTAGGGAAAGCCTTTGTGTAAGCCTTTGAGTGAGTAGCGTTTATTTTTATTTATCTATTTTATATCTTTAAGTCTTCTATATAAAGGTAGTGACGTAAGGTAAATAAGGTTTTATAAGATAATCCTTAATTCTAAAGAACATCCCTTACATTAATTAATTTAAATATAAGACTTATACATACTCATATGACTTCCTTATTGGTCTTATCTTCAAATTTTATAGCACTGATGATCTATCAATTTAAAAAAAGTCACCGGAAGCGACACAGCAAGACGAATGGTAGTGCAAAGTTATAAAAGTGATTTAAATCTCGTCCTCTTTTTATTGCACTTGATTGAAATTTTTAGCCTTGATAATTAAAAAATTAAATACCTTTTTATTATTGATGTATGGATTAGAGTAGGTAAACTTTTGGCATTCTTTAATAATAATAATTATTTTTTATAAAATCCGTGATGATAAAGAAAGATTTTACAACTATCTTCGTCTTCTTCCTAGCGCTGATCCTTTTTTTACAATAACAACTTAATTTATCATTTTTTACCTATTTTAGTTTTTGCGTATTTTCGCGTAAGTACACCAATAAACTTCACTTACTTAATTTGTTATTGTTAGCTGTAGGAAATGATTAATTTTCTATTTCATTTCGAGTTTCATTACATTACCTTTGCTCAAATTTTCTGCAGGATTGTAAATTATGTTGCTTACTTTAGAAAACATTTTGTTCCACATTTTGACTTCCCAAGCAACTGGTTTTTGATTGAATACCTCTAGTTAGTAATAAATTGCAGTGGATACTCATTTTTCGCAAAATACTTGTTTCCGATGAACATTTAAAAATGAACTACTTATTTTTGCGCTTCCTGTTTATATTATTTTCTCAAATAAATAATAATTTTTTTAGGAAAGTAGAAATCATGTGAAAAAAGTTTTAGAAACAGTTATTGAACTTATATTGGTTTTTTCCGTTCCTTTTTAAATTGGTTTCCGTTTCCGTGTTTATTAGTTCTAAAGATTAATTTCCCTTATTTAATTTTATGCTAATTATGTCTGTCAACGATCTTAATCTTGGTGAGACCTTCATTATTTTAGCTAAAACCATCTAGTTTACGAGTATCTCCCATTTTTTTAACTGTATCAATTTATTTTATTACTAGTTTTTCGCCCGCGACTCCTCCCGCCCGCGTGGACTACAGGTTATATCGTGCCACACTGTGGGATAAAAAGTAGCCTATGTCCTTTCCCAAGGTCTAATCTTTCTAATCAGCGTAACAGACAAGCACACAGATATACAGACAGAGTTACTTTCACATTTATAACATTCAATAGGGATCAAACTAAAAATGCTTACGTTATATTTAGGATAGGTTGTAACTTACGTCTTGAAACTATGTGTGTTAACTAAATACATGTATAAGTTTGTTAAAGTAAAAAAATTGATGCTGAAAATACTTACTGAAGCTGATCAAAATATTAATAATATGTTTTTTTTATATGGAGAGGGGCGGCTCCCGTGATTAGAATGCCCCCAGACCTTTGGTTGTATGCCACGACACAATAAACACTCGTGGCCAATCAAGGAAACGGTGAAAAGTCGAGCTAGACCTTAGATTTTTTTTTCTCTTTTCTATGAGCTAGACGATTTTGATGTCGCCTGGAGGAAAATACGTTGGACCAAAATCGATGGTCAAAACGAGAGGAGGCCTATGCTTGGCACTTGGACATACGAGTAAGTAGCCAAATAATCCGACCAGCTTGGAGCCGGATAAGCTTAGAATCCGGCGAAGAAGGAACAGATCACATAGATTCCTTTGCCTTTTTTATTTTTTATTATAAGATTGGCTAACTCTTGAACTCAATCTTGACCATAAGCTCAAAGATGAGGTCGACGATGGAGCGAGTTAACCCAGAAAATGCCTATAAAGTTACTGGTACTCCCACGCACCGACGGAACACAGCAAGCTGTTTCCGAAAGAAATAAATTAAACAAAAACAAAATGACATAACACATAAGTCAGTTTAAGTCATTGTCTAAGTGTTGTTTTTTATTTTGTAGATGGCTTAACCTTATAAATTTAGCTAAGAACCATCTTGATTACGTCAGCTTTCAAACCAAAAAACTGCATCGATATCGGTCCACTCGTTTAGGAGATACGATGCCATATACAGACACAGATACACAGTCATACAGATACACAGGCCAAACTTATAACACCCCTCTTTTTGCCGGGGGTTAAAAAATTAAAGAAACTTCAAAATTAAATTTACATAAAAATCATACTAACTAGTTATGAACATAGACTTATTAAACACCTTGGCTCAATAATAAAAATCACTAAAGGCGATAGCATTAATAAAATAAATAAATCTAATTTTATCACAGTATTTGCCAAGACAAATCGTTTTGAAGTCGTTTTTTGGCTTTTTAATGTCACTATCTCATATCAAAGGCGCCGCACGGCATATGTGATGCATAATTTATAAGATACAGTAGACAAATTAAGTGTCTATCTAAAAGTTCAAGACTTATTATTTATAAAATAAACAGCAATATGCACGTAGAACTTCATTTACTTTTTTTTAACACACTCAAAGGCCCACACTAAGGTTTTCTATTACGTGGTGGGTCCCTTGAAACATACACCCATGACCCGAGAACAAACATCGGCTTTTTACACAAATATTTGCAAAGGGCATAGGCCTCCCTCCGTAGCAATGAAGGGTTTTAGGCTATAGTTCACCACGCAGCCCAATGCGGGTTGATAGACTCACAATTACGAGTATGATTAAGCCACAAATTAAATAAAAATTTGAATTAATTACTGACAATTTTAATAAAACAACTATTCCAAACCCTGAACTGTTCCGAGGAAAATGAAACAAAAAGAGGTCTTAGAACAAATAATTTAAATACCTACCATTAAATTTGACGGCCGGTTTGGTCGAGTGGTAGTGACGCTGCCTCTTGATCGGCGGGTCCTGGGTTCGATCCCCAGTCGGGGCAAACATTTTTGTAAAAAACAGATGTTTGTTCTCGGGTCAAGGGTGTATGTGTCTGTCTTTGTGTGTTCCAAGGGACCCACGACACAAGGGAAAACCTTAGTGTGGGCCTTTGAGTGTGTAGCATTTATTTTTATTTATTTATTTAATTACGCATGCATATAAAATTAATAAAACTGTAGTGGCTAAAATGCCGCCAATAGTGCTAGTATGTTTAGAAAAATTAATTTATAAGCCAAAAGAAATCAAATATTATTTATTACTTTATTTGTATACAAAATTATTCAATTAGAGCTTCAATAAAGTTGAAAGCTGCGTATAATTCAGCTTCTTTATAAACGTCTCATAAAGTATTCAATTAAAATTCTAAATTTTTCTTTCGACTGTTTACCCTATCACATTAGTTGGCTGCCATTAATGTCGCCAAGAGTGTTTTCGACCCGAATCAGTAGCTTAATCGTAAGTTAATTTGTTAGAATGAAAGCAAAGACACCGCTTTACTATTTATAGCTTCATCTTGGCTGTTTTATATTTCTTCTTTTGGGATTCCGTAGTAGAATAGTCAATACGTTTTGAGAGGGTTTTAGATTGCAGGAGGAATTAGAAATAATAGCTTTTGATGTACCTAATTCAAAACTTTATACGTTTGTGTTACAGTTTAATCAATGTAGATATGTTATGTACCGTAGCAAGTGGCAGTCTGTGGTCTCTACCTACCCCAATGGGAGCTTATGTATGTTTGTATATGTAAACAGTTATTTTTTTTAAAGCAAATGAACCAAATCCATATGATCGGTAATTAATTACAAAAAAGGATTTATAGCAAATTGACAGGTTGTCAGACGTGAATTATGAAAACGAAGTACTAATTGGGTGTGTGGGGTCCATATCTTAGTGCTAGCGTAATGAACGGACGAGGCTCTGGCGTATCACAACCTTTATAGGGTAGCTTTACTTGATATTGGCTACTTTTCCATTATCTATTTATTTATTGAAATACTCTGTTTTTTTGTTAACCTGATCTGTCCGACAGCTGGGCAAAGGCCTCCCCTCGTTTTGTCTACCTATTTCGGTCCAATGTCATCAAAAGCGTCTAACTCATCTTTCCACCGTTTTATTGGTCGGCCCCTACCACGACGCCCTTGTCGTGGAATACTCTGAGATTTCCAAAATCACGAAAACAATTAATTAAATTTTCTCAAGAATTGAACTGATACTCAAACTTTCGGAATTGAACTTCACTAAACCAAGTCGAAAATCTTGCATAATAATTATAATCATCGATAATAGAGAGAGACTCAGTAGGGAACCTTTTTAATAAAAACCTAACTACACTCTTGCCCAAAAGTTTACATCTTTGATTTTGCCGACAATTTTTTATTTTTATTGGCACTTTCCGAATCAATAATGATCCCATTAAATAGATGTTTGATTAATTATTGTAGTTTTTCAATGACACTAGTTACTGTTTTCTAGGAAAAGTAGCTAACGGTAGCTCGTACATATTTTATTTTTCATTTTATTAGATGTGAGGTTTTTTTATGAGGTGGGTTAACTCTTAACCCCAATCTTGACCAAGGTCATGGATTAAGAATTTAGGAAGTACTTTTAATAAATTCAGACTATGAAATGATTTTCTTTTTAAACTATATATCTGATTGCCATGACTTTGTTTTAACATTTATGCGGTCAATACAAAAATATAACTAACTTATGTGGTTGATATAATCTCATAATTTACAAGGAAGTCGTTTCGACACAATAGTGTAATATTTTTTGCAATTCAACAATAGAATAATATAATTTAATAAAAAAATAAACAATCCGTACCCTTTGTAATTATTACATATTTATGAATTCTACCTAAAACAATATTAATTGTTTTCAAAAATATATTTAAAAATGTGGGTCTATACAATTAAATTTAAAATTTTAAGCCGTAAAAACTTATTGCAATAACAATACTACGTAATTAACAATAACTTGTTTACTATCTGTACAAAAACCTTTTTTAGAGAAAAAAATTGTAAAAAATACAATGTTTTTGTTCGATTGTGTTGATTTTATTAATAGTTTTCAGCATACAAAAATAACTTAAGTGTATTATTACCTGTGAAGGTGTCGCGTGGTGCATAAGGGAGGCACATTTCATTAAAGTGTTGGTATGCACTTACGTGACGCTTAATTAAAAAAAATACGCGATAAATAAAAAATAATTGCTTACAAGAAGCCATGTTGTCTTGAAGTCTTGTCGTATTGTTCTACTGCTTTGAAGCTCTAAGTATGTAGTAGACTTTAAATTATTTAGCAAAACTTTAGGCGGTTGTTCTCTCCATGATAACTTTCCCCAAGGAATCCATATGTAATTCTCAACAAAAATGTCGTCTTCCCATACTAAAGGCAAATTAAACCGATCGCTCAAGTTGTATGGAGTGGCGAAATATTTTGTCATATTTCAAACTATATATCGTTTCTTGGGGAAAGCTTCGCATCCTTTATTTTCGCTAACTAATTTAAAGTCATAATCTAAGGCCCGTATTGCAAAAGGAGACTCAAGTCTTGATCTATACTTAAAAATTGATTGTCTCTTTCTTTCACCATCAAAATGACAAAGACGACTGCTACTTAAGTATTGATCAGAGTCTTAGTCGCGTTATACCGACCTATCTTCATCTTCTTATCGTGTAGGTATATTCAAGTGTGTGGCGAACTTGGCTAACCCTGGTGTCAGAGTTTTCAAACCACACAATGGCCTCTGACTTGGTTTTAACAACTGTAGTCAATCGACAACAGCCGGGACCGACAGCTTAACGTGCAAACACGAAAACGCTCGTGACAAATTGCCACTTTGGTCACCCATCAGGTTTCCTGCCTCTAAGTACGTTGCTTTACCTCACTGACCGGTTGAGATCAGTAAGCGCCACTGGGCTACGAGCGCTTCAATACCGACCTGTAATATACACATCAACACGGTCTAGGGATATTGCATGATTCTTCATACAAAAGAGGTCTGTTTGAGAAGCTACAAAAGCATACTCGAGATACACGGAGCGCTATAATTTTCAGACGAGCAAGTGATGAACCAGAATTTTTAATTCTAATCAATAAATTTTATTTTACTTGAAATTTGTGAAAACGTGACGAAAATGAAAAAATTGCGTAAATTCGACTATTTTCATAAAAAAGCAGGCAAAAAGTGCATTTTCGTTTTCGTTTGCGTCAGGTTTTCGCAAATTTTAAGTAAAACAAAATTTATTGACTAGAATTGAAAATTCAGGTTTAGCACTTAATCGTATGAAAATTATAGCCCTCCATGTATCTCGAGTATGCTATTATAGCTTCTCAATTAGACCTCTTTTGTATGAAAAATTATGTAAAATCCCTAGACCGTGTTGTGTGTATCTACCGAACCAAAATTAAGTGCTACAGTTTAAACAGCTGCAAGTAATGTCATATCTACGTCTACGTTCATAACGAGTTTCAAAGATTTGCCTATTAACAAGACCGACAAAGAATCTGTATCGGCTAACGGTACAGTCAGGAATGCTAATTCCATCGGTAACGAGCAATATTCATTTATCACTACTACTACAAAGGTGAGTGTACACTAGATAAGTCTGGTGCATACGTAGCTATGTGCATAGAAGCGGTGAAAGCCCAGTTGGTAATGAGCCAGACTTGTAATCCGAAGGTCGCGGGTTCAAATCATAGTGCGGGCCTGTACCACTAAATTCGTCTTTTCGGATTTATGTACAGATTTCTAATTATTACATGCTCAACGGTGAAGGAAAACAACGTGATGAAACCCGCCCGTCCAAGAAAATTCATTTTTGAAAGATGAGCGGTCCACCAACTCGCATTGGGCCAGCGTGGTGGAGTTTGGCCTAAGTCCCCTTCGTGTTTCGAAGGGAGGCCCGTGCCCCTCGGTGAGGATGTACATGGGCTGGTAAGAAGATACGTAGCTAACTATAAGTTGACTAGTAAATTACTTCGTCAGTAATGAAAAGTGTTTGGTTCATGTAAACCATTGACATACTTAAGTAGTTATAAACAATATAAATTTGTAGTATTTGGATGGACATTAGCGAAGTTTCTAGAATATTGTAGGTAAACATTCGCAAAATTATTTCAAACTTTAAAAATAAAAACAAATAAAATTATTTTACAATTGATTTTTTTTTCACTATTTCATAGTTTTACGGTCTCAAATGTTAAATTATGATACTGGTTTAAATTAAAGTTTAAGAAGTGAATAAAATAGGAAAACAATATTGTTACGAAAAAAAACAAAACAATATTGGTTAAAAAACAACACAAAATCAGCAGAATTAATGTCATATTAATTAATGTCGCGACTGCACTACAGCACTGAGCTGCTAGACGTCATCAAGTACCTACGGCAGAAGACAAAAGTTCCCTTAGAGAGTGAAACCGTTGGAATCGCATCACCATGCTATTTTCAAAGCATTTGTGGTGCGAATCCCGACGTTCATGCTGGAGACAGTCATGAAGGAGAGCTTTTGTCTGGAGGGCATGGTGTTCCGCCGTTTCTGAGGGAGATTTCCACTTGCAGACACCCTCGGAAAAACACCCGGGAAATAGTGTTAGTTAGTTTTTTTTTTTTTTTTGTTTCATTATAATTCCTATGTATGTTAGTCTGTAAGGTATTTATCTAAGGGCCTCAGATGCCTGATAATAAACCCCCGCCTTACGGATTTTCGATCAGGGTCACGTGACATACACGTCACTTCAAACTACTTCAAAGTGCACAACGCCGCTAAAGAAGTTTTCACTTCAAAAATTATATTTAAACATGTGCCGTAAAGTACGTTTTTCGTGCTGTTTTTCTACAGTGTAAACTTAACTTTAGAGCACACGCGCGAGCAAGCGGTGCATGATATAATTCGGCCTGTAATAAAGTTTAGTGGCCCCTCAATAATTACCAGATATGAAATAGATTAGACATACCCAGATGGCAGCACTAAGGTAGTGTGAAATCACTCATGATTCGATGATTTAAGATTTATTGGCAATCGAAAATAATTTTGATATTATATCGTCTAGTCTAGTGTGGTAAATTGATACGATAACGAGTTTTTTTTAAATAATGATTATTCTTAACGATCTTTAAAATTCGAGTTTTTGTTTTGCATTGATCCATGTTTTTTTGGCATATAAGGTGCAAAAATTTAATTATATTTATAGATGATTTATTTTATGTTATGTGTTTTGTGTTGTGATTTGTTGATGGAATTCCATTTTATATTTTATTTATTTCATGATTTATTTTATTCTAGTCAATTCCTAAAAAAAAATTAAAATAAAATACATATGTCAATATTAAATTAATTAAGGTCTTAAATCTTAATTAAGGTCTTAATTTTATTTTTAATACTTACACTAGTTTCAATACCAATTTAAAAGATCGATTTTTAAATGCGAAGATTCAGTACCTACACCATAATCAGGGGTTATTCTTATAAATTAACAAGTTTCCTTAGCATTAAATTAGACATTTGTTAAAGTATTTCCACTTTGATTAAGAACTGACGGTCTGTGAAGAAAAATGATTTACTTTTCTATGATTTAGCGTTGTTTGACATTGCGTTCGATCATTGGGACTGTGATGAATTGGCATTATAATTCGGTAGACGCGAGCGCAAGCCGTGTGAGGGCAACACTACCTACTTGACAGCTGTCATTCGGGAACCGAGCGGGCGTGCGATCGCGGCTACCAGTAAAATATTTAACTTGTGTTTTATTGTGTCTAAATACTTACCCAGTGACGAGTGGACGTCACAAGTGGCGACGAGACTTAGGGTAAGTACATTTACAAACCAAAATTGATAATATGCTCGAAAATAAAACAAAAGATGCGAAGAAGTCGAGCACTCATCTCTCAAGAATACCTGCTGATTTTGCCTTGAATAATGCTTCTTGAGCGTTCGAAAGAAAAGTAAAATTACGTTAAGAAAAGTAACAAAGCTGCTTTATTATTTACAATACGGATATTTATTATACTAGTTAAAATAAAATGCAATAAAATTTTACATATCTACCCACCATCTTGCGTTTAAATTTAAATTTGTTTATCTTTTTGGAAAAGGCAAAGAGACCAGAACACATACAGCCTTGTCTAACGGAAAACACCAGTTTGTTCTATTTTGTGGTATAACATTGACCAAGTGTATAATTTAACTCACGAATCTATGAAATAAATGAATTAATTGTAAATACTAAATTTAAATGTATACATTGGTGCCTACGCAATTATAATCATCAGGGTTTCTGTCGAATCATTTTGGAATGCATTATTCAAGGTTGAAGGTATATAAAGAAATATAATTCAGTAGTAGGCCTACCTAAAAGGGCTGGTACTAATGAGTTTCGAATGCATTGTAGTAGTAAACCGATCAAGTCGGTTGGTACTAGTAAACAAACAGGGTACAACAGTAAATATCAATTATACTGGTACCTTATAGTAGTAGACTGAATTAGTCGGTTGGTACTAAAAAAAAAAAAAAACAAAAAAAAAAAAGTAGTAGACCGGTATGTTGGTCGGTACTAACAACACAACCTTGTTGTAGGTCGCCCAAAATGTCCCAAATTCCACCTCTCGAAACATTTGACTGCGACGGCGATGCTTCTTCCGTCGGCTTACGTTGGGAGAAGTGGAAAAGAGGCCTCGAATTTTATCTTGTTGCACTTAATGTAACTGATGCAGAAAAGAAAAGGGCCATATTGCTACATGTCGGCGGGCTGACGTTACAAGAAATTTTTCACAATATACCGGATGTCGAAACAACTGAAAATGAAGTTGATGTTTTTAAGGCAGCCATTAAAAAGCTTGACGATTATTTTGCACCCAAGCAGAGTAAAATTTATGAAAGGCACATATTCAGACTTCTCAGACAAGAACCTACGGAGAAGTTCGAAAAATTTCTTGTACGACTGCGCAATCAGAGTAGCAAATGCAAGTTTGCCAATGAAGAAGACAACATAATTGACCAAATTGTTGAGAAATGTATCTCCAAAGATTTAAGGAAGAAGGTACTTACATGGGGCGATGATGTTACTCTCGACAAAATCATTACGCAAGCAAATGCTATCGAAACCGTCGATAGGCAACTAAATGTCTTCAATCAAGATACACAAGCATCAGAATCAGGAATAAACAAAATAGAGGTAAAGACAAAGAAAACGGAAACTGAAGGCTGCAAACGCTGTGGCAATACCAGTCATAATGAAGACAGCAAAACCTGTCCTGCAAAGTCTAAACAGTGCCTGAAATGCGGCTTTCTTGGGCATTTTAGAAACCAATGCAGGACGCGGGCTAGCAAAAGGAAGAGCACAACACCCGCTAATAAAAACCAATATAAAAAACCTAAAATCACGCAGAATGACGACACCACTACAAAAGAGAGTACGCAGAAAAAAACAAATGTAGATTACATTTTCCATATCGACGATGACGTTATGTTGAGCTGCAATGTGGGTGGCGTTCAGGTGGATTTGATTATAGATTCAGGCAGCAAATGCAATATACTAAGTGAAACAACTTGGAACCGTCTCAAAAAATGTCAGATTGAAGTAAGAAATCAAGTGGCAAATCCCGACAAGACATTCCTTGCATACGGTAATGACAAACCTCTAACAGTTATCGGGGCATTTGATGCGAAAATACAAGTAGGCGACCGAATTCAAACAGGAACTTTCTATGTCGTGAAAGGCGGCACACGAGACTTGCTAGGGAAAGATTCTGCAATTTCCCTAAAAGTTCTCAAACTCGGATTAGATGTCAATGCGGTAAGTGAGAACGCCTTTCCAAAAATTAGAAATGTTAAATTGGACATCACAATTGATAGGACGATAAAGCCAGTATCTCAACCCTGTCGGCGAGTGCCTATCCCATTAGAAGAAAAAATAAACAAAAAAATTAATGAATTAATCAAACAAGACATAATCGAACCGGTAAATACTCCGTCGGGTTGGGTCTCGCCAATAGTGCCTGTTTTAAAACCTAATAATGATATTAGGATATGTGTGGATATGCGGATTCCAAACAAGGCAATCAAAAGAGAAAATCATCCGTTACCGACGATGGACCAACTACTCCCTAAATTCAAAAAAGCTAGAGTATTTTCGAAACTTGATATTAAAGACGCATTCCATCAAGTAGAAATTAGTGAAGATTCGAGAGACATCACGACATTCATTACAGGTCAAGGTCTCTATCGCTACAAGAGGCTGATGTTCGGTATCTCATGCGCACCAGAGTATTTTCAAAAAATTTTGGAAACAATTCTGCTGCCTTGTGATGGGGTGGTCAACTTTATAGATGACATCGTCGTATACGGTAAAGATGATGCCGAACATAACGCCAGATTAAAACATGTCTTGGAAACGTTAAAAGAAAGCAATATACTCCTGAACTATGAAAAATGCGTCTTCAATGTCAAAAGTATAAATTTTTTAGGCCATGAATTGTCTTCCTCAGGGGTCAAGCCACTTGACAAATACATTAAAGTTGTTGAGAATTTTAGAGAACCAACAACGATCGATGAACTCCAAAGTTTTCTTGGACTCATCAATTATGTGAATAAATGGATCCCAGCCATGGCAACAAAAACGGAACCGCTACGGAGGCTATTAACAATGAAATTCGGAAAAAATGCAGACATCAGCGCTCACTGGGGTCCAGCACAAACAAAATCTTTCTTAAGTCTAAAGAGTTCCTTGAGCAATATTCACACGCTTGGATACTATGATCCAAATGATCATACCACAGTGATGGCTGATGCCAGCCCGGTAGGTCTAGGGGCTGTCCTTATCCAGTCTGACAGTAGCGGACCACGTATAATAGCTTATGGCAATAAAAGCCTAACTGACGTCGAAAAGCGCTACTGCCAGACAGAAAAGGAGGCTCTTGCTCTGGTCTGGGCGGTAGAACATTTTAGGATGTACCTATATGGAAAACAAACATTTGATCTAGTGACGGATCACAAACCGTTGGAGGTTATATTTGGGAGCAGATCGAAACCTTGTGCGCGAATCGAACGCTGGGTACTTCGTCTTCAAGCTTATAATTATCGAGTAATATATAAACCTGGCAAAACAAATATCGCAGATTGCTTATCACGTCTATGCCCCATTGCTAACCCCCAACCGTTTGATGATGAATATCACATAAATCAAATTGTTCAAATGGCGAGGCCTTGCGCTATTGGGATGGATTTAATAACAGAAGCGTCCTTACTAGACAAAGAGATAAGTCTAGTTAAGGTTGCTTTATCATCTAATAATTGGGATCCATCAATCAATATGTACCGCATATTTCAAACAGAATTATGGACTTATGATGGCCTTTTGTTGAGGGGCAACAAAATAGTTATTCCACAGAGACTGCGCCAACAAGTTTTGGAAGCAGCTCGCGAGGGGCATCCTGGTATTGTGGCAATGAAAGCTCGTTTACGCACCAAAGTGTGGTGGCCAAAAATAGACATGAATGCCGAAAAGATTGTAAAGAATTGTAAGGGCTGCACATTGGTTTCTGCACCAAATCGACCACCGCCAATGACTCGTCGTGAGCTGCCAACCCAAGCTTGGATTGACGTAGCCATAGATTTTTTAGGTCCACTTCCTAGCGGACATTACTTATTTGTTATAGTCGATTATTTCAGTAGGTACAAAGAAATAAAAGTAATGAAAACTATAACGGCTACTGAGACAATTAAAGTAATGAAGGAGATATTTTCAAGACTAGGAGCTCCGGTTACTGTAACGGCAGACAACGGGAGACAATTTGTTAGCGACGAATTCAAAACATTCTGTCGCGAATTAGGAATAAAAATAAATAATACTACACCGTACACCCCTCAGCAAAACGGCGAAGTAGAACGACAAAATCGCGACATTATGAAAAGACTCCGGATAAGCCAAAGCCAAAAATCCAATTGGTATGATGATCTCCTGTTATATCTGACCATGTATAACAGCACTCCTCACTCCACCACCGGGAAAACACCTTCGGAGTTATTTTTTTGTAGACAATTTAGGGACAAAATACCCTCTCTTACAGATTTAGACAATCCCATCAATTCTGAAGTGAGAGATAAGGACAAAGTAATGAAGGAAAAAGGGAAAGATTATGAGGACAGAAAAAGGAAAGCACAAACAACTGATTTAGAGATTGGCGAAAAAGTATATGTCAAGAATATGGTGAAGGAAAACAAGCTTACTACAAATTTTGATTCAACACCACATACCGTAATAAATTCTAAAGGTTCTGAATTTAGTGTTAGAAATGATGAAACAGGGCAAGAATTAAGAAGAAACGTGATTCATTTGAAGAGAGTAGAAGGACAATGGAAGGTGTGTGAAAACATTCAAGACGATTCTGAAGATAGTGTTAGTAGTGAAATGAGTTAGATATTAATTAAATAAGCAATCTGGAAATTGTAAATAAAATAAACATTAAATAAGAAGTTGATACATATTAAGGAAGCATAAAACGAATCGATAGAAGAAAATTAAACAATGTGTTTATTGATGTAATGGATATAACTAATTATATAATAAGTATACATGTCAATAGCAAAGCCATATTGATATCGAACTGTGTATTTCAAGTCATTGGTAATTTATTTAAAAATTGTTAAAAAGGGAAAGATGTGATGAATTGGCATTATAATTCGGTAGACGCGAGCGCAAGCCGTGTGAGGGCAACACTACCTACTTGACAGCTGTCATTCGGGAACCGAGCGGGCGTGCGATCGCGGCTACCAGTAAAATATTTAACTTGTGTTTTATTGTGTCTAAATACTTACCCAGTGACGAGTGGACGTCACAGGGACTATTAGAAAAAACAACATTAAATTATACGGTTTGATATTTGGCAACGTATCATGACAACCAAAGTAAATAAGAATTGTTGACTATGTGCTGAAATCTATGATTGCTATAGCTATAGGTTGTACCCGTTTTGATCTCAAAATTGTCATGTCGCTTATTAAACTGTAACGGGCTTTGACGTAAAAAAGCTCAAATGATTTAGAAGCTCTGTTTTTTGTCGCACTTTGAATCAACGTGGTTAATCCATTTTTAACAAGATGATGACTGTTTAATTCATTTTAGTAAGAACAAGTTTCAAAAACTTGTATAGTCGTTTTGATGTTAGCTTCTGAGAAATTTATTATAGTGTAATTTTTAAAGATTTTCGTAATGCAGCGAGAAAGTAATGATGACTTAAAAGGAATTTCAGATTGAGAAACGACTTCGTAGAAGTAAAATGAAATTGTTGAATTTCAATCAAAGATTTATATTTGAAATTTTATTTACTTAGTGTAGATACTGTCTAAGCTAAGAGAGCATTACTAATTCTTAACCATATTAAGCAATAGGTAATTAAAATATGTTAATAAATGATGCTATTTCACGGCTACCCCTATTGCAAAGGTGATTTAAAGAACAAGAGAAATAAACGATTATCGTAGCCCACGGCACCCGCAAAGGATAAAGTTACGAGTAATTTTAGTGCTGCTGTGCTGTCTTGGTATTAAATGGATATAATCTGATATCCGAAAGCCCTTGTTGCAGGAGTGATAGAGGTAGATTTTTTAAATAAAATTTTAGATCTTTAAGGGATTTATTTTAAATACGTTACTTTTAATACAGTCTTGTTAATGCGTAATGATAATAAATAAGTAGTTTTATTATGTTTTATTTGGAAGTCCGTTTAGTTTGAATGTTTTAACTAACTTAAAATCCTGGAATCTACCTACTTTTTAAATTATAACTCTAAAATTAACAAAAAATTATCACCCCCGACAGTTGATTGCTTATAACTTTTAAATGGCTGAATACATTTTGATTAAATATAATTCGGAACCATCTAGGTAATGTTAGCTATTAAACAAAAAAAAGCTGCATCAAAATCGGCCCATTTATTTAGGTGCTACGATGTCATAGACAGACACATAGATACACATGTCATACTTTTAAAATCTCTCTGTTTTTTTAGGGATTAAAAACAGGTACTCAACCAATCTCTTCGCGAGACAATTTATCTGAAGCATTACTGCCCTTCTCAATCAAAAACAATCTTGGTTACAATCAAGATCACTGTAATCTTCGGATATTCTTTCTCTTTGTTACAACCCTCAATTTTAATCTGTAGCCGTGATATATCTGCTACTGAGGGAGAACCGGCCCACCAATTACGAAATAATTACAAAGCTTATGACTTTGTGAAGAATTAAAACGCGCTGGATGAACCAAAGATCTTGATAGAGAGGATGGAATAGGATATTTCTTTTAAACAATATTATTTCGAAAAACAGAAAAATATGTTGCTTTTTGAGAAAAATTGTTCGCACCAAGTACCAGCGTAGCAAATGTAATGTTAAAAACTTAAATACTCAAAGTTTAAAGTAAAATATTAAAAATTTTGCGATTTCTACTGCCAAACATTTTAAACGTGGTGTGGATTTCGTTATTTTAGGACTGTTTAATTTTTAAATTGTTGAAGTCTCCTCTGAGGCTGACATGAGCGTGATTAGATTCTCCACGCCTAAACAAAATTTTTGGTTATGAAAAAGTTCTAAAAATTCCAAAAAATTGGCATTATCCTGACGATCTGATGTAGTGTTGTGGCAAGAAGACATTCAAATATCGTCTTTTCATTAGTAACGCTCATCCAATTATTTTAAGAAAAGAAAAAGAAAGAAATAAAAAATGTTTATTGACGTCATTATAAATTGGAAGACAAAATTCAAAGTAATTCTATTCTAATTATGATCTAATGATGCCAATGGGTCTCCAACTCGGCATAGTTGTAGTTTCGAAAGAATCCACAACGCTGGTCTTCCGTGGTCTTTTTTAAACAATGTTTTTATTCTAGTTTTGATGAAAATTACACTGAACCTTCTAGCAACCTAGTAGCATAAGCTTCCAAAATACAGCATTCAGAATCCGAACCCGCCCTGTAATTTGGCGCAATTATAACGTCTCCAGGGAATCTTAAAGCAAAAAAAGCGCTAGAATTTGCTGGCCCTTGATTAAAACTGTGACGGGTTGATTGTGGACAGCATTCTTCTTTGTATCAACCACTTTTTTCGTTTAAAATACTTACGGTAGCTTTGTGAGTTATAGGTTTTAGCCACTGGTTCGATTTTAAGAAGGAAAGTGAATTTATTAGTTTTTTCACCATTCTCTAATCTTTGTTTTCTGCGTGAGAACTTTTATTGGGCTTTTATTCTTCCCCGTGTATCGGGATTCGATTGAAGTAGAATTGGCTCAAGTTGTGGATAGAAGCCAGTTGTGTCCGTCGACTCATACTGTAATCTGTACCCTCTGTGAAAAACGCGCTAAGTCAAGATATATCATAATTAGTATTTTTAGACATTCTTGATATGTGTTTATTGATCTATCTTTCTGTCTTGTCAACGTAGATGTAGCTCTCCTAGATCTTGAGATATTGTTCGTGTGCAATAATGTAAGTCAACTTGTTTCATTGAATGGACTGCAAAATCTCGTGTAATGTAATATAATTTGACAAGCACTGATTAAATTTTGGATATCTCATTAAAACTGTAAATGTAGGGAAATATAACTACAATCGAATTATTTAACACATTTAAAGTTAATTCGCATGCGATTGTAAGTACTGATACAATTGAGGTTATATTAGCACACACGACACTGTTTTACTATAACTCGTATGTGAATAATGCTATAATTACTTTAGTATCACTAGAAACAAGATATTATTTAAAAATATATGTGTGTATACTAATACATATACTAATGTATTATTATTCGCAAAACTACTTTTGAACTTTTTAATTGTGTCTAATGATACAATTCACTTATATCAAAACTATTCCTAGCTTTTAGCGGTTTGTAATGTAAATCAGTAGTGTAAAGTGTTACAAGTGTGATCGTTCTATCTTTCTCCAATAAGCGAGCGTTAGACAAGTTGTAAAGAGATGAAAACTAGAGACGTATGTTCGCGGGGGAAGCAAAGTGCACGCGGCTACTCAGTATACTTAGTGCAGTTTGCATGCGTTCGCTGGTTTGAAAAATATTACGAAATGTTAGTAAATTATATTATTATACACAAGTTTCTTTTACATGATTTCGAGTTATATCACTGATTAACTAAATAACGTACATACATAAAAATGTACAAACTACGGCTTAGCTGTTATTTTTAACGGAACTGCGCAACAGTAAAGTCGGGTTTATACAGGTAGACTTTTTAATAAGTAGCCTTTTTTTTCCATGCTTTAGGCATTGACAGTATAATACAATACAATACTCTTTATTTCACACAAAAAACATAACAATAAAACAAACAATCCTCATCATCAAGTGTACAATGCGGCGGCCTTATCGCTTTAGAGCAATTTCTGCTAGGAAATCGATAGTAGATTCCAATTTGTTTTTTTTTCAAAAAAAAAAATTTTTATTTTCAACGTTATTGCATCCAAATGTCAAACATTTGATTATTTATTCGGACTCATTTGCCGGACAAAACAAAAACTCCGTTTTGACTATAATAGAACTGATACTCATGCAAACTTCGTCTCAATTAACTACAATACAATATACTTTATTTGCACACAAAGACATACAATACAATTAACAGAACATACTACACACAACAACTACTACTATAGAACACAAGTTTTTAGTTCCAGGCCACACACATATGGAAGTAGATAGAACGTACCAAGAAGCGTTCTTCCATGAACATACATTATCCAAGGGATTTATATCAACTGGTACGAAGTGCTTCTAATCGAGAAAATAAGATCTCTGTAATAGAGATGACTTACGATAACTTGTGGGGATTCGCTGATTATTCTAAAAAGCAACTGCAAGTCATAAAGCAAACTGCAGAGATGAAAAGTTTGTGTGGTCAAAAACTGAAATTTACCAAAGATCAATTTTCTACATTTGGATACAAAGAGAGCTACGGGGTTTCTAGTTACATTCCCATGTCATACGCGAAAAGAAACAAAAAAGGTGTGATCAGGCTCGTATAGAAAATGTTAAAAAGCATTACGTGGGGCAAGTGCCTATAGCAGGAGAAAAAAAGCATATCCCATGTCTGTTCTACAGTATATTGACCCTCAGCGTCCATGACTTCTATCTTAATTTGCCCTTGACTTCTGATATATTTTCTAATACAGATCCTGATCTGATAGAGGAGGAATAACTTTATTCCATTAATTTTTAGAGGATCTGTTTTGCTGATATACCTACTTTGAATATTTTTTTCATTAAAACTTTTTGTAAGCTTTGTTAATTAATATTGACTTGATATAACGCTGAGACGCTAATAGGGGCTTCGGTGCTTTACATTTTGAAAAAATATGAATATGAAGACTGTCCTGTTAGTGTTAAGAGGACCTTTATTGCTGACTAGCTTTTTTCCACGGCTTCGCTCGCGCAAAGTACTCTTTTAGTCACTCATTACATTCTTGACCCCATAGGGGATGAATTACGAAAAATCGCGAAACACGTGTCCGTTTATTTGCTTCAATGTATATTTTGACGAAGTTTCGAGTCAAAATGTCCAAAAAAATGTTTTCTCCATACAAACTTTGAACCCCCATTTCACCCCCTTAGGGGTTGAATTTCGAAAAATCCTTTCTTAGTGCTTGCCTACGTCATAAAAGACACCTTTTTGTCAAATTTCATCTTTATAGGTTTAGGCTGGGCGTTGATGAGTCTGATCCTCCAATTTTATTTATGAGAAAGATATACTTTTAATAAATTTTTCGTTTACATTCTTGTATGCTACTTTATATAAATTTTATTATGTAGAGACAAGGGCTTCGGTGCTTACTATATTCGTTTTTTATTAAAGAAATTGAAAACGTTAGTTTGTGTACAAATATTAATTTCAGTGATTATAAGTGCCTTATTATATTCCACTTTTTATTGCAGTTTTACGTCTGTCACGAATATATACATTTATGTCTACCACTAATGTTACTAATGACCATAATAGAATTAATATTTCTTTAATTAATTTGCTACCTGATTTTCTTCTTATTTGAAGATTTTTGTTCATACAGACAGCTGCAGAGATACCTAACTACCCCTATGAAATAAGGATGAAGTTATTTCACGAAATTTTTTAGGTATTTCAATGATATTTTGTATATTATAGTTTTGTCAATTAAAAAAATATGCTTAATCACGATTTTATAATTTTATGTTTTGTCATAGACAACTTCATCTTTATCCGGTAGGGGTGGTCAGGTATCTCTACAGCTGTCTGTATATTCTTAAGAAATAAGTACACATTACATGCTTAGAGCCACGATCAACAACTTTCTTACATATTTTTTAAATTAAGTGAATAATATTTATTTGAGCCAACTGAAGTTATTACATCCTACAGAAAAATAATTTTGAATTTTGAGCTAGATAAAAACTTGTGAGTATTGCTATTTGATTTTTCAAAATAATGAACCTAATCGATTTTCATTTTGTTTCACGTTACTTTGAAACATATTCAAGATGGGGATATTAAACTACAACCTACATGGTACAAACTACATGGAGGTATTAAATTTAAGATTTTCCTGACATTCCTAAGATGGAACTAAAATACTGTTAATTTATTGACTAAAATCATAGTGCCTTATTCAAAATAAGGTACCTACACTTAAGTTTATCTAATAATAAGCGTTTTGATTTGCTAAACTTTTCTAAATAGTATGTCGAGTGTGAGTCTTTACAATAATAAAAACACTGATTTAAAATGATGTTTTATTTATAAAAACCACAACAAAAAATTTCCCTTTAAATCTGTTCATTTACCGTCTTAGATCATTAAAATTTACTACTATACCATAGAGTTACAACATTTGACACCAAAAAAAACCTAAAACTGTAACAAAACAAATGAAGATATGTTGAAATACACAAGAATTTAAAATTTCTTTTTCGTGTTTTTCAATTTATTTTTGTATTTTATGCCATTTTATGTATTTTGATTAACTCTCAGAAAAGAAGTTCATTTATGATGAAAGTTTTGTTTTACAAGATTCTGTTATTTAATCTCGACGACTTTCAAAATTTGTTTAAAGTTGTTTTTATATCATTATTCACTAATGGCAATCAAGCAACCAGTTGTCATGTAAAATAATTCAATATTTAATAAATCACTTTACACATGCTCATTTTAAGGTACCAAATGATACAATTTGTTGTTTTTCGTCACTGTTTATAATGTACTTACTTTAGTGCTATTTTTAACATATCACAGTATTTGTACTAAAATTTCCAACAAGTAGAATTAACTCCGTCAAAATTTGAATGATTAACGAAAAAGTTATGGGCATCTAAAGATCAAAAAAATTCAACTGCGTTTTTCTCAAAACACGAGTTTTTGACTTAACGCGTTTTTCACAGAGGGTACAGTGTTAAAGGCTGTAAAGTAGTTGCTTTAAAAAGCGATTAGGGGATTCCAAGGCCTTCATTTCCGTTCATGAAATCCTCACTTACTCCTTGCATTTTGGGACAAATTTCAGCTTTATAGGTCCAAGGGTTTGGGTTGGGCGATGATAGGTCAAAGATTCAGGACCTGCGATTTTATATTATTTAGATTTAAATAAAATTTTTGTATGTATTTAAAAACTATAACAAACAGAAGACAAAACTTAGCAAAAAAAAATTGCTTCCTTTGAATTTACTTCAACCATATTTTTCATTTCACATTTCAAATCCATACGTCATGGTCCGATATACCACGTGCAGTACCACAGGGTGTTAGACCGACCGTAACCATCAACTAACCGTTTAGCAGCTATCTTTATAATCAATTACCGTAGAAGTAGCTGCAATGATACGCCTCAGCACGCACCCTTCGTGTTTTACTGTTTGATCTTGATTATTTGTGGCGGATTACTTATTGTTTTCCTTACTCATAAAGTGCCTTAGTTATATTTTACACCCGTTTATCTTCAAGTGGTTTGTTGTTTCAAACTGGGCGTAAAATTTTGAGTCTTGATTAAACGCTCTTTCAGAAGCACTGATCCTTTGATCTTTGATATTCGGTTTTTTTTAACACATTTGCATGGTCAATAAAAATTTACACTTTTTTGTAGAGACAGGAAAACAACTGGAGTCAAATATTTCGGGAATCTTAAGATCCTCTGTCCTATTACGGTTTGAAGGTGTAAATGTATGTGTAAAAATAACTTTCACATAAATCTAATCATATTGGACAACTAGAGGATACCTGGGATTTCGTTCCTGTGAGATTTTTTAAAAATCCTTAATTTTTGTTTGCTTATGTTATAACAGGAACTTTTGGGCAACATTTCAGTTGTCTAAGGTCTAAAAGTTTGGTTTGTGCATTTATAATTCAGTGACTCAGGATCTTTTATTTTATATATTTAGATTAAATATAAAGAGGTACACATCCAAACCTTTTTATTTGACTACCTACCTTACCTTTCCAAAATCCAATCAATTAGTTTCCTCAAAGCTCTTTTTTATCCAAAATTCAGCCAATAAAGTCCCTGCCAAGTGGAGCATTTCACACCACTGCCTTCCAATAACAAACCATACAAATCAGTTTAGCCGCTCAATTGTTTGTCGCACGAGCCTTCACGACCGCACTCCCCGTTACGGTCGTGATAGAATCGTGATCTTAGGTGACTGGTAAGTGACCAGCAAAAAAAAGTTCTAAAGGAAATTGTTGAGTAAGTGCTTTGGAAGGCTTAATACGATTAGGCTATTTATCGCTATGGCAACTTATGTGCTTATAATCTTTTTTAGGTACAAAAACTTCATCAGATTTGTTAATTGATCGAGTTTGATAAAATTTGTCGTAAATTTTAAGTCATTTTGATGTTTAGTTTAAAATTGTATTAATTCATCGGTAGTCAGAATGCTACTAAGTTCATTTATAACATTGATGTTCTTTGTTTTACTTTGCTTATTCTTTGCTTTAAACGTTGTGACTTTACATATGTAGGATAAACAAATAATTAAGAAGAAATAACTTTAAAAAAGTTCTGGCAAAAAATCTTGACACCAAGAAAAGGAATTGCCAATGAAATAAAGTAGTACAGTCAAGTTCAACCAATTTTTCTATAATACTCTACAAGTAAAAAACTTAAGAAAATTCACACAAAATAGAAAAAAAAACTTCAGTAACACATGCTCCTTAGTTGGATCTAATTTGAAGAAAACCATATAATGAAATGAGAAACCCGAACCAATAAAGCATAAAGCCAACATAAACACTACACTATTAAGAAATCCCCCAGATAATTCAATTACTGTTCACCTGCCAACTAATAAAGGTGTTGACATGCATATTGCGTGCAATACCGACCGTGACAAAGAGGGTAGTTAGCATTATACCAAAGAATTGCTTGAACAAGTGCACTGTTAGTCGCGCTTCAGAGTACCATGTGCTTTACTGGTAGGGTGGTTGACAGACCGTGAAAATTATGTTTACACCTGTAAACACCTGTAAACAGGATTTTTATTGTGTTATTTTGACACTCTTGATGAGTGATGACTTGAAAACTGTTATAATTTGTTTAGTAGAATATGTTGCATGCTTGAAATGACTAGTGGAAGAGAAAAAAGTTTTATTTTTAAGGTCGGAAAAAATCTTAAAAATTCCTAATTGGAAACTAGCGTCAGAGTATGTATGTAATAAGTCTTGCAACTATCATTGGATTTTAAGAGATCTTTTTAAACTCGTGGGGTTTTCTGCAACACAAATGGTAAGACACACTTTTTGTATTAAGTATCCTAAAAGTATTTTTTTTAACAAGACTCATTCTCTACCTACAACTTGAAACTTTATTTTACCCAACATGGGCAGGAAAATATCTACAGCAAAATTTATTGCGTGAAAATAAATCGCACATTGTTTTGATTTATACCCAAAGCGGTCGTTTTACACTGTCGAAAGTACACTTGCTGTCAAATTGGTACACAATCTCGGCAACCGGTAGGTGCAGCAAAATGAGATGCAATTTTAGATCATGACTGTACCATTTGGGACTGCTGGTGTTGCCCTGAAGACATGATGCTGAAAAGGGGGTAAATAATAGGAGAAAGCGATAACCAAACATAACATGATCGTCTATCTAAAAGTGTACAATAATTTCGTTGAAAATGTGAATAAAACGTTTCAAAAAATTTTGAAGTCCGATTTTATAGGATCTTATAACGCATAAAATCAAATAAGAACTAAAAAAAAAAGTTCAGGGTGCCTTGCAAATAGCGGAAAACTCTTAATGTTCATAGAAACTGAATTTAAAGAGACGAGAAACTTATAATTAATCATTAGCTTAAAAAAACCATTTATTTTCCAAAATAAATACATATTTGAAATGTATTTCTTCATCCAGTGGAATCAGGCATTTTTAGTTTATAAAATTCTAGCCATTAAGGATTTTCCAAATGTATTCCAAATACTCTGCAGCTTCTTCCTTACTCCATAGCCTCCACACGTTCAATGTGTCCAGTTGCAGTAATGCAGTATTATTACTGACTACCCGCGGCCTTCACGACTCGTACTATTTTACAAATTGTTTCGCTGACCGGCACGTGCTCTATTGGAGGTTTTGTTATTTCTCCTTCCTCTGTAATAACATTATTTTGTTCGTTTTGATCTTCTTCGACTTAGTGTTTTAGATTTGTATATAATTTTACATTTTCATTTTAAATTATTTTATTAGTTTGTATATTTGAATGAACGTTTGCTATTTTGTTTGTATGTGGATGATTTTTATTTTGGTCTCTCTAAATAAGGTTTTTCTTTTTCAAAACATTAAATAAATATATAAATTTCCTGAGCAGCTTAGTAACGTCTTAGAAATAGAAAGTAAAAAAGACCACCCACAACTAAAACATAAAACTCGGACGGAACTTTAAAAAATTCACTAAACCATCAAAATAACGAAACCCACTTGCTACATCCATCAGCTGTCTAACTGGCCTTTTTAACAACATTCTTATAAATAATAATGCATGAACACGAAACGGGTGCGCGGGCGCAATTTGGTGGAAGTGCGGTAAATAATCGCCTCGAGCGAACGCGCGTGCAATCATGGTACAGGTACACTCGTAAGGCAAGTTTTCATTGACACTGCAACTAAAGGTAATGCAGTGTACTCTCCAGCACTTATCTATCATTCATACAAGCTATTGGTACCTATAGTTTCAGAGCTTGTAGTACGCGGATGTGTTTTTATGACTGCAGATTCAGATCGTTGGGATAGATTGATTCAGCGGTCCACAGTTGATTTCAGTTTTGGGTGTCTATTAATGTATATTATTGAAAAAAAAAATTGATTATAGTATGTTATATTCAATACTGTCTTTGTCACTCTATCCAAGCATGTAAGACTTAAAACCTTCAACGAAGTAAAATAATTCGCAATTTTTAAATTCAATAGAAATGTAATGGATATTTGTGCTAAGTTTGATTTTTACAATGAACTAGTATTCCACCCGGGACTTCGTTTCCGTGGAAATACGGAAAAATAATGTAGCATATGTTACTCAGGGATAATGTAGCATTCTAAAGGTGAAAGATTTTTCCAAATTGATCCAGTAGTTTCGGAAAACAATCAAATCTTTCATCTTTAAGTATAATATTAGTGCAGAAGTGTAAACAATTTTTTATAACCAACATAGTTTGTAATAAGGTATTTCTTATTACAAACTATGTTGTAATAAGACATATAGCGTAAAAACCCTGTATCACAAACATTTTGTTTCTCTTCCATTTTAAGGGAAATGAAACATTAAACTGCATAAAATAATATGTAAATACTGCGGATCTTGATATCCTGTTACATACATTTAAAGTCACGATACGTGATATATCCTTTATTAAACTTGTTGGCTAACACGAATCATTTTGGGACGATGAAAACACTTCTGTTGGACCAGATTGCCAGACGGGTTTAAATGAAGCCCTTGGGCTCGGACGGACAGACAATCATTTTGGCTTCTGTTTAAAAATAATTATAAAAAGTAGCTTAGGGTCCGTGACTTTTTTGCTTTTTGATATTATGTACTGTTTTTTTAATTAAATTTAAATATATTAAATTTAAATATGACGCAGTAAGTAAAAGGATGCGAGGGAAGGGTTTTTCCCAGAAGTGGAATCCTATAGACAAAAAAAAGTCACAAACAATCGTATGACGATTGATGTGATTGCCGAGAAAACACTTTTTTATATTCCCTTTTCACAAAATAAATGTAAAATGGTTATTCTATTATTTTTCTAAAATACAAATCTCCGCCAATAATTTCAAAACTAAACCCGTTTTTCTTAAAAGCTACGAAGTCACCACACATAAAAAGCTTTACTAAAGTCAAAGAGTTAAATTGTTTCGACTAACTCAGCTCCATAAACACAAGAAAGCTTTTCTTAGCAATAGCACAGGCCACCAACCGAAAGCCAGTAAAGCATTGTAGCGTAACGCGGCGAGTGCGCAGGCGCTCCTCGAGCGGTCACGACGCGGCACAGAAGCGCGCCGGAGGCGGCGACGAGCTTACCGTGCGTGCACGCTTGCGTTAAGGCGGCTTTACATTGGAAGCGTTTTGATATTTATTTCTACTTATTAAACACATTTTATAAATACGTAATTAACTTTCTTCTCCTAAAGTAAGAAATACCAGGTAATATTTTAGGTATATTTAAAAACAATGACGTATCTGCGCAATCTATAGATTTCCACAAAAACAATTTATAGTCTTTTAATGTCAGCAGCTCAAGCACGATGTGCTTGCGCGCGGAATGCACCGCGGACTTTTGTCAAAATGTCAACATTGACAACGCCTGAGGACCGGGCCCTCGCGCAATCAAAGTGAAGTTTCACCGTCAGCCGAGTGGCATGCCGCGAGAGTTTGTCGCGCACCATGCTCTAGCTGCTAATCTATGTGTAAAAGCGTCTTAATACTTACAAACAGATGTGTAACTGACAGGTACAGACTAGCCACATGACGCGGGTTCGCTCCGGCAAATTCCGATCGGAATAACCAGTTTCATTCACAACTACTTAGCTCATTGCGACTCATTGCTACAAAAACTGCTTTAGGTTTCAAGACATTCATTTTTACTACAAGCATCAAGCTTATTGAGACCAATAGCGGCAGAATATCTGTGCCTGCACATTTAGAGTAAGCATTTGCTGAGTCGCATCTCCGTTCTTCCTGCGCTGCACGCTGTGGAATAGTATTTAATTATTTTTTTGTTAATTATGTTACTTACCTTAGCTCTATATTGTGTACTGTCCTACAGAATAGTAGAAATAATCGTATTTTCTTTCTTTCTTTGCTTACTCTACATACATACATCAGCTCACGCCTTTGTCCCACTTGCAGTTGCAGAGACCATTGATTGCCACTTGCTACTGTGGTGAACTCAATAAATAAGCAGTATATCTTGATAATCTTGATTTATTTCTTCAAATTGTCTACTAGTAACATTACAACTTTGGTTTACTTCTTAACAATATAATGTCTTTCTAGACAACTGTTCGACTCGTGTGCTCGCTAAAAACTGACTGCTTGGGCTCGGCCAGCGGCCGTATTCCCTCTCCCTTTTTACTCCCTTCTTCAAAATGGCGTTCTTAGCACGTGGTTGGTCAACGTTTTACCAATCGCGAGCCAAGAACTGTGCCTATGTTTTTAAAAATGTGTCACGAAACACATTGAAAATTATGAATCACGACATTCGGCCATCCGACACAGTGCAACCTCCCGGTGCACTAGTAGATCCAATCAGTCAGTTTTTTAACTCATTTTAAAATCAAAATAGTTATATTTTTAAGAATGTTTAGGATGTCACTTGAAATAAGTCAAAGTTTGACCCTACTGACTCTACGCCTGTTCGCAAAGGTGCAGTCATCCCCCGAGAAGAACAGGCAAGAAACTCTAAGGGTTGCTCTTTTTAAAAAATCTCTTATACAATTGTTCTTATTTTCTAATTTAGACTAAATCTTAAATATCTCTAGAGCTGAGCAGTTTATTCCCTTAGTTTATTAATTAATTTCTAAAATTCTTCCATAGGTAAATTTTTAATACACATGAGAATCTTATTATAAAGACGTAAAAACATTGATCAGAGTTTGTGATTTTATGAAGACGACTGTCTAATACATCCAGTTTATGCTTGGTTCTAGAACCATTATGCCTATCACTAATTTTCTTAAACAAATGTATATTTTTCCTTTAATTTAAAAGAGTTTAAGTTAATAGTTATTTTAATACATAGATTGGAATACTATACAATAAAATGATGTAGTTTAGACTTACAAAGAAACAAGGGAATAAAGGCATTTCAAATAAATAATGTTACATCGAAAATTACAAGATTAAATTTGTAAAGATCTAGACTTTCTATTACATCGCTAGGATTGCAAATTAAAATGAACTTAAAAATAAACGGGTGTAATAGATGATGTCGACATTAAACTAATGTCTGTTTTAAAAACATAAATGCTTGGTCTAAATTCTATCTAAACAATCACTTACGTCCTAATTTTTTTATGAACTACGGTCATACTTTTAACACAAATTTTTGGTTGTATAATAATAACACAAAATGGATTGTAATTATCTGAATAAACATTATTTTTTAAATTTCAATTAAAGGCTTAATTAACCATAACAACAACCATATTTAACAATTATGGAAATCACGACATTCGGTAAATGGTGTTTTCCTCAACTAATAAGAATGAATACAAATCAGTAATTATAAAAATATTCCTGCTAGGACCTTGGTAAACAAATGACCTCGGTCTTTGGTAAACAAATGAAACGAAACTTCGCAACCCGGTTAAATTACCAATAAATTGGGTACATAAGTTAATAAGGTATTAATTACTACTTAACACTCAAACATTTTTCGAAACAACGTAAGAATACTTCATTAAGTGGGTAGGTAGTGACCATATTCCTAGATTATGCCTAACACAATTAAGATAAGTCTTTGTTGATCAATACTATGTAACAATACACAAGGAATTAAAATATAATTAAATAGCTTAAATTTGCACCTTTATAAATTTCATAATGTATTTGATGTACCAAAATGTTAATAGAATAAGATCAAAAACATCAGAATTATATTTGAATGTACTTAACATCTCCCCTACTGTGGGTTACAGGCTTTATTTCTCTTTATAATAAATAGATAGATAAACATGTAAAATAAAAAGATAATATTACAGTTTCAATTAATATTTAAAATACTTACAGGATTGTTTAAAAACAGTTATTTTTATAAACGTACCAAACCAATATTTGTAATGCAAATTATCGCAAAATTTGGACAAAAAGTGTTCTAAATTATTATTGACATTTATAAAACCTGTTGTTAAACTTAACTAAATGATTTGTTCAGCTTCGTAATTGCTTTAAATTGTTTTCTGAATAAACGATCTCTTTTTTTCAACTTTCGATTGATGCCAATTAAAATCGATAGAGATTGATTAAAAAGTCGATACGACTACAACTTTTGCCAAACACAGTTGCAGAGTATGGAAACATCACAATGTATGTATATTTTTTTTAGCAGCCCACATTGCTCCCAACCAAGGGGTACGGGCCACTCTTCGAAATACGATAGGATTATAGGCCATAGTGTATACTGTATATGAAATAAAGTAAATTTATATAAAAATTTTTAGTTCTTGACTAATTGTGTAAAATCCAGAAATGAGCCAGAATTGTAATCTGAATCTGGTCGCGGGTTCAAATCCTGGTGCGGGCCTGTACCACTAAATTCGTCTTTTCAGATTTATGTACGGATTTCTAATTATCATTTGCTCAACGGTGAAGGAAAACATTGTGATGAAACCCGTTCGTCAAAGAAAAATCATTTTCGAAAGACGAGCGGTCCACCAAACCCGAATTGGGCCAGCGCGGTGGACTATGGCCAAAATCCCCTTCGTGTTTCGAAGGGAGGCCCGTGCCCCTCGGTGGGGACGTATATGGGCTGGTGAAAAAAAAAATCGTAGCTATCCTTTTCAATAAAATACAACTATTTTGGATATATGTTTCCTTACTGTAACACTATTGATTAATATTTGTCGAACATTCAATAGTAATGAATTGTAATCGATTCGAATCGCAGTTTCTTCGCGACGTGTGGAATTTTAATTTGAAAAATATCATTCTTGATTTGGCATGGCCACCGAAATTTTAGAGATTTTTATGAAAAACCAATTATTAGATAATGTTTTTGTAAACAACATCAAAAGGCTGTTTAGATTTAAATTACTAGAAATAGGTTTTTCTACTGAAACGAACTTAATTTATTTAAAGTTTATTTACTATGAAACCCAAAAAACTATACGTCCATAAAAAATACGATTGTAAAATAAACAGTATACCTAAGAATCAAAACAAAAGTATAATCCCAAAAGTGGACTATGGGTTCCTCAAAACGGTATAATTCTATTGCATTCTTGGCCAGTACTGATAGAGCAAAAACTTTTGATCTTCCAAACGCCCGACGCATTTAGGATGGGATAACGGTACCTTTGATTTATGGGATCAACTTCAGCAAAAATAAAAAAGAAATGGTTCAGTCGGTGCGTTTTTGTGGTCACCAAAACACAATACTGGTCTCTGACAGGCTACGGAACTTTGATTTTTTTCCTTGATTTGGTTGAGTTTGTTTTTATGGGTGAAAGTGTTTATATTGGTTTTTGTTTTAACGATCTTGAGTTGGTTAGAGAAAATATTTTATAAGAAATGGTTTGATTCAGCATTTTTTTGCAATTGCCTTTATAAGCTAACATAATTCAATGAGATCATCTTTTACAAGACTTTTATAAAAAGTCGTAATAATGTGTAGGTATTGGGACTTCGTTTCCGGGGGAATTAGGAAAATTTATGTAGCCTATGTGTTAATACAGGATTCACCTACCTTCACACCAAATTTTATCAAAATTGGTTCAACCGTTTGAGTGTAAAATAGTAACAAAAATCTATACAAACTTCCGCTTTTATAATATTAGTAAGGATTCACTAAAACTATTGATGATACTTTTACACCTTAATATTTAAATATTCAAATCAAACAGCCGTGAAATATGCTAAGAAGCAATAAAAATGTTAATTTATACTAATATTGTGCTATAAGTCTATTAGTTGTTTAATATGGTAAATCACTGTTAAATCACTATTATAGAGTTAAACATGATTATTGAGTCATCGAGATTATGAAAATTTTATAACTACTAATGATGCCACACTACTTTTATTTATGTGAATTATTAAACTTTTTTAGAATGTGATTGTTTATGAATGCACAATTAAACAGGGTGTTTTTTATGTTTAGTTTAACATAGCAGTGATGACTCAGTTGGTTAAAGTACCAGTCTTTTAACCGAAGAGTTGCAGGTTCAAATCTTGGTTTGGGCCTGTACCACTAAAATCGTCTTTTCGGATTTATTTACGGTTTTCTCCTAATTAACACTTGCTCAGCGATAAGTGCGTGATGAAATACACACGGCTAAGAACACTTAAAAAAATAGTTTTCTAAAATCCTCACTGGGCCAGCGTGATGGAATATGACCTAAATATTTATTTATTGACATTAACTGACTAACAAGCGAATGTAAAGCTTTGGTTTTTTTCTTACTCAGTCCATCCATTTAAACACGCACTTTTATAATCGGGGTAGGCAGAACGCCATGTAGTTCCAAAAATACTTGATGCCACATTAGACTGAGGGTGGTTTTTATAAGGAACATTAGTGCATCTATCTAAATATATAAAAGGAGAAACTGACTGACTGACTGACTGACATATCAACGCACAGCCTAAACGGCTAAATGTAGGCACTTGAAATTTGGAAGGGACGTAGCTTAGGTACCGTAGAGGTGCACTAAGAAAGGAATTCCCGAAATTCCCACGGGAACGGGAATTAGCGGGAAAATCCTTTTGTATGAAAAATCTAAACCGCTTAAGTTAGACGCTTGAAATTTGGCATGCAGGTACCTTAGTAAACTTAAAGCTTAGTTGCAACAGGATATCGCAAAATTGCCACGGGAACGGGAGTTAGCGGGAAAAAACTTTTGTATGTAAAAATCAAAATCTTAAACTAAATCAATATTTAATAAACTAAATGAAGGTCCATTAATGGACCATCAATAAAGTGTAATATGTTCAAAAGAAAAAATTAACACGCAAACAAAGTTGCGGGCATCAGCTAGTTGGTGATAAACTGTCAGCCTTTCGCCCACGATAAAGCAAAACGTTCCTTTCCACACTTACTAGCTTCTACAGTAATATCAGCTGGCAAGTTTTCTTTTACTCCCAGTACAGTGTCGAAGTCACTCAGTCAAACGGACCAAATTAAATCTACTTCAAAACTTAGTATCAATCTTTAACTCAATAACCTTGACAGGTCAAAGAATATGCCCTTACAGATTAAACAATTAGCAGAGGTCACAACCACACGCATGCAGATTATTGCAGATATGCGAGTAATTTTTTCCCATTAATTGCCAACATGATTGAATCTTGCGGCGTGTGTGCGCTGCGCTTGCTTCTCTCATATTCGTAGTAATTTTCACGTCATTACGCATAACCTCAGCACAGGCGGTTAGTTGAAAGCTTAAGGGTCATAGACTAGGTAATAAATGAAGGAGATAAGACACGATCAAAGGCGAAGACGCCGCTTAATATTTTATGTAACTTGGAAACAGAATAGAGATTGCTATTATTTCATTTTCTCATTGCCTTTAAATGAGAAATAACTACCGACATCCTATTTCATTATTGCTTCTGCCATAAAGTGTGTTTTTATAAAGAGTGTTTGTTAATTTAATTAAAAATAATTTTAAAACCAATCAGTATTACCGCGGAGGCCAACTTTATTTCTTCCTCCTAATTTGAGCTTTGTTTATGTGACAGATTGGTAATAATATTTTTGTTTAGAATTCGTGGCAGTTTCGTTCGACTGGGGCACTATAACAGTTAAAATAGGTACTGATAATCATTACACAAACATAAAATAACAATCTTGTATCAAGAGTTTTCTCTTCGAATTTCAAAATATAATTTGAGATTAGGCACAAACATCGACTACTTATTTTACTGTCGTGTCTGCTAGTTAACTATTCAACTAGTGTTCCGATTAGGGAAACGGTTGCAATTTACATCGTGTTATGATAATGTACAATGTTACAGGGTAGCTATTCTACTAATCAACGGTGTCTTAGTGACGGCGGAATTAAAATGGTCGCCATTTTATCCGTTCAGGTGGCGAAATTGAGAACTATCGAAACTTCTTACCATGGATGATAACCACCCGACCAGTAGCGCCACCGGCAACTCAAAGTTAAGTTGCAGACTACCTTGCAACTTAACTTTCAGTTAGCGTTGGCGCCGCTAGTCATGGAAGCTGTCATCAACCAAATTAGGTTTCGTTAATTCTCAATTTCGCCTCCTGAATGGATAGAATAGTTACCATTGTCATTCCATCGTCTTTGAGACTCTGTTTGTTAGTAGAATAGTTGCCTAGTCCAGCTACACATATTGAACTTGGCATTTCAAAGACAAGCAATGTTAAAGCTGATTTCGTTTAGCAAAAGTGAACATAGCTGTGGGTTTGTCTGTATTTTATGCATAATCCACTCTTGGACATTACTTCTAATCTCTCAAGACAGAGAAAGATTGTAAGACGCAATGGAATTGCACATAAATTACTTATTTTAGAATCTAATTTATTAACCTAAGAAATCATTACGTTTTATTTTTTCTTATGACTTATTTTTACAAATATACACATCAACAGCATGGTCTAGAAATATTGCACGCTTTTTTATACAAAAGAAGTCTATTTGAGAAGCTGCAAAAGCATACTCGAGATACATGGAGCGCTATAATTTTTTGAAGAGCAAGTGCTAAGCCTGAATTTTTAATTCTAATCAATAAAATTTGTTTTACTTGAAATTTGTGAAAACGTGATGAATTTCATAATTCGACTATTTTCATACAAAAAGCAGGCAAAAAATGCATTTTCGTTTTCGTTACCGTCACGTTTTCACAAATTTCAAGTAAAACAAAATTTATTGACTAGAATTTATTGAAAACTTAGATTTAGCACTTGCTCGTATAAAAATAATAGCCCTCCACGTTTGTCGAGTATGCTTTTATAGCTTCTCAAACAGACCTCTTTTGTATAAAAAATCGTACAATATCCCTAGACCGTGTTGATGTGTGTTTATGAATAATTTTGTATCATGTCACAAATATAATACTTACCTGTTAAAATTAGTAAGCGTAACTTTAGGGGATGATCCCCTCCATGAAACTGAACAATGTTTCTCAAGAAATCTTTGAATTTAAAAAAAAAGTTTCGACTGCCATTACAACGGCTAATCAGCTGATCGCTCAAGTTGTATGGATATACTTTTTGATATTTCGACCTATCAATAAACGCTTCACACTCAAAAGCCCACATTAAGGTTTTCATTGTGTCGTGGGTCCCTTGGAACACACAAAGACAAACACGAACATCTGCTTTTTACACAAATATTTGCCCCGACTGGGAATCGAACCCAGGACCCGCCGATCAAGAGGCAGCGTCACTACCACTCAACCAAACCGGCCGTCAAAATGCTGTCGGACCTATATTTTTTTGGGAAATAATGTTCAGTTTCGTCGGCTGATTCACATCCTTAATCTTCGCTAACTAATTTTAAGTCACCCAATACGATTATTGTTATTTTTTTTCTTTCTTTACAGATTCGTCACCGGTTTGGTTTATTCGACGAGGTCTGTACTTCTGGAGGGGCCCAAGTCCGCCATTGCAACTGGGTCCGTTTCCTGCGAGTCTCGGAAAATTATGGACCTCAAGTGAGTCCGTTTTCATTTACCCAACTCAATGTTTTTTTGAGTAACCTACTAAATAATTATGCCTGTGGTTAGCAAGTACTGTGGAGGTTCTATCTCCATGATAATAACCTACTTAGAACACCTTTAGGAAAAGGTTTTATAGCCAAACTGATTCGCAGCTTTTGACGCATTGTTGTATACATTTGACACACTATCTCCCGTGCCTTCGGCCGCGCGAGTCCGGTTCCTCAATTAATGCTGTAAAGTGATTCTTTGACTTTTCCTGGTCTCCATCAGCTATATCCCCGGTTGCTTTCTGAGTTTCATTACAGTACACACGGAGAAAAAAACCTAAAGATTTTGTAGTTCACATACTTTCATTATTTGTGGAGTTCCGTGTTCACGAAAAAAGATTGATTTCTTGAGGCAACAAGATACGTTACTTTAATGTTCCTTTTTTTCCAAAGGTAAACCTAGTCTGCACAAAAGTAAAAGGGGAGCCAGTATATGAAGCGGTCAAGCCCGTGTCGGCACACACCGAATTAGTGGTCTACTACTTACCCGAAAGACCTGAAGAAATGTTCTTTGTAAGAATGAGAAACAACCTGTATAGACAAACTATGGACTCGATTTTAGAAGGTAAGAGATTTTTCGGAGTTATTACATTTTATAGATTTAAAACCACGTTTAAGTTACGTTAAGAACATAATCTCTATAAATCATCCGTAACTTTTTGGAACCATGAGAGATTAAGAGACCTGCAGGCCGAGTACGATAGTGACAGCGCCGCGACAACACCGCGGTCCTATGTCAAAATGTCAACATTTACAACGCCATAGGGCGAGCAAGCCTTTGCGCGGGACCCTCGCGCAAGCAAAGTGAAGTTTCAGCGTGAGCCGAGCGCGAGTTTGTCGTTATCGTGCTAGAGCTGCTGAATCCTTATAGGCAATTGGGTATTATTTTCTTATTAGGAAAAAATCCTAAAACATAACGGCTTTCTTATAGCCCGTCAAATCACTGTATTAGTTTGTCTTGTCTATTGTTACAATTTTGATGACGAAATCCCAAGTGTGTTGTAAATATTAAAGTTTAAGAAATTGTATAGGAAACGTAAATATTTAGGATGAACTCATTTTTAGTGGAGCCTCTGACAAATAAATTTCCTCAAAACCATAACATCATAAAACTATCACATAACTCAATATGAACGCAGCCAAAATCAAAGTGGTTCATTTCTTTATATTGGTGTAACAAATTGGCAACGATTTCAATGAAATTAGTTAATTAAAAACTTTGCCCCGTCGCAGTTTGCCAAATGAGTTAAGAGAAAGTAGATTGATCGCTACGTCTGTAACAGTAATCCAACTATCTTTTACTTTATACGATCAATTAAACTGTAAAGGGTTTTAGTTATAGTTACAACCTAGAAATTACATCAATTTAGTTCAGATAGATATAAAATTGAAAACTTATTAAAAGATCTAATCCTTAAAGAAAGTAGACGTCTTGGAACTTTATCTGGATTTATTAACGATGCCATAAGTTATAGAGAAATTCAGTTATCTTTTAGTACTTTGGCGCAACAAACCCAAACTTACTTAATGTAATTAGTATTATCATTTATCACTAATTATAAAACAAAGTCCCCCGTCGCGTCTATCTGTATATACGCGACAAACTCAAAAACTACCAAACAAATGGTTTGGTGTCTCCAAACCACCATACCTTCGTTGGCACAGGTGTCCTGGGACACCCTGTATACGCAAATGATATTAATTCATGTTTTGAGAAAATGAGAATACTCCGCGAGGTCACTAGTTGATAATGTTGTGGTTAGTCCCGAATTTATCAGTGAAAACTATGGGGTATATGACAACACATAAAAACACTCTATTGTTTTTTTTTTAATTAAGTAATTAATTGAAAGAATAATACTTATCGCAATAAGACCTTAATTGACTCCTCATTTTTTTTTAACTCTTTAAATTATTAGTAGTCAGGTGCGAGCGATGAATTGCATCAATTTCAAATTAAATAAAAAATTAGATTCCAGTAAGCAGTTACGCTCTTGGACCAAACACTTATCTTATTGAGTTACTTAGTCACAATCTTTATTGCTGTAACCATCGTTATAAACCTGAATAAGAACCTAGACAGTATCAATGGTCAACGGTTTTACTACTGTTTTACTACACGAGTGCTGTATTCTAGCTTATTTTGTTGCAGATTTAATTTTGTATATTTTCGTAAAATGTCTCATATAGAACATAACGTTATCACTCAATCCACTAAGATTAACCACTTTTTCAATGGAACATAATGTCAAAATATGAAAAAATAGAACTTTTGCGATGAGCTGATTTGCCTTAGTTTTTTTTGAGAATGTTCCTTAGGGAAGTTTGTTCAGTTTCATGAAGAATTAATTTGAAGATACCCGTTATGCATTACTTTTATTACCAAAATGCCTTTTGTTTATTTTTAAGACGCTTACTTGCGTAAGAGATATGTGAGTGATTACGCAAAAAGGGACCTAAAGGAATTGGAAAAGATTTTTTGTTTTTCATTAATTTTGTTTCTGTGGTCTTTCAGCTTTGTTTTGGTCTAACCAGAATATTTTTAAGTGCCATAGTTTTTTTTGTGAATTTTTTAGTGAGCGCGCTCGAGGCGAAACTCATATCGACTTGAAACTTTAAACGCGATGTACTCGAAATTAGTTATTTTCCATTGAGGTCCCTTTTTTTCCGCAACCACTCACATATTCACAAATAATTTTAAGAAAAAAAATGTTTGGGGCGAATGGCACTTGAACCCACCACCCTAGAATTAGATCTCCTGGTGCTCTAACCAACTGAGCTATCGTGCCTTCAAGTCAAGAGGCAACCATTTTTCTTTCCTTAAAATTATTTTTGAAAACAATTTGTACTTTCTTAATCCACAAAAAATTCGCAAAAGCAATATTATTCTTTAAAAGACAGCTTATCAACCATATCGATAAATCTAGGACTTTCTCAGTTCTCACACTCATTTATTTGACTCACTACAAAATTCACACTGCCAGCTTCGCCATTCCCATACTAGTCTGGGCGGCGCATCAAAGGACATTCCGACTGGCGCAAGCGTCTCGGTTCGGTAGTCTGCTGTCATGATTGCTTTTTTATCACGTTAGGTAGTGGCCAGTATTGTGAGGAGCCGTCACATGTAGCTTGTTTTGTTTAAAAAACGCTTCTATGAAATATGAACAATAGCTATCCTAAGTCCTGTCCTTGAGGTACACCATAACTTTTTTTTTCTTCAGATTATTGTACACTAACAAATTTAGTTTTAATTTCGGTTGGTTCAGAAAAAGTAAGTTAAGTTGTCCTTAAAATAATGAAACACTTTAAAAAAAATTAAAACTCTTTTATAGAACTTAACAAACACATATTTAAAAAAACGTAATAAAAGGACTATCAAATGGCTACTTTATAAACAAACCTTTACCGACCAGTTAAGTTACATATGAATCGATAACGAAAGCGGCTTCGTTTGCTTCAATGCAGACCGATCCGATCGGTACTGCGACCATATCGATTTTACGAACGCAGCTGTCGACGGATGTTCTATATAAAAACGCAAACGACATACTGATTTCAATAATAAAGCCACTTTGAAATCAATTGAAATATAAAATGATAACGACGATGCATGAAATAGAGATGTTTATAAAGTTAGTGAAGATAAATTTGCAAATAGAGTGGGCAGAAACGAAGACGATGAAAAGATAGTATCACCATCTGTCTGCTTGCCGCGCCATATCGAGTATTTCCTATCCTTCGATCTTGAAATATACCTATCCCGCACCGGATAACGAATGTACATATCCGTTGATCTAGAATAGAAACACGCTACGACTAATTAAACCTCTCCATCTTGCGACAGACCCTTCAGACTCCAAGATTTATGGCCAATCTCTGGAGATTATAACTTCGTGATCGTTCCGCATGACTTGAATAATAGTTTTCAGTAAATAATTAAGATGTAGCCCCAACACTTGATATTGACACATAAATTCATCGCCAAAAGGACATTTATGGTTGTCAATAAATCGGTTCATTAGAAAAATAATCTTGATTGGATCAATATTATACTGGCGAATGTTGATTATATTCCTTTCAACTTGATTTACTGCCGTGTCTTCGTGTGTCCAGACATAATAAAATATTGCACGGTAGTATTTTTCTGCATAAAAAGATATTTATTGCGTACTGGTGTCTGCGAATTCGTATTCATTCACAAAAATATGATTCTCGCTATATCAAAAAAGATTAATAAAATTATTGATTAGATACGAGATTGTAAATGAAATAGGCTGTTGATTTTTTCAAATAGATAGGTTTTGTTTCTATTGGACTTGAACGTCATTAAAAATCTAGAACAATTTGAACATTAAGGATTTCCTTTTATAAATATTTTTATAATTATTATGAAAACTCATCGTTACAGTTAAAAGATATCCGCTTATTTGATTCTTTTCCGCAACTTTTGCAAATATTAAATGATGATTGATGATCACTTAGTAAGTTTCTAAATTGATATCAATACTATGATACATTTAATGTTAAGAAAACTAGAAAAAGTTTCTAATTATCACCGGTTTAAATAATATTCTTTTTTTTCAGATTCTCCCCTAGATCTCTCGACATCTCTTTTATCCAGAGTTTTGCTTCCTATATCTCCACCGTCTGGTACAGAAGATGAACATAAATCAGTATCCGGTGACTCTCTGACGTCATCATCGGCTGGTTCTTCAAGTGAAATACTAGAGCTGACTCCTAAAGTACAAAGGCGACCAGCAAAGTCAGAAAGAGCATTACTACCTTGTGAAGTTTGTGGCAAAGCGTTTGACAGACCTTCCTTATTGAAAAGGCATATGAGAACTCATACAGGTAAGAACAAGTGAAAAGGCATTATTACATTTGTACACACGGCAGCACATCAGGCTATACATGTTGACCTTGACGTCGCCCTTTCGTAGTGCGAATGGGTAGCCTGATGTGCTGCTGTCTGTACTAAGGGAGAGATGTGTAGTTGCGCTAATATACGTAGTAATTTTAAAATAGACAACCCACTATTTAATGATGATAGATTTAGAATAATATTTTTCGCCATACCGATTCTTCCCGTTGATGTCGTAAAAAGAGGCTATATAATCGTCGTGCCAGTAGCAGTGACTGATAATGGATAGCAACATTATTATTTTAGACTAGGAACAGTGCTTTGACTGCCAACCCTAATGCTCTGGTCAGCGTTGCGATTATAAGCAAAAATTCTTACTTTAGATGAGAATTGTGTCCAGGGACTTTTTTGGACAAATTAAAACAGTTTTAACAAAAACAAGTAAACCTCTTATCTCAACTTGCTGACACTATTTGCATTTGATTCGTTTTTTATTCAGTCTGTATTGTCCCACTGCTGTTCTTGTTTCCCTTTATGCCTCCAACTTTTACCTCATACAATAATTACACAACACACATCAAGAACATTGATACTTGAATAAAAGTTATGTTCTCTATTTTAGGAGAGAAGCCCCACGTTTGCATGGTCTGCAACAAAGGATTTAGTACTTCCAGCAGTTTGAATACCCATAGAAGGATTCACTCTGGTGAAAAGCCCCATCAATGTCAGCATTGTGGGAAACGGTTTACAGCCAGTTCCAACCTTTATTACCATCGGATGACGCATATAAAGGTGAGTTTAATTATTTTAGTACTCGTACAGTGGTATTACTCATATTTGTTTGCATGCAGTTCATTTTAATTTCAGTTGAATACGTTTCTCAATAAATGCCAGTAGGTACAGGATTTCATGTTGCTTTTGAAATCTACAGGCAAGTTTTAGTGCAATAGGTTCTCAAAATGTTCTTCTTTTTCTAAATGTTGTCGTTTATCAAAAAAATCTCCTTTTTTGTGATTCCTAAGTTTCATGTTCTAATTTATCCACTTTTGTTATATTTTACTTAATTGTGCATTACAGAGATGTTCTGTCGCTGTAGTTACTGTTTCTTTGTTTTGGCATAGCAGAGCTATAGTTCACAAATTGCCAAAGTTCAGTGCGTCGTGGTGTCCAGCCGGGCGGAAAAGTCTTGGACCGTGATCATGGGAACAGGTCGTAGGTTGCGCAAGGGAGGAGTACTTTGAAAATCACTCTTAGGTGGTTCCTTTTTGTTGTTTTAAATTATTTTGTTGTTTGATTTTGAGACGTCTTCACCGAACTTTTGGTTGGCATAGTTTTATTCAATAAAATCACAACTATCATTGAGTACATAACCTAAGTATCAATATACATCATAATTGTTTATTAGATAAAAATGAAGCGATAATTTCCTCAAAGGTACATTACTTACTTTGTATTTCATACATTAATTGATACCTGCGCTAGATTCCGTTTCAGCATATCTAAGATACATAAACGAGGAAAAAACTACCGCTCTAGAACAATTACATAAGATGATAACCCTCCAGACAATACTTATTCATATCCTATTGCAACTCATTTGCTCAATCACGGAAACTTAACACACCATGCCATAATTACTTAGCGAACTTGCAAAAAGGAGTTATCCTTGATGGGACTAACAATGGTATCATTAGTTTTTTCTAATGATAATTCACATGCCTAGACTTTGAATATGTCCTTTTCTGATCATAAATGTCGTGAAGTTACCTATAATTGACTTTTTTCACGGATATCGTGTGGTTGTCCGTGATTATGTCCGTGATCTGAAAAGAATAGACGCTGTCACGATAGGTGATTAGTGGTACCCAGAGTATTGTGATATTTATAGAGTATCAGTGGTGTAGTGGCCAGTAGTAGGAAAGAATAATTGTATTGATAGTATGTTTAAGAGAATTAAATGGAGCAGCAAAAATTGGCTATAATAGTCATCTTTGGGCGCTCAAATGCCAATCAAATAGTCAATGTGGTCAAAATCGCTCAGACCTTATCAACATTGTGAAAATCAACCTGCTTTTAGTTCATAGGCGCCCAATTTTATTTTATCCCAATCAGTACTACTTCAACTTTTCCCTTCATCGTGCTTTATGTGTTCGTTTCTCCGCAAAAGCAAGTCAATATTTTATATATTGCTGATTGCAATATCCGATAGAGACTCTTCAAATAAGACCAGTAAATAGTCTCCTCTATGGTTTTAATCCGCGACTATTTTGAGCATAATCTTGTAAGTAATATTACTCTCAGCATGAGAAATAAAAGACGCAATCTTATTAATTTTCATGAGTCTCAGAATAATCTGAATATTCTCATCAACAATCTTGAAACGTGTCTAAAAACATAATTACCGTAGAATAAGTGATGATAATTTATTCAAAGTGGTATATTACGGGTCGGTAAGGCTTCATGCACATTATATGTGATGTTACCGTGTTCAGTTCCCATAACACCCCTCCTTAAGTTTTTACTTGTTTAACTATGACCTCTGTGTCCGCGACTTAAGAAAATCACACAACAGTGCACACGGTGAGTGGTCGTTCACAGGGCTGCCAAGGAATTAGTCAACTTTCTTACTCTTTCCTGAATACAAGAAAACGGTGTTTAAAGAAGAAAAAAAATTGCCTTTTTTCCAAATCAAATCTAAATAAATTGTTTCAAAATATAACATATAAAAAATAAAAATAAAACAAGACATTTAATTTTTAATCAACACTAAAGAAAATGTAAGTTTAATATTTTCATAACAACTGCAGATGAAGCCGGGAAGGGTTAAATATTCACAAATCATATTAATTTATTGGAAACATACAAGACTAGTTTTGGCAAGGATAAGATAAGATAAGATAATTCTTTATTAATTGACACAATGAACACTAAACTAAACAGAAAAAAATATCTAATATTTGTAATAATTTATTTGATTTTATTAATCTAAAATTTATTTTTTGACCAAATACCTATTTCCTTCTATGTTACTTATTGTGTTGAGATTTAATATATTGTTGTTTCATGTCAACCCGGTTTCATTTCATTTTTTGCGTTCAAAATATTTTCTATGAGAGTACCAATGCCCATTATTAAACTGTTAAAGATTTCAAACCAAATAGCTACCAGCCCTGTTTTCTTAAGGGCGCAGGTGCGGTCAAAAAGGCGTATTCCAGCCACTGCCAATAAATTACCAGGTCAGGTCATCGTGGGAACCACTGTGTGCAGGACAGTGTGACGACTTTGTTATACCATGCTCTATGCTTCATTTAGAAAAGTGATTTTCTGGGAACATTTTTCTTTACACGTTTTTAGATTGCCTTTTTGATCCATACACTCACGCCTATAATCCCTTTCTGGGTAGGCAGAACGTTGTTTAGTTCTCAGAAGGTTATTAGATGAAACATGAGTATAATGGTGATAGGTTGTAAGCCTTTCACCCACGATACAGCAAAACCCTCACATCCCACTTATTGACTCCTACCAGTGTATTTTTATAAGATGTACTTCGGGGAGTGTGCTCGGGAGCTGCATGAGCTCATTCCGCTTGCCCCATTCTTCTATCGGACGTCCAGACGCACCGCTGGGTACCATCCTTATCTTGTTGATATCCCACGGATTCGCACTGAGCGCTTTTCATCATCTTTCATATTGCGCACTGCTAGGGAATGGAATTCCCTGCCTGCGTCTGTATTCCCGAGTTCATATAACCCGAATCTCTTTAAAGTTCGAGTGAATAGGCTTCTTCTGGGTGAGCTTGCTACATCCTCGACCGCATCTTTGCCCTTGGGCTAGATTGTGGTCAAGAGCGAACCCTTTTTTAATCATAAAAAAAAATTGTGCCTGGGATGCGTTGGCAGTTCTAAGTTTTTCCATCACCTCCAGTCCAACATGGAAGTGGTATTTTTGATGAACATAAAATAAACGTAGGGGATGATTTTTAAGCATGCTATTACAGAAACTAAAACCTTTATAAATATGAAGATATTTTTGCGTCTTTTTTTAATTTCTTATTAAAAATAAACATACGTTGTCACAATGATTAAAAACTAGTGTCTAAATTAGGCCTTGTCTTTCTTCTTTGACACTAGTGCTTCCTCGTGATCTAAAATTAGTACCTTTATCATATTATTATTTTACATTAAAGTAGTGATATATATATTTTTTTGTATTTGTTAACAATTTGGAATTTTTTAATTAGAAAGGCACGGCTAAATTGTATTACCATTTCCCCCTATGTTCCTATTGATGCTAGAAGCTTGGAACATAGGAGCCAAAGGTGATACGATTTTGCCGCCATTTAAATTATAAAAAGATATTAGTAAACTTCAATAATGAAATATCTATAATTTTGTTTATTAATAAAAAAATAAAGTTAGAAACAATTTAAGAAACTGCAACTTGTAAACAATCCCGTCTTTTACTGGCTATTAAAATTGCATAAATGCTTCAAACTGATTGGTCATGTTCTCCAGTCTTGAAAGGATCTTTTCAGCTGTCACAATGAAGGGTCGAGTAGTACAAGTATAGGGGGAAATAATAACCTTTATACAATAGCTGGACTGATACACAATAGCATTATTTCGATAGCTCTAAGTGACTACCTATTGAAATATAGAGCAATGTGGCAAGAGATAGTTGAAAGATGGTTTCCTTTGTTGCTTTCTTGAAAAATGGTAGGGTTTCAGACTATACATACTTACATTATAATGTCAAGCATTGATGCTGTTATTTTTAAAGCAGGGGAAACGCAAGAAAATTTTAGTCTAATTATGAGCTTTCAATTCAAGACTAATCATAACAAGTGAATTTGCCTCGTGTTAATGAATTATTTTGGTTCCTTAAAACTGATTTTCCATGGAACTTTCTGGGACTTTTACATGGAATTTAAAAAAATCCAATCCTACTCCATATTGAAATCAAGAAAGGAAACTTTTATGTTTTTCACCTTTGTAGATCCAAAGAGAGTTGATGTTCACAAGTCATGAGTAAGTCATTGGCTTTATTTTCTTTTTTAATGAATTTAAATATGCACGTTTGCACGTAGAAGATAATGCAGATTAAAAATCATAGAAAAAACTATTCTTCTTAAGTGTGTAGAACTCGATTAACCCTGGTATTAGGGTTTTCGAACCGCCAAAATGACCTGACTTGATTTGACGACTGTAGTAGTCACAGAAACGTTTGAGATAAATTGCCACTTTGGTCACCTAGTAGGTTCGCTGCCTCTGTTTACGTTGCTTAACCTCATTTATCTATTTAGATAAGCGAGTGCTAACGGGTTACGAGTGCTACTTAATAATTCTGATACCAAATTGAAAGAACACATCTATACAGGCGTTCACATCTTTGCAGAAGATGTAAAAGAAAACTTGACTTTTCTTATAGCACAATGGCAAACAAAATCATTCAAAGTGTAACCCGGGTCCCGATTCTGTTAATTAAGTTGTATGTCAATGGAATGGTTGCCATTTTATCCGTTAAGGTGGTGAAATTGAGAACTATCCAAATTTCATACAGCTAATGACGGCTGCTTTGACTAGTGCCGCACTAGTGCTGAATTTTCAATCGCTAGGTAATTTGTAACTTTACGTTCGGTTGGCGGTTGCGCTGCTGGTCATGGTTGTCAACAAGATATGAAAATTAAATAGTTCTTAATTTCGTCACCAGAACAGATAAAATAGCCTCCATTCCATTGACACACAACTGATGTTTGACACTATAGTAAATAATACCACTTTATATAGCTAAAATGACGAATTTATTGTTAAATTACAATTTTAATAAACTAGGTCAAACTGAAGAAGTAAAAATGGTGGCTGTGTTGCCAATTTATAAAAAACAAAAAATACTAATGTTTGATTTTGATTCCAACAACTGAAGTTACAGAATTGGGGCCCCGAAATCCTGATACAATCACTAACTCATATGGCATGGCCAACGTTCACACACGGCGTGTGAAGCCACGCTCCGATGCATATACCGTCTTCAGTAACGTCTTGTACGATACGGTTCGTGAAACGCGTGGGAATCGCTTTTGGATGTTTTTTTTTTTGTTTCTTGAGGGAGTGCTCTTTTGTCTTTGAGTTTGTAATGACTTCATACAAATGGATCTAAAAATATATCTCCAACTTTGTTTTTCACTAAGAAACGAAGACAACATAAGAATTCAAAGGTAGGTGCGCGAGGTAAAGATGAGCCCAAACCTTTAAACCTAAAAGGCTGAAATTTGGCCCAGTCTCCTTTTATAAAATAAGCAAGGAATAAGGAAGGGTTTCATATAATTCCTCATCATCATCATGTCAGCCGCAAGACGTCCATTGCTGGACATAGGCCTCCCCCAGGGATCTCCACCTCGATCGGTCCTGCGCCACTCGCATCCAGCGGCTTCCCGCAATCTTTACTAGATCGTCGGTCCACCTTGTGGGAGGCCTTCCTATGCTGCGCCTTCCGGTACGTGGTCGCCACTCGAGGTCTTTTCTGCCCCAGCGGCCATCAGTCCTACGAGCAATGTGCCCTGCCCACTGCCACTTTAGGTTAGCAATTCTTTGGGCTATGTGTGTATATGTATAATTCCTACTATAACTAAATCCCAGATATTCTCTAGTACAACATTTCGAACTACGTGAACTACAAAATGTTGAAAATTAAAGCCAAATAATCATACGATCACTAAAAATAAGACGAAACTAAGGCTTTTGCTAATGATAGTAGCTTTTTGAATGGACCAATTTCGATGTTGTTTTTTTTTTTGAAAGCTAACGTAGTCGTAATGATCAAAATTGGTTCAGCCGTTTAAAAGTTATAAGCAATCGAAAGATATAATTAATTGTTTAATTTTTAATATTCATTTTTAATCCAAAAAAATATATTCTCCGTGAGAAAATAACTCAAATCAGCTAAAGCGCAGAATTATTGCTCAGACCACGTAAGAATTTATCGCCTCAATCACTTCACTTGACACTTTTCCGCTCGTTAAGCTTGTTATTTGTTTGTTGTCAGCGTCAGTCTTACCATCGCTGTTCACTGTTCACTGTCCACCATCAAACCGTCCTCACAATTGGTGACCACACAATGCTAATTGTGGTGTAAGTGTAAAGAGTTTAGTGGGGTAAGAATCGGTTACTTTGTTTTTTTTTTGTTGTGAGAAGGGTTGACTTAGATCTTGACCAAGTTCATAGACAAGGTCGACTATAGAGCGAGTTAACGTACTGTAATTTTTCTTAAGAAAATCTAGGTCGTAAATTAGTTCATCTAACGAAACAACTTCTACTTATATACTGTACGAAATTCATTGAAAATATTTATATTATTTTTATACTAAATAAACCTTAAAAAAGGAAAAATTTGCTATGTTTTAAGACTACTTTCCAAGAAAAGCCATTTTTATTTAGGTTGACTCTTTCAAGTTAGAATTGTTACTCGTACTCTCATTCATTATGTAAGACCAAAGTAATGATACTAGAAAAATATAGCTAATTCTACTAATACCAGAGGCGAGCGTCGGTATTAAATTAATAATAAGATTAAAAAAGTAAGGCGCGTATACAAACTGCATACATCTAAGAAATGATAACTGAAGACTTAAGCGAGTAAGTCATGTGTAAGAAATGACTTACCCGCTTTCAGCTTGAAACTTAAAACAGTTCTCAATAAGTAACGAGGAGCTAGAAGATAGGTAGTTGTCTCAAATAGGACTAGAATTTGCGTGTGTCAGCCCAAGTGTATTGACTGACACTTCAGCTCGTAAAATATCTGCTCCTATTCTCTTTGTTTAATTATTTCCTATTTGTTTAGGGCCGTAGGGAAATGCATATTCTATTGGTAATTTATGACAGTAGAAAGCAACGATTTATAGTACATGCTTATGTCTATTGTCGGTATTTGTGTGTTAGAAACCCCGTTCATTTAGATATAGGATGTGTCAAGAATTTAAATTTTATGTCATGTCGACAAAAAGTCATCTAAACTTTTTTAACCCCTCACAAAAAAGAGGGGTGTTGTAAGTTTGACGTGTGTGTCTGTGGCATTGTAGCTCCTAAATGAAAGGATGCGGTTTTTTTTAGAAAGCTGATGTCATGAAGTTTGATTAAAATTAATATTTACTTATTGTCATGTAGTTTATTTAATATTGCTGCACCCGCTACTTTCTTTCTCTTCTTGATTTCTCTTCTCCGGTTGCCTTGAAAAAATTGCTGTTTAGCAATAAGGCCGCCTATTGTAAATTTTTCCGTGTTTTTAAGTTTCTGTTATGTCCTTTTTTTTGTGCAATAAAGTATATATAATAGTAATAATAATAAAATTAGGTCAGCTGTTTAAGAGATAGAAGCGATAAATGTTGATGGTTATACAAAAATGATAGTTTTAGAATTACATTGGATTGAAAATGATCAGATACACCTTTGATAGTCAGCCCATATCAGTCATGATAAAAATATGAAGTAAAGTACATTTGATCAAAATAATTTCACGAGCGAAATATCACCCCGTACACTGACAGTGGTATTTTACTTATTTTTTCTACGTCTATAGTTTAAACTCTTGACACATCAAATGCCACATGAATTTGGCATTACTAAAAGTGAACAAAAGTAGAATTACCTTTTTTAAGTGGACTTGAAATATATCTTTATCTTTCATTAAATGCAGTACCGGCTTTTACGATCGATGCCATATTGCTTTTATAATCTCATTAAAACTGTACGGCGACGGCTGCGCTTGCGACGGTTACGCACCTGCCGATGTTGCGCCCTTAAAATTGGAGCCAGGATTTTAGGGTTCTTCGGGAAGACAATTAACCTTTGCAGCTCATAAAGGCACTAATAATCCGATCAGGCTCCGGTCGTCTATTCCACTAATCAAGTCTCAATGGCGGTTGAGTGACAATGTTGACCATTTTACCCAATCAGGTGGTGAAATTGAGAACTATCGAATCCTCATACATTTGATGACAACTACCCTGACTAGCAGCGCCATCGCCAACCGAACGTTATGTTGCAAACTTTTGGCAACTTGATACTCAGTTGGCGGGGGCGCCACCAGTCAAAGCAGCCGTCATCAAATGTATGGAATTAAAATAGTTCTCAATTTCGCTACTTGAACGAATAAAATGGCGACCATGATGGCGGAATGACCGCCACCATTGATACGTCATTGATTAGTGGAATACCCGTGAGACCTATATTCGAAGAACTGCGGCTAAGATCTACAGTAATCAGCAGCTCAAGCACAACTAAACGTGAAAACATCACAGTCAAATGATAAAAAAGTCTCGAAATGACAATGCCAGTCTCGAAATGACAGTGTGAGCAAGCCTTTGTGCGGTATCCTCGCGCAGTCAAAGTAAAGTTTTACCGTCATCGGGAGTGGTGTGATGGAGTTTGTCGCGGGCCGTGCTAGCTATACAGATGTTGTCAGATCTATGTCAATACAAAACTTGAAACGAAGATTTTTATTCAGAATTCTTAAACAAACAATTTAGAATGGTTTTATGTCAATAACAATTTCGAATAGTTGTAGCTGGCCGTATAACTTTCACATTTTTATGTAAAAGGTAATACATCGAATTTTTCTTTAGTCAGGGTAATTATAATAATGGACGTTTCTTTTTTTTTGTTTTACTTTTTTGGTATATTTTACAAAAAGGTTCATCTAAAAAAATAAAAATTGCCATAAATTATCCTTAAAATATTTACAGAACCTTGCCAAACTGCGTCTAATTTTCTGTCTTGCTCTTATTCTTCACTTAAATTACATACGACACGATTTGAAAGCAATTATAACTGTAAAACAACAGTCAATGTGAAGTAAAAATCTAAACGATGATCTGATTTAAATTAAAATAAACTCGGTACTGCCACCTGCCAGGTGAAAATACCCATTTTGTTAAAATTAATTATCGCAAGTTAACATTATTTAATTTTAGTGAAAATAAACAAGAATTCGCGAGTGCTTTTCTGAAGTACATTTTAAAATAAATTAATGATTTTGGGTTATGCACCTTTTAATTTAGTGATAAACAGCGCAAATACAGTCAAAAATTTTACATTTCAAATGTGTAGCTTAGATTAATATAAATAGATCGACTAAATTTTTGTGGTTTCATTTACTTTTTTTAAATATTTTATAATTGTCGTTTTGAATTAAATATAAACAAACAACGCGTTCAAATTAAAGATATCTTCTAAAAAAATATAAGAATTTAATAATTATACTACTAGTTTTTTTTTCATTAATTTAGACTGAAAACTGACACCGTACAAAAAATTATTAAAACTACGTCGCACGCGCAGCATTTTATAAAAAATTAGTTATGATAGTTTTTAACTCACCATTGGTCATTATTTGTAAATCAAGTGTAGTGCAGGTGGTATTGGCACGCGATCTGATGATCTCAAGCTACATTGAAACAAAAAATCTATTAGTATGTCGCATGCGGCGGGAAAAAAATGTAATTGCAGAATTGCAGAAGCTACCACGTTGCTCTTTCAATGAATGCAGAATGTAGATATGATGAGTGTTGCGTTAAAAATGTTTCAGATAATCTTTGTGATTTGTTTTTTAATGCTAAGGTAACAGCTTAACATTTAGATCTAGATTTGTTTTCTGAAACAAATGTGACGTATAGGTATAAATTAACTAGCGAAACTTTAGGGGCTGATTCTCTTTTGCAGTCTGTCCTCAAAAAGAACAGTCAAGAAACTCTGAGGGTAAGGGTGTTAAAAAAGTAGTAGGTTCTGACAGAATACCAGCGCGGCAGCCTAGCTGTGGCACAATGCTGAGTCAGCGCCAGTAAATTGTTCCGAATTAATGTTTTACGTATGTGGTATGTAAGTGTAATGTGGTTCACTTAATAAAGTTCTTTCTATTATATTCTAAAAATGAACTTACAACTTCAGTGCTTCTAATTCTCTTATTGTGTTTCGGCAATCATCGATTTCCCGAATCTACACGTATTATCTGAATTAGATTTATCGTCTACAATGATTAAAATTCAGCAGCTCAAGCAATGTTAAATGTCAAAAAAGTGTCGAAATTACCACGCCAGAGGGCCAGTAAGCCTTCGCGCGGTGCCCTCACGCAATCAAAGTCAAAGTGAGGTTTCACGCAATGCGCGAGTTTGTCGCAGACCGTGCTAGCAATGTCGAAGTACGTACTTCGTTGTTTTTTCGTTTTAATGTCCATGTCTATTATTTATTACATTTATCGTGGACAATCATTTAAATTTAGTATTATAGGTATGTACTTTACTGTTGCTCCGTTATAAATTCGGTAACATGAGGTTTGCAGAAACACAGTAAGAAAATAGGAGCACTGGTATGTAGCTATAGCGTTTGATAATAATGAAGACATTAAAGACAACTTTAATATTCATTGCTTTATGAATACTAAACAACTGTATCGAGAACTTATAGAGCGATTGTCTCTTATCATACGAAAACACAATACAGTATATTTCTTCCATACATTATAAAGTAGTACAAATGAAAGGCTCACAAAGCACTATGAATTGTTTACAGTCCAATGGAAAATGTATGCGAAAGCTTGAATTTATGTGCCTAAGGTAGCCGGCTTTGGTTACGAATGATTTGTTATTTAGCTCAGTAACTATGTTGTATGATCTTCGTATTTGATCTGCATAAACCGTGTTTACATTTGGAATGAACCAGTTCGAACTAGTTGGTCGTGATAGCTTTAGTCGGGAGATTAGTTCCGGATGAAATATTTATTGAGGAGAAAGACTGAGATGATGAAGTTTCTCCGCTTGTAAATAGTACAGTCAATAGTACATTATCTTTACATATATTACACACAGAGGGCCGCAAATCAGTATCTACATAAGTGCACTCTGTACTGTTACGATAAGAAAGATTTTTCGATGAAAAAGAGATAACCTGGGCTCCGATTCTGTAACTTCAGTTGTGTGTCGATGGAATGAAGGCCATTTTATCTGTTCAGGTGGCGAAATTGAGAACTAATTAATTTTCATATACTTTCTGACAACGTTCCCGACCAGCAGCGCCACCGCCAACCGAATGTAAAGTTGTAAACTACCAGCAACTGAAAATTCAGTTGGCGATGGCGCCACAAGTCAATGCAGCCGTCATAGGTGTCAGTTCAAGTCACAAGTCAGTTCAGGCCACCTGAACGGATAAAATGGCGACCATTCCATCGACACACAACTGAAGTTACAGAATCGGGGCCCTGATGGGCTGGCCCCTTATATTTTCAATGAATAGATTTTTTCCTAGGAATTTGCAGTTTTTCATACAATGTTTTTGGAAAAATTATGTTTTCAAAATAACATTTTTTGATTTTTTCGGGAATTTAACAAAATTGCGTCGAAAGATTTTTTACTTTATTGAACGTTGTAATTATAACAAAGGTAAAGCAACATTAAGCAATAAAACGGGCTTTAACTTGGGCTTTATTTTCAGTTAATAAAGTAAAAGTAATTTTTTTTTTCACATTTCGACCTATCATCCTTGGGAAGATTAATTTTTGCTAACTTCTTCTTCTTTTTATCGTGTAGGTAGAGTCAAGTAAGCGGCGAACTTAACTAATACTGGTATTAGAGTTAACTTATTTATAATCACTTAAACTATTTTGCTCACTAAAGCTAAAAATACTTAGCTATAGTTGCATTTAGTTGCCACATCGAGATTTATTTTAAGTTTGTGATTAATTACAAGCAAACTAATCCAGTACCTACTTGTGCTACTTTAACATTCAAGTAGAGAAAGTGTCAAAGCAACCGTACATCATTAGATTCATTAGCCTCAAGATAAGTGAAATATTTAGCCCAAATTATACCAGTAATCAAAGTATGTCGGATACTAACCATAATAAACGAGTTAGCTACAATTTCGTTTGAAAGTTGTTAAGTAATAAAACTCTTTTAATTGACTTCCTGTTTGTAAAGTGTGGTTTTCTTAATTCTGTAGTTTTATGTTCGATTGCCGTATTATTTGTCATTCTGTCACAATTTACAAATGCCTCCGAGCGTTGTGGAAGCAAACGAAGATTTAAAACCACATTTCACATTTTTTTCAAAGCCTTTACCTACGAACATTGGAAAGATTATAATTTCGGCTAGACACTGACTGTATATTTCTCCATTTAATATATCGACTGTAAATAGAAATAAATGATATGAAAATATTTTTATAAAAAGACGTTTCAGGAGTTGGCACTCGCCAAATTCCACTTACTATAAAGTACATTTTTCTTGACAAGTGTCAGTTGAAGTTTTTCCCATATTCGGGGAGTGCAACACAAACCAATTTGCTCTAAATATCAAGGAACGTAATACAAATGTTAGCACATTGTTTTATTAAGAAATTAACCTTTACTGCAATTGAGATCATAAAGAAATGCGTGCAGCCAACCATTTTCCGCATCAGTTGAATGCGGCGTAATGACAAGATGTCCACGCCACGCTGTTTAACAAAAGAAAAAAAATGCAGAAAAAAGCAAATGTGTCAATAAGAGAGATGATTTTACGAAACTCCTATATAAAATAGGGAGATGGAGTTTAAGAGATTACTGTTTTAGTGTTTCTAGCGCATTATAGCAGTTACAACAGAAAACAGTCAGAAACAGTTAGCCTTAGCCTATCACATCCATACACCATACAATCACGCCCATAATACCCTGGCAGCGTAGGTAGAGCATCTTGTGGTGCACACGACACCGCTTTTTTTTTTATTATTAAGTATGGGTTCGCTCTTGACCACAATCTAGCTCAGGGCAGAGATGCGGTCGAGAATGTAGCAAGCTCACCCAGAAGAAGCCTATCCACTCGTACTTTAAAGATATTCGGGTTGTATGAGCTCGGAAATACAGACGCCGGCAGAGAATTCCACTCCTTGGCAGTGCGCAATACAAAAGATGAAGAAAAGCGCTCAGTACGTATCCGAGGTATCTCGACAAGATAAGGGTGATACCCCGCAGTGCGTCTGGACGTCCGATGGAAGGAAGGGGCAGGTGGAATGAGCTCATGCAGCTGTTGAGCACACTCCCCGAAGTACATCTTATAAAAAACACAAAGGCAAGCTACTTTGCGTCTGTGAGCTGTGAGATTTGGAGCTTATCCTTAACCAGCTTTTTATCACCAATAAGCCTCCTGGCTCTGAGATCCACCGAGTCTAGTGCAGCTAGTTGGTATTTGGCCGAACCATCCCAAAGGTGGCTACAATACTCCATGCACGATCGGACCTGCGCCTTATAAAGGGTAAGAAGTTGATCTGGCGTGAAGTATCGCTTAACTTTGTTAAGGATGCCCAGCTTTTTGGCCGCAGTTTGTCTGTATATCAAACATTTTAAACGTTATTATATGAAAATGAGTATAACGGTAATTGACAAACTATCAATTGGAAGTGAAAGAAAAACTTAGAACGCGCCAGCTGCTAACTCCTCCCAGCATACTGTATAAGTATATTATCACATCAGAATTAATGTCAAATTCTTGCGTCAAGTGTTTGCAGAACTACATGACGTTCCATCTATCTCTAAAGGGATTATAGGTGTGAGTGAATAGAATGTATCATTTTAAGTAATCAGGGCCACAATTTAAGATTTCAAAGTTTCTAAGAAATACCTGATTCAATTTGATTGTTTGTTTGCTTGCATTGGATAAGCTCTGAAACTACTGGAACGATTTAAAAAATTATTTCACCATTTGAATGCTACATTTTCCGTGATGAACACGGTACATAATTTTTTCAAATTCCTACGGGAACGAAGTCACGGGCAAAAAGCTAGTCTTTGAATTTAATACGAGTGTGTCGTTACCCACTAAAATGTCTTACATTTTTAATTTCCATTTTTTGTGTTTTTCTTGTCACAAGTCAGCGAGAAACCCCATAAGTCTAAAGGAACCGTGACATATGATATTTTTAAAATTCATTTCCAAAATACTTTATTCTAAAAATAGATGCAGCCTTTAAAAAATCTCATCCATTATTGTAACAACAAAATCCATTTACTCCGCGTGAATTATCACACGCTTGAATAAAAAAGTCGCAAGTACGACAAAAACTCAAGAGGATACGACAAAAAAGTCGCATCCTCATCCGAACAGAGGCCGATTGCATCGTGTACCGACAGCAGCACTATCAATCATGCTTTATCGTTCTTTTGCCGACGGTACTGATTAAATTATTCTCAAGAGGTGACTTAATGAAATAGCCAACTTGTTAGGGAATGCATAGACTTATCGGAAGAAATTCAATTTAAAAGGAGAGAAAGGAGTTAGGTGCTAACATACGCCTGTATTATTTACTTGTTTAGACAAAGAATCCAGTAGAGTTACTTGAGTTACGTATAAATGTTGAAAAGATTAAGCACTGAACTTAGCCAAAGGGTATCGTGGGCTAAAATCTACCGCATTATTCATAAACGTTATTTATACATAAGTGACAATTAGGAAAACAAAAGAATTACGCCTTATCTGTTACTTAAATTAAAAAAAAATAATTAATAAATAAGACAGCCAGTCACCAAATTTTTAAGGGTTATTAGATTTAGATTAAACATAAATGAGATAGTGCCTAATAGGGGTGGAAAGTTGTCAGCTTTTTTCGGATAATTAATACAACTGAATCCTTTAAATTATTTTCTGACTGTATTGCTTTAATAGAAATAAAACCTAGCTTATTTCGTGATTTTCTATCGCCCCTTAAACATTGTTAACTGTACGACAAATATTTCTAAAACCACGTATGACCGCTACACTTAAGCCACTTAAGCAATGTTGTAGTGAAATTAATATCTTTTAGATCTGCTTCTTAGATCCGGCGTTAGGCATATTTTAAAACGCAGTGTTAAATGAGTAACATAGGCTACATAATTTTCCCGGATTCCCACGGGAACGAAGTCCTGAGTGGTGTGCTAATAATAATATTATAAAGAGGAAAGATTTTTTTTTTGTATGTAACGAATAGCTCCGAAACGAATGGACCGATTTGAAAAAAATCTTTCACCATTAGAATGCTATTTTATGTCTGAGTAACACAGGCTACATAACTTTTCTGAATTCCCACGAGAACGAAGTTCCGAGCGGGATGCGAGCTTTTTATAAAAGTGCGTCCTTAAATATTATACCCGAAGCCGAGACCCTATGGACTACAGCAGTAGGTTGCTCAGCCATTCATAGCTCTGTTTACCCTTATAAGAAATGAAGGTGCATCTGTAAGTTGTATCAGTTCACCAATTAATAAGCCCTGTGTCCGTCCCGACACTATATTGATTGGTTCACTTTGAGATAATTGGGCTACGGTTATTAATTGACTCTATGCTTTTGAATATATTAATGCGGAATGATTTTATGGTCAGATACACTGAGACTAATTAGAATGATCGGTAATTAAAGCTTGAATCACATTTTCTTTAGAGCTAGTTGCATAAAGTTATACTGTCATTTGCAATAATTTTGAATATTATAAATATTTTTTATTAGAAATAAATGTATAGCGACGGATGAGGCTACTGTAATGTAATAGTAAACTGAAAGCAAATTTTTGAAATCGATTTTCAGTGCGATGTAATTGTTAACTTCTTTATTTTCCAAAAAGAACTATACATTATTAAAACCTTGTATGTCACAACTTACTTATCTCCCTTTTTTATTTCACATATATTTTATAAAAAAATTGAATTTGTGAGTTGTTAAATAAAAAAAACGAAGTTTTTTATTGGACAGCCGTATAAATACATAAGTTTACATACAGTGGTAAGAAGACTCCTATTAAGATGCTCATTGCTCGTTATGCTATGTCTAGGAACTTGATTAATTTTATACACAAAGTAGAGGATGCTCAGGACCTCGTTCCCTTGGGAATTTCGTTAAATCCTTCCTACTCCTTGCCTGCGTTATTAAAGGAACTCTGGCAAAATTTCAGCTTTCTAGATCCACTGGTTTGGGCTAGGCGTTGATGAGACAGTGTGTCAGGATCTGTAATCTGTTATCTGTTATCTGTAAGTTGAGATTATACCAACGGCTTGAGGCTGTGTTGACAGACAAACATAAAACTTCGTATATCTTATGTATGTCTTATGTGGCCAAGATAGTGGCCTACAAACTAATATACAAGGTAGCGTGCGTAATTGTTTTGAGTATGCCTGTAAGACCATGGTTGTATTATTTAAATAAAAATTATAATGATTTTTTGAAAAATTATTAAAATAAAAATCGCTACACAAAACCATTCTTGAATCGTTCGATCATCAGCTCGACCGTATCTCGTGCTTACAGTGATGTATGCTTACAGATACCCCGTCTTGGTCTTATGGAAATCACATGCAAATGTTCTTGGGTTTAATTTAACTAAATAAATTGATGCAACGTGCACTGACTATGTTTCGGTATTGCGCTTGTTAAGGTATTGTGCGATTTTTCTTGTTTAAAAATATTATTAGATACCTATACACCTAGATATGTCTATTGTCAGATGCCTACCTCGTTAGGGATTACAGGTGTGAGCATATAATGTATCTATATAAAAAAAAAGAAAAAAAAATGTTTACTTAAAATTGCAGACCACAAAATACAGATGAAATCTTAGAGGAATAAAAACTGGACATTTATGTTACCAGTTTTTAGACAATATTTGCACCACGTGAGACAGAAATACTAAAATAAAACAAGGCGTTATTTTAGCAAGTCTTTTTTTTTTAAACATCGGTTGGAATAATACCTTTAGCTAATTAGTTAAAAAAAAAGTTAAATTGCCGTAATATGTGAAAATCTAATTTGTGTAATAAAATTGATATAACATCACGTCAGTATCGATATCGGTCGGTCCGTCGCGGAAACCTTTGCCCCTCATTATTGAAAAGCAAAATGACAAGGGCTGTCAAAATTTTCTGTTCTAAATAACATATCATCGTGACATATCTTAACGACTTCAAAACAAATATCAAAACAAAGTACCGATAGTTTTAATATCAAACATATAATCTCGCCTTGCTCGGTGAAACTGTCAAGGCCATCAGCGGCCAACAGTGTAGTAATTTAGAAAAAAAAAAATCTCGCCTAATACACCCTTATAAGGTTTCTTTTTATAGTGAGTGTAGTTTGTTTTAATTCTAAATTAAATATTGAATCAAAATTGTTAATGAACTTCTTCAAATTCTGTGCGATGTCATAAATAATGTCTTCTTCTATGTGTGAGAGACAATAAAATTTAAACAATCTCTACCTATAAGTCAAGCAACCTACAGCCAAGCAACCCTAAGTACCTATTGTGTATTTCACAAGTAACTTACCACACCGCACAACCCTGAATCTGACATAATATAAGACAGACCAGTTTTTTTCCTCCGTGATTTATCCAACGGAAATTGTCAGACAACTAATGGCTCTTTGTTTATTGATTTATACTTCGCAATATTCGGTAGCGAGAAAGGCAGAGGTAATAATCCCTTCTTCTTTTTTTATATCTCTTGATTGAGCTACTACAAGCGACCGGCGGGCCAACCCTGGGAATTTAAAATGCGTTTTATTGACTACACTATTAAGCATTTTCAAAAGCCTTCTAAGTTTAGTTGTATTATAGTAATTAAAGTTTTTTCGGTGGGTGTTAGCGATGGGCGTGCAAGCAAAAATGGAATGGGTGTTTCAAATAGAAGATGAAAATGGGATTGCTTGATTATAAACTTTTTTTAGGATATTTTACAGGAAATTAAGATTAAGAGAGATTTAATATCATATGGTAATGTAATTAAGTTGATCTAGATAAGGTTTTGATACACCTGTCGCACGTATATAGACTTGTTTTTAAAATAAAATAGATATTACTTTTGCTTAGGTCACCATAACTATTAGTAAGTTATAATTATTATGAAAATCAAAATCACATTTAGTCAAAACTAAGAGAAGATTTATGAAACTTAAAAAAAATCATACTACATCGAAAGGGACTTTATACAGGGCTTTGGGTAAATCTCTTTCAACCTCTCGGGTGGTTAATCAGTCCATGAAACTGAACAACTTCCCCCAGGAATCAAAGGTCAAAATACGAAAAAAAAATTTGTGTACCCATACAAACTTCATCAGCATATAGCGCATTTTGTATGGGAGATCAAAACTTTTTTTTGTATTTTGACCTACGTTCCTTGGGGATGTTGTTCAGTTTCATGGACTGATTAACCACCCGAGAGATTGAAAGAGATTTACCTAAAGCCCTGTATAATTTGGTTGGTGTATAGTGAAATCTCGGTTCAAGATTCTCTCGGTTATTTTCACTATTTTTAAACATATTATAACACGTTTTTTGTTTAAGATAAGTATCCGAAATGAGTAGCGTGATAAAAACCTGTTATAGTTTGTTTATATCTCGTTTCCTTCAATCAAATAATGTCTTATCAATTTTCTTTTCCTCTGTTGATAAGATTCAAATTAGACCGTGTGGTGATCGGCTGAGAATAACAGCACCCCATCTCTTTCCGTGGGTGTCATAAGAGGCGAATAAGGAAACACAAATGAGTCCTGCCTCCTAGTAATCCATCCCAGGCAACAACACTTCATTTTTTTCTGAATCTCAGGTACCGTCCTATGATCTCATGCGGTGTGGTAGGCTCTGTAAAGGGCCGTCTGGTTCGCGACCACCCTCCTACCAAAGTCCGACGCCAAACAGGTTGCTGTGTTCCATCGGTGCGTGGGAGTACCAGTGCCTTTATAGGCATTTTCTGGGTTAACTCGCTCCATCGTTGACCACATCTTTGACCTTATGGTCAAGATTGAGGTCAAGAGTTAACCCATCTTATAATTAAAAAAAAAAGATCCAACTCGGCCTTAAAAAAATCCCTATTTTCTGTTATGGTATCTCAATCAGTCTTATATTCCTATGTACTTATACTCGTACTAATCACAACCCAAACCTGTTTTACACTTTTAAAAAAAATCAACTTATTCTAAGACCACAATGTCACATTTTCTAAAAAAACATTTAAATGTGGAGTAAGTGACAATAATTTGGACCAAGAAACATTAGTATAGTGCCCTGTACATAAATGGCTACTGTATTTATTGTAAAACCGTTTTTATTACCATTGCGTAGACAACACTATAGCGACTATTAACTGTATACTTTGGCCAAACGATGGGAAGCCGCAAAGAAATGACGCTATGGTTTATTCAATTTACTGACTTTGCTGACGGTCATCATCGTCAGCTAGTGCTGTGCTTTCAATTTACATTTCTTTACCACACACTAGGGATTGGAAATAAACTATCGATAAAATACGAAAAAATACGCTAGTTTTGAACATAACTAAAACATTTTCTCACCACGATTTTTGTTTTAAATGGGTTTCTGATAACCCAATCGTGATTAGAACCAGTTCTAATTGTGTTCAAACTTGTGAAAGTAATTGCGAAAATCTTAAACATCATTAATGCCCATTAAAAAGAAAATTCAAAAGTGAAAAAGTCCCAACTCTTGTCATTAGTTGCACGGTTTGGCATCTTTTAAAATGAAAGTTTCATATAAACTAACATGTCATGCTTGACATATTTGAGATAGAGCTGCGCATTAATCTAAATTTTTATCAATTTATGTTTTATCTTTTTATTAATGGGGTGGTAATGAAACAAGCTGTATAATCCTTGTAATTCCGAGGGTGCACCTTAATAGGTCATAAGAAATTTACAATGGGTCATGAGCGTTTCCGTGCTTCTGTAACTTCGTTTAACTGTCCTTCCCAGCGGTTTTGAGTTTATTATAGTTGTTAAGCCAAGTCAGAGGTATTTGAATTTCAGCAGTTATAAAACTCTTAAGGTAATTTTAAGAAGCCTCAATACAATGCTAATAAAGTCATGACGATGACCATTCTTAACAGCACCTCTTGTATGGTGACTCATACTATATAGTTCTTTACTTTAATCGAATTAAACTTTTATTGAATTAATATTGAAATTTTTCGTTATCGATTTAGTCTTGAATAATTAATTTTATTGTAACACAAGCTGTAGCGATTTTATCAAGCACTTGCCTAATGGAAATTTAAAAATAATTACAAATTTTACTTTACTTTTAAAACAAAGCTTTCATTTTTATTGGCATTGGTTGATTTTTGATATTCAAAATTCATACGAATTTTATAAAGTTATCAAATTAGTTTTTATTACTACCAATCGTTTTAATTAATACAATATTTTTCTGTGTGATCAATATTTTTCTCACGAATATTGATTGGCATTCTGTATTTATTTAGAAAGAGAAATAATACAAATAATAAAAATAAATTAGTGCGACAATGCATTATCGATGTCTGTTTTACATACGAGATACATCCCTATCTATCTATGATGTCTTGTCCCATACTCTTTGTTTTATTCACTAAGCTAATCCTGATGTCGTTTACCGCGGATGATCATTTGTGAACCACGCCTAATGTCATCTAATGTTCTAGTAACGCGCTAAGGCGGTATCTACACTGTTAGCTAAATTACCAAATGATAGCAGAAGCTGTTAGCTTGTGTGTGGTCTGAAATTGTTGATATATTTAAATGTTAATCAAATATATATATTATTGTATCGTATTTAAGATGTCATTCAGCTTTTTATAAGCATTTACTGCTTCTAGTCCTAGTTTCTTCTATAATCGATAATATTAATGATATGATGAGTATGGGCACTGTGAGAGATACTGATAATTTCATTAGTAGAATTTCTAACTACTGTCAGAAAGTCTGTTTTATTTAATTTTTGTTGATTTTGATTAAATAAAATTTTGACTAAGGTCTCTTGTGTTTTACTAGTGTCGCACATTTTAAAGCTAAAGATATTGAAAGTAATAATTAAGCTTTCAATGTGGATGTCTGTTTGTTTCTGCATGTCTAAGGTCTGCAAGTAAATTTGATTCATCCAAAGGTTTTGTATTGTAAACATTCGAACAAGAAATAGCAAGATTTTTATTAATTTTATTGCAAACTTTACAGCTAATAAATGTCACATCACACGGCGCCTACGTTAAAAATCCCGCTCGGGACTTCGTTCCCGTGGGAATTCGGGAAAATTATGTAGCCTATGTTACTCAGGGATATTTTTGAAATCGGTCCAGTAGTTTCGGAGCCTATTCGTTACATATAAACAAAAATACAAATCTTTCCTCTTTATAATATTAGTATACAGGGCTTTAGGTATCTCTCTTTCAACCTCTCGGGTGGTTGAGTAATCAGTCTATGAAACTAAACAACTTTCCCAAGGAACATAGGTCAAAACACGAAAAAAAATTTTTGAGTTCCCCTACAAACTTCATCAGCATATAGCGCATTTTGTATGGGAGATCATAATTTTTTTTTGTAGTTTGACCTATGTTCCTTGGGGAAGTTATTCAGTTTCATGGATTGATTAACCACCTGAGACGTTAAAAGAGAGTTACCTTAAGCCCTGTAGATAGACATAGCTTAAGTTTTCTGGGAAAGGCTACCATCGTCTTTGACATAGTACGTGATCCTTCCAAAAAGAGAAATTCAAAAGCAAATTTTAATTACAGACATTCTCTCTCTACCCACATAACTTCCACTGCATAAGATCTAATTGTCCGGTTTTATCACTAAGTCACATTCTGCAGTCAGTATTATGATATGACAGTTAAAGCCAAAGAAGTCAGTATGAGATTGGCACGCACCTGCTTTTTGTCGTAAAATCTTAATGGATCTGTGTTTTGTGCACCGTTTAGACGGAACACATTCGTTTAGTTTATTATGATTAGTTTATGTCAATACTCAATCAACTGAAGACAGCTTGGCTATTACTCTATTGTTGGTACCTTAATTAAGTATGCATCGTAAAAATATGCTGAATTACTAGTAGTCTTCATCGTCGGTAGTTTATTCGTTAGTTTATTTATGGGCATGCCAATTAGGGGGCACTTGAATTAGCCATTCTTGTGAAAATTTGTTTGTGAGACCTAAAATTAACTTCAATATACTCAGTGAAAATTATTAAAGCTGTTTGGATTATCGCGATTATGTTTTTGTGCAACTTACAGGGGATCTTCATTTTCTTATTTCGATTTCCCTTTCAAGTTCTGGAGAACTCTGGTTGTTGGCAGGATTAATAGTCACATGAACCATGTTGCCATGACTAAATGTATTTCTCTGTCTCTCTCTCTCTCTCTCTAAGCTAAGGAATGACAATTACTAATAAAGTTTTACAATTACGTCCTACCATATAAATTTTTTTACTTGAAATTAAAAACTTTTCAACAACACGTTAATTACGTTCATTGTTTATTACTGACGAAGGGATCCCTTTAGGGTTAAGTCTGCCTTTCTCAAGCTATGTTTTATTTCTATTGGTCTATAAGAATTTGTAACAAAGATTTTACATACATACATACCGACGCAAAATTCTAAGGCCAGTAAAATATGAATTTAGTCGGCTAAATCATAAACTCTCTACATCTAAACGAAGCACAGCACCCGCCTTTTCATTATAAATTCATTTGCACGGTCCAAGAAATGCCTCGTCATGACTTTGATTATTCAGATGACGGTCATTATTAGCCGTTTTATTGTCTCCTACGATTGATTCTGTGTTCTTTTTATAGCCATTACAGCTTCTTTGTAAGCTTTGAGCGTTATGGAGCTCTGGAATTCGTATTATCGTGTTGTATCGGTCCATTTTGATGCATTGTGTTGTTGATATTTGTTGTTGGTTGAGTTGTTTTGTCGTTTTTTTTGTTGATGCTAAAACAGAAGTTTAGAAGATATTGTTCTGATGATCACAAATATATTGTGGAGCCAGTGTTAGTCAATGCTTTATCAAAAAGCTTCTCTTTGCTTTTGGTCAGTTTTGTAGGCGTTAAAATGAAAAACAGAATTTGTTTCTTTGTTATACTGTCTTAATAGTAAATATGAGAAATTATTTCATGTTTTTTTTTAATGTTGACTCTTTAAATCAAAATCGAAGAAATAAATAAAATATTGTGTAGTTTCTCTGTGCCTCTCCAATAACTCTATCTCTTTCTTACACAGGAAAAGCCACATAAGTGCAGCCTCTGTTCCAAGTCGTTCCCGACCCCTGGTGATCTCAAGTCTCACATGTACGTCCACAGCGGGTCCTGGCCGTACAAATGCCACATCTGCTCCCGAGGGTTCTCCAAGCATACCAACCTGAAGAACCATCTCTTTTTGCACACTGGTAAGTTTAATTAAATTAAATAGGTACAGAGGCCATTGCATCAAGTTACTCCATTTTCATTTAAAAACCGCTCTTATCACAACAGCACAGAGTGTACGCGTGTGGTAACCTGAGTTGCGGCCGTCCGTAAATAAAATAATAATTCTATATTTAAAAGTGCGTAGTATTATTTTTATACAAAACAGCGTCAACTGTTTCCTACTCATCCAGCCTAGTGAACCAAACTCATTTTTTTTTTTTAATTCAACGTTTTTATTTTTTATAGACTAAAAGAAAGAAAAAAATGTGTTCGTTTTCGTTAAAAAGTTTTCGTATGGTTCAAATAGCAATTAATAACTTCAAACCAAATTAATTATATCGCTCCTAAAATTAAATCATAATACACTGAAACGCAAAATTTCATTTGTTTTTGGGGTGGAAAATAGCGTAAGCGCGAACCTATAATTTTTTTAATAGTACCTTTGCTGTACACTCAATTTCGCACAATTAGGTTGATGCGAGCTTTCCTCCTTACAGGGAAAGTAAATTTTTAAATTTCAAATCGGTTACGATACTTCTTAATCGACGGTTCCTGGTTCGATTTCTGGTTGGAAAAATAAAACAAAATTGATAAAAATTAAAAATATTTGTTACAACTCCTTTGAACCAATCTTTTGATAGTTGATAATCGATTTGATTGAAATTGTAATTTTATTTTTCTTTTTTTCAGCTAAACACCAACGAAATGCAGTAAAAGAGGAAAATACTTGAAGAACATTTGCATTTTAATAAATTCAATGTTTTTCTTTAAAATTTATCTTAAACCTTTACAGCACCTATGTATCTGTACATAAACGGACTTTTAAATTATCAAATTGTGATATTAGAAAATAAATTATTTTTAAGTTTTTATTTATTTTTAGCACAAGTTGATTTACTGAAGACTAATATTAATTTTTAAAGTTAAGGGAAATAAAATGGGTAATTGAATTGCTAACTTTTATAAGTTAATAATTTATTTGAGTGAGTTTCGAACTGCACAAATTATTTTAGGTCCATAAGTTTTGTTGACTGGGTTCTATATTTATATTTGTTTTGAATAATCTTTGGTGGAAAATTGGTCTTAATTTTTTTAATGTATTTATATATAAATAACAAGAGTCTTTTATTTTTGGTCTTTTAAAAAAACAGGACCAAAAAAAGCTAAAAGTCACATTCAACTGAGCACCGATGTAGTCTAAGATTTAACTGATAATAAAAGTACACACGGTAGCAAATCAGGCTATATATTGAACTTGACGTCATCCTTATCTCGTTCGTAATAGCGCCGACTGTCATAGTGCAAATGGGTGCTGCTGTCTGTACAACAATTTGTATTTGGTACGAAATGAACAGAGTTTGTTTATATGTATTAGCGTTCAATTTATTTCTAAAAGTTTTACAACTTGAGCAACATACCACTGGTTTACGACTGTAAATTCTGTTGGGGTAGGCAGAGCTTTATGTGGTTTTAGAACCGCTAGACTCAACTTGAGCAGTTCATAATTCTATTAGTTTTGGTATAGTACTCTCCAAAACGTACTATGTCTTAAATACAAACCTGTATATATATAATTATTTAAATCAAATCACCGCTACATAGTATTATGTAGACATAGTTTTATATACAACCTGTAATATACTTACATTAAGTATGTATATTGTGATCTTAATCCGTCCAATTGTGTTTGTATATAAACCGCTTCACAACTATGCATAAAATGAATAATAAGATATAGAAATAATATTTATATTTTTATGCGGATAAGTGATTCGAGGAATTAAATATTTTTATTGAAATGCCTGATTTTTATTTTACAATCCTCAAAACTATGTATCAACTTTATAGTTTCATTTATACAGGGTGACTTTTTACAACACAATTAAGTATAAGGAAAAAAAGAGATTTTTGAAGTATTTTGTAAACCCGTCTGGGAATCATTTTTTAGAAAGGCGGAAATACGAGTCTCGTTTCGAGTAAATTGATCATTATGAAATTTTTTCCCGTATAATTTTTTATGAACATTATTTTATTTCCATGCTTTCGATGATTTAGCTTTTTTTAAGTTTTGTGTGAAACGATAACTTTATTTACGTGAAATTTTCCCTATGACAAAGTAACCCTATATAAATATTTTTTATGTCGAGATAATTCAAAGTCACCTTGCTATTACAAACGCAGCCAAAAAAGAAAGAAAGTGAAATGATTAAAATTTCGAAACAAACTGAGCATAAAACCTTTTTAAATCCTTTTTACTTTCTTAAAATCTCTACAAGAAAATTTATTTGGGACAGTATACAAAACTAAATACAAACATTCTGCTTCAGCTGCCTACCTGACTGCAAATAATAGCAATAAGAAATTTAAACTTCCGAAATATCATTTCACGTTATGGTATTTATGCAGCAATTTTTACATTGAAAAAAACACTTTTTTCTCTTATTAATTGTTTCAAAAAATAGTTGAAAAATCTGCAAAAAAAAATACTCAACCCATATCATACAGTAAACACCTAGTTCCTCTTGGTATTTATGCAACCATTACGTTGAAAATTTTTTTTAACATTAGTAGCAAGTACAAAAATAGTTAAAAAGTCAACAATAAACCAAAACCATATCACACAGCCAACACCAGGCGCCAAACAAGCAAATCACCCATCAATTGCAAAGTTGCAAACCAATTTATCACCGGTTTTAAATATAGCATTCGCGTAGGCGTCGCAAACACGCGAGGTTCCTCCTCATTAGCATAGAACAACTTCACTTGGGGCATTAAGTCTTAATTGTGGCTGTTACGGTGCTACCATGACTCGTCCTGTGGGATGCTACAAGCTCCTGTACTATAAAGCCATTCTCACATTTCATTTGGAGGAATTATTTTAGTACAGAGGTCTGGAGTTATCTTTAATGGGTACTTACTTAAGTTCATTTTGCATTAGAAATAAAAATAGTGAAACCAATGTGAGTTTATTAAATAATTTTGAAATGATAATCTAGTTCTCAGTTCGCGCCATTTCTTGCGGGCAAAAGTAAAATATGTCATTTTACAACTACCTTTGTGTAGAAAAATCTGGTCGATCTTTTACTCTATTACGACGTTAAGGATGGATATAGGTAGATAAACAACCAAACACATTTCCACATTTATAATTTTAATAAGTAGCAAACTTTTATCATGGGCAAAGTCGAGAGCAAGACAGGCGTATGTAGACCGAAAATGATATGGCTCGACAATATTAAGGCATAGACAGTATTGGACAGGCATCGCCACGGTGGAAGACCTATTCTGTTTGGCGAGAAATGGGCAGAAGTTCTCCGAGCTAACTACCAACCTCCAGTGATGGAGTGGCACGTGAAGAAAAAGAAGTAAACTTTTAGTAAGTAAGTACAAGGGATAATTTTTTTTTCTATTCAAATTGAAATTAAACGACATTCAGTGAACCCTGAATGACTATGTGAAACTCATTAGAAGACAAAAATGATGTTAAATTAATTGTTTAAAAATCTGTCTTTTCATTTTTTTGACAAACTTTATCCAACACTAGCATTTCACCCGGGACTTCGTTCCTGTGGGAATTTGGGAAAATTATGTAGCCTATGTTACTCAGGCTAATGCGTTGTTGTAACATTATAATGGTGAAAGAATTTTGAAATCGGTCCAGTAGTTTCGGAGCCTATTCAATGCAAACAAACAAACAATCAAGTCTTTCCTCTTTATATTAGTATAGATTATCTGATTGTGAATGTTTCTTTGCTACCTTGACTTGTCCAGTGGGATGCTACATGCTCCTGCACTATAAAACAATTCTCACAATTCATTTGAAAACAAGCGCGAGAAATTATTTTATTAAAAGCAAAGCTCTTAAGCTATTAATAAAATGACCTTCCTTTATCGCATACATGGCAGCAAATAAAAGATTTGTTTCTTTATGATCTCTAAGAAAATTTAAAAAAATATATTTTGAATTTATTTTTTGTCAGTGTTTTCAATGATTGATTAGTTCAGACCGAAATAATATCTAATCTACCTCCGAAATGTAAGGTTCTGAGTACATTATGGCACACAGAAATCTTGACTTTGGTTTCCAAAGCTATCAAGATTAGAAAATGAGACACCACAGCCATAAAATTAATAATCTTAATTCTGGGGCTGTGGATTCAAGTACCATTCGCGCTGAATATTTTTCTTGTTTATGTAATTACCCATTTGTTCCTAAAGAAGTCTCATTTTCAAAAATTTGTTAATATGTACAAAAAGTTTTATTTTCTCCCAAGGGCATTATATAATGCTCGCCTAAAACAGCGCCGTCTAACAGGGCATTTTATAATACCAACAGTTAGCAGCGGAAAATTTTGCCTTATTTTTATGAAATTAGGTGTTCTAATGGGTGAAATAATATAAATTATTAAACAAACTTATCTCATGTCTCATCAGCCCATAAAAAAAAATCAGTGAAGGGCTAGTAGGCATAGTCTACCATCCCTGGATATCAATAGGTTAAAACGCTGTTATTAGTTCTTGAAACCATTTTAAAGCGGGCAAACCATATTGCCGTACAATAGACATCAACGTGCTACAACGTTTTTTTTTATCAACATCATACTCGTACTCTAACTGCTTTTGATAACTTTCACTTAGATGTTCTAACAAATAAATTAAGCACATTAATATATCGATCAAGTAATGATGATTAATTTTAGGAGTTCAGCTTCCTCAATGTATAGGTTGATGGTTTTAACTTTTTGAAAGCAACGCATCGTAATTAACAGTGTATTAAGTTTAAGTATCAAAAATACTTACAAATAATATTTTAAAAGTGATAATAAAGAAGTTAAAATATAATACAGGACCACATAATAATAGTTTTGATCTCTATGCAGACTTACTTTAAGAAAATAATTATACTTATGATTTGATGACCTACTCTACAACCACATAGTTGAAAACTGACCTATATTACAAATATTAAATAGAAACAATTTAAATAAGTAAATAATATTCAAAATGTGTGATTGTGTAGATAAAATATTTCACATGGACTCTAAAACGGCTATACCGATTTTATTATTTTTTTAGACAAGATTTAGATTAGGTATCTCAGTAGGTAAAAAAAATATTAACATTTAAAACCCTTCATAACATTGTTGACAAATAAAGAATTAGTTTTTTTACAAAATAAACAAGGAGAAAATAAAATAATCATAAACATTATAATAAAAGAACACTCTGTATAAAAATCCATAAAGAAAGCCGTCTACACTCAATCTTTAACATTATAAATCTTTACACGGAAACAATTATACCTTTCAAATGGGTGGTCCTGAACGACCAAAATGGTCCAAATCGGACCACCTAAATGTATCTATTAGGTATTTGATGATATATTTAATCGATCACGAAGTTTGGTTTAACAATAACTTATTATTTATTCGTACGAGTAGGTAGAAAATTATAAACTCATGAATCTCACGAATATTATGCTAGGTGACTTTAAATTTGTTTGCAAAATGATGTGAACCAGCCTACGAAACTGAAAGACTTTCGCAAAAAAATTTCGCTTGTCCTTAGTGCGATCAGCTGATTTGGTTTTGTATGGGAAGTTGAATTTTTTTAGGAATTTTGTATAGGTTCCTTAGGAAAAGTTGTTCAGTTTCAAGGGGTTGATTCACTAATAGGGCCTTTTCTGGGCATGATGGGCGCCCGGTAGTCAAGTGGTGATCAATGGCGTCGCGGTTGAATGACAATATTGACCATTTTACCCATTCAGGTGGCGAAATTGAGAACCGTCATTCAACCGCCATCGATTAGTGAAAAGGATGCCCTATATATGAGTTACGTATATCTCCCTTGTGGTGATCGGTTGAGAATAACACCACCCCATATCTTTCCATGGGTGTCGTAAGAGGCGACTAAGGATACTCAAATGAGACCTGCCTCCAGTAATCCATCCCAGGCAATGACACTTCATTTTTTTCTGAATTTGAGGTGTCGTCCTATGGTCTCATGCGGTGTGGTAGGCTCTGTAAAGGGCCGTCTGGTTCGCGACCACCCTCCTACCGAAGTCCGACGCCAAACAGCTTGCTGTGTTCCGTCGGTGCGTGGGAGTACCAGTGCCTTTATAGGCATTTTCTGGGTTAACTCGCTCCATCGTCGACCTCATCTTTGACTTTTATGGTCAAGATTGAGGTCAAGAGTTAACCCATCTTATAATAAATTAATAAATAATAGCATAATTTTTCATGAATGTAAACATCAAAGCTGTAAAGTAACCTACAGTATTGGTCCTATCAATGCAAGTCACGCCTTATGAAACAAGCCCAAACAATTTTGATGACGGGCGATTGTGGGCGAGCAAACGTGCAACCGATCAGTTTTTTATAAGCGAAATGGGAGCAGTACTCATCAGATAACATAACAAAAACCCGACGACGGCCCCAGTACAAAGGCGCCACCGTCTCACCTCGATTACGTACTATGACATAGCATTTTGCTGCGAACAACACCCCATATTGATCCAAACAACTCGTTCATTTTGAACGGAGCTTTATTACATTTTTTTCAGACGATACTTTGATAGTTTGCCACAACAACCATCTTTACTTTGTCTATCTTTCAAAAGAATACCTACTTCAGAAGAGGTCTAGAAAATTTGGTGATGAACACGAGTAGATATACGCGTAGCGCGATCTATGGTATTGTGCGCCCGCGTCGGTCTAAATTGTTAGTTTAATCGACCTTTTTATAGGCACCGTTTGAACAGTTGAATGCGATGTTTTCTGATGATCGTTCTCCTTTTGTGTTAGTGCAAAAGAAAGAATGCAAAAAGTTTCTGATTATCTGCTGGTTAAGTCACGTTTTCTGCTCCAGTTTGAGATTGGGTGTCAATTTATTGAGTTTCAACCGCTGCGTATTACTTATACTTGAACTGCAAAGAATAAAAAAGTATGTTTCTTTAAGGTGTTGTTGTTAGGGTTTACTGAGGTATAAAATATGTTAGTCAAATGCTTTTTTTTTTAAATATTGTTTTTAAAAATGTGATATCTCTTGTGATGAGAAAATAATTGATGTTGATTTTAATTTCTTCTGTAAGTATAATAATGGATGTGTAAGTTACATTGTTTCATAGTTCAATATTCGGTGGTTGACGATTTTTCTTCTATTAAAAGTAGACTACGTTTTTAATCTGTGACAAAAAAGAGGTGTTATTAGTTCGCGTGTGTAATTGTTTATCTGTGTGTATGGAGCATTATGTATTTATTTTTTTTGTAAGCTGACGTAATCGAGATGCTTCTTGGCCATATTTGATCAGTTACAGGCAATAAATGTCGGTTATTAAATGGAAACGCTACATTTTTTAAGGAAAATGTTTTTTGTATAAATCAAGTATCTATCTAACATTTCAACAGTGAATTCACTGTCTATCATACAACTCAAAAGGCGTAAAGATAAATAATTAGCTTCCCTTTAGCATATAAACTAAACAGTTCCATAATACTCCTAAGAGAGTAGGTAAATGTACATATTCACTTAATCCTGTTGAAACATAAACTAAGCCCATAATGAACAGTCCACTTAGATACTCGTAGTCAGTTGTAGAGGTCACAGCGAACATTTGGCGTACGTGACGATGTTAAGAGCTGTAATGCTGTAGTTTGAAAGACTATCGCGTAAAGTGTTAGTTAATTTAAGAAAAGAGGTCTATGATTTTCTTAAAAATTCACTACTTCACAAAAAATTTAAAAGAAGTTAACCTGGAAAAAAATATAAATAATAAAAATGTTCTTCATCAAAGTATCGACAAAGTTAATCTTGAGGTATTACTGTATTTTCTGAGGTAATGTTTATTTTATATCTAGAACCGCGACATCATCTTTTTTATATTTTGCTTCTGTCCTAATTAAAACCAGGAAGGTATGTAAAATGTTTGCTTCCTAGACGGTAAATGCAATTGCCTAAAATAAGTGCCAGATAGGGTGACTGGAAAGATCCCCTTGTAGGATTAGTCCGCCTTTGCCTACTTTTGTAAACTTCTAATACCGTTGTACTTATATTCATGTACACAAAAATACAGGTTAAATTTCGATTAGTTCGTTGTACTCTGTTAAATCAACAAATCACGAGTTTTACTCTACAAAAAACCTTTGCAATAATAAAGTGTTAATTACATGACACCTCAACCACCATTTTGATTTAAACACTGTCGAGACGCTTCGAAAACGCTCCTTAATAATCTCTCGATTAAACTTACGATCGCTGCTTGAATTAATCGATAATTGTCGATAAATCATCGATGTTCGATTTGCACAAAGCACTATCGGGGTGTGAAGAGGTAATTTATCGGTTAAGTGTAATGCTGGAGATAGCGTGCTTAGTGTACATAACTTGGAAGTGAACTCCAATCCGTGTTTATGACTGCCTGGTGGGGAGACTTTTTAGTCGGCTTTGGGATAAAAAGTTGCTGATTCAAGGATCAGAAATTTATTTCAGATTTAGGAAACTTTTTAGGCAAAATTGTGAAAGTATTTGTGTGAATCAAGTTTTACAATCTAAGGAAGGAAAAAAACAAGAATAAAGTTATTTGTAACAAAGGTGGAAAAAAAAGATGACATAGTCAAGTTCTTGAGCACAGCTGTGTTTCACCATACTCTCATATAATATTTATTTAAGTAGGTACTTACATATCACTTACTAAATTATTAAGACAGAGTAGTCTTCTTCAAGTTTTCTTTTTTATTATTATAAGATGTGTTGACCTCGATCTTTACCATTGTTGATTGACTACAGTCGTTAAACCAAGTCAGAAGCCATTTGGTGGTTTAAAAATTCTGACACCAAGGTTAGTCAAGTTCACAATACTTTTGATTATATCTACACGAAAAGAAGAAGACCAAGGTCATACATGAAGTCAACATTGGAGCGAATTAATAAAAAACTCAGAAAAAAAATATAAGTCACAGACAAAAAATAAACAACCTAAGTAGTAAAAAAGAAAAAAATAAAGGACATAATTTGAAGAATTTGTCTTTAGAAAAAATAGAAATCAATAAACGCTATATACTAAAAGGACCTCACTTAGGTTTTCCCTTGTGTCGTGGGTCCATTGGAACATACACAAAGAGAGAATACAACCCAACCAAGGCCTGTCAATCAAGTCACTCTGTTCGACAAACCTAACCGTCAGTTTCAAAATATCGAGGTAAACTTATTAAAAATTTATAAGAATTATTAGAATTAAAATTGTAGGAATATCTTGTATTGCAAAAAGATATTCATTTAGACAGCTGTGTTACGTAAAACTAAAAATAGCATATTTAATATAATTTCGATTACAGCAAAACAAACAGCACAACATACCACCATTGGTGATAAACCAATCTTCATAAAGTGGTATGATTGCTAAAAATAATCCTAAACAAGCAAGAATAACATCGACAAAACAAACATCTTCATACTAAAATAAGTTCCCGAGTATCGAAACCACAAACGAATGTATCGAGGTGTAATTTTGTCTAATACCTTGGCAAAAACTATCGCTGTTGGCTATGATCACACCATGGATGGTATTGGACCTATTTTGGTCTAGTGATGGGATATATTAATGGTATTTTACTCTGTACGTCTGTAAATATCATTGTATAAGTCTGATTTTCTACATAAAGGAATCCTTGTGTGGGTATTAGGATGCTACCTTTAATTTGTGTTTATAGGAAAAAGGACTTTTATTTCAGTTACAAAAGCCACACGTAGTTTCATGCTCTAATTCAACATTTTTATTTTACACACCTTATCATACAGTCCATAAACATACACTGTAACAAAGGCGAGCTTACCTCTATAGAAGATCTCTTCTATCCAACCCATCCCATCCCCATCCCCTAATTAATAGTCGAGGCTCTTGAAACAAAATTAAAGGCAGAAGAACCACTAAATTATCTGGTGAAATTCTTTCTTGAGCGCAGTATCGTCAGTGTTTTACTCGGTTTTACGCACAACAAACAAAACACCTATCGTATATGCATAGTATTCAGTGCCGACGTATTCCTTTCGTAAAAAAACGCCTACCTGTAGGCATTGGACTGTAACATTAACCTTTATTAGCCCTGTCAGCCTTTAGTAGCAATTCATAAATCTGATGGTTCTCTTTAGTTAGACATAGACACGTTATATTTTGACTTTTAACTAAGCTAATTTCGAATTAAATATCAAATATTGTGTTTCAAAAAACCCAAGGGAATAAATTTGAAAATTTTAGGTAAATCTTTTAGTCTCCTGCATCACAACCTTATCTCACTGGTAGTAGTGCCGGCTTTCGTAGACTAAATGGGTAACCTGAAGTGCTGTTTCCTGTACCTACAGTCTCAGAAGCACTCAGCACAAAAACATTTGAAGCAATCGATATTTCAACTCGTGTACATCTCTACAACAAATCACTTCGAACTGGGTTAGGGCGCGTGCCACAAACTGCAAAAACAATTTCTCTGGCACTTTTACCAACTTACATTGCATTTTCTATAGACTGTAATACTAAGACTGAATGATTACTTTCGCGTAAATTTTGAATTTGAAATATCGTTGAATTTATAAGCTTTAACAAGCATACTTTGCAGTTGCTGTAGCTTTTATTGCAAAGAGTCAAGGTTGATTCTGGGATGTTTTAAATGGTTTTGATTCCTATAGTAAACGTGTTACAATTGAAGATAGTAAGCTCACGTTCAAATGTTATTATTGTTTGTTTGATCGTGATTGGTGCTGGTGTAAAACTAGGAAATACTGTGTTTATTCAACTGTAGGAGTTTATTTTGACAATCTATTTTTGTACTAGGTGCAATGAATCGCCAAAATGATGTTGGTATTTGATCTAATAAAAATACAAAAATCTATACCGTAGTCATATTAATTGGAAAGTAGCTTTTCGCCCGGGACTTCGTTCCCGTGGGAATTAATTAATTTTCAAATATTTTTAATAGTTATTCTGCTATTCGGGACGAAGACAAATACAATAAATCAATAACCATGAAAATCGGTACAGCCGCTCTTGAGTTTTAAGTGTTCGAACAAACCCGATTTTATTGTATATATAAAGATTTTTTAAATTATAATTAAATAATCTTTTTTAAATTCTAATTTTATGTTTTCTTCGTTCATTTAATCAATTTGAAATAAAATGAAAAAAAAAAATTTTTCAATAAGTTCGCAAAGTTTTTTTAAAATTCAGAGTTTTTTTGTCACTAAACATTTCAAAAGCAATACAATCAAAACAGATTTCATAATTGATCCAAAGACACGAAAACATAGCAAAGATTAAATCCATAGAACCCTTCAACAAAGCTAAAACTACATATCTCAAACAATCTTGGCTCACATGTCCCGATGGCAGGTGACCAGTATTGGCCGGACTTTTTTCTTGTTTTTTTTTTCTTTTTCCTCCGATTTAATCGTTACGTCATACGCATTAACGGTCGCACGGGGAAGGGGAGACAGGGGCCTATTAGACGAAGAGGGGGGGGGAGGTAACAGGTGATCACACACCTGCTTCAACGGCCGCTTCCTTTGACATTACGATACTTAGATAGCCCATAAGGACATACAGTCATGTTTGGAATGTCTCTGTGTTTTTTTTAATACTTGTAATTGATTTTGGCATTTCGGGATTGCAGGTGCAATACAGATTTTGAACTGATAAAGTGTTATTAAAGGACTTTATGTAGTTTTCTGTGACAATATTCAAAGTATCGGTCAGTAACGTAAAAAAACAAATATCAGAAGATATTGGATAAAGAATTAGTTAACGAAAATTAAAGTAGTGAATGAAATAACAAAATTAAACAACTTTCACAGGAACATTGATTTTTATATGAAAAAATACCCGACAACCTTATGCAACTTGTAGGATCAGATGATTTGATTTTCCTTATGTATTAGTATGGAACGTCAAAAACCTGTATGAAATAGGTTCTGTTTTTTTTATTATAAGATGGATTAACTCTTGATCTCAATCTTGACCATAAAGGTCGAAGATGAGGTCGACGATGGAACGAGTTAACCCAGAACATGCCTATAAAGGCACTGGTACTCCCACGCACCGACGGAACACAGCAAGCTGTTTGGCGTCGGACTTCGGTAGGAGGGTGGTCGAGAACCAGTCGGCCCTTTACAGAGCCTACCACACCGCATGAGATCATAGGACGACACCTCAGTTTCAGAAAAAAAAAATAAAGTGTCGTGGTCTGGGATGGATTACTAGGAGGCAGGTCTCATTTGTGTTTCCTTAGTCGCCTCTTACGACACCCACGGAAAGAGATGGGGTGGTGTTATTCTCAACCGATCACCATACGGTTCCTTAGGAAAAGTTGTTTAGTTTTATGGGGAGAATCATCCCCCAAAGTCTCGCAAGTTATTTAAACTCACTCCATATACTAACTGCCTTCTTCTTTATAAAAGAAGGATCAGGTAGAAAAACAAAGAAGATGCATGAGAAGTAAAGAAAGAAAAATGAAGCAGGTGGAAAATATGGTCCAGTTAAGTAGCACAGTACTCCTATTTTCTTATTGTCTCTCAACAAACATTGAATTAGATTTATTTAAGTTTCATGTACCAAACTTAAGGCTCATAATGTCAAGATTCCCTGCACTTTGATAAACACTTGTTTGAAACCTGAGGTGTATTGGCATAACCCAAAGCAGCAAAAAGAAATATCCCCCTAACAAAACAGGTATTATTCCAGAAATCCAATACCGATAAATCTCATTAAACAGCTCTTAAATTACCAACCGACTCTGAATTCCGATGCGAACAATTGCAGATCGAGAATGTGGCACATTTTAAAGCTTACACTGCACATTGCACACATTATGTCTAAAAGCTTAGTTCTAATATACTGTGTGCACTATTACATGCTTTTTTATATTCTGTAAATAATTCGTTAAGTTTATTTTATTATTTCAAACTCCAGATCAGGGCCCAAAATTATCTCTGTGCAAAAATCTATAGTAAGTAGTTCTTGCACAACCCCCGTGACAAAAGCATGAGTTTATGTAAGTTTCTATATAATTATTTAATTACCGAAGTTTCAAACTAAACTATTTTTTCCAAGAAACCCATTTGATAAACTCGAAAAGAAATATTCGCTCAAGTTATATGGAGAGCCGATTTCTATTTGCATATTTCGACTTATACTCCCATAGGATTACATTTTATTAAAGAAACTTCCTGAGCCTTTGTAACATACATCGGCTCACACTTGTGTCTCATTGGGGTAGGCAGAGAACACAGATTGCCACCTGCCACGATCCAAACAGTTCTAAGATAGTGATGAACAAAAACCTTTCAAAGTAATAGCAAACAGGACCTTAGAACACAATGAAGGCGGTTCGTATGTTAAGTGTACTTTACGTATAGAATGGTATATATAATAAGAGCTTAGCATTTCACAAATGTAATGAACCCATGGCGGCAGGTCGAGGGACAGGTGCAGAGCGCACGCGCCAACCGTTAGCGGTAGAAAGTACGCGACCGCGCCGGCACGCGAATAGGGTGGCCATGATAACTGTGTTTTGTTGTCTTTTGCTTCAATGGCTTTGCCGTAGAGCCAGCGAAAGCAACTCAGTAAGGATAGACGACAAATTTCAAATGTGTAACATAATACTGCTAAAGTCTTGTTTTTAGAATATTTTTAATAATGAAATGATGCTGTCGCTCTTTTCTTCATATATACCAGTGATACACCTGAATTAAATGTGTATTTATTAATTATGATAGTGGTGATAAGGTTGGCTTATTAATTAGTAACTTTGCAGGAAGATTGAGTAATGAAATAATTTATAAAAGATTTTTAAAAGTTACGCACCTTCCAGGTTATATTAAATTTTTGAGTAGTGTAAATAAACTCATTTCCAAGCAATAAGTTCTAAGATAAATCATTTAAAAATGTATTCATTCATTACTTTGTAACTGTTCTTGTCGAAACAGCTTTGTGTCAAAGTAATACCCACACAGATATAGATAAAACCTTGATGAGAGCTATAGGTTAATATAATTTAAAAAAGTATTATGGTCACACATGATTAGTCACCAAAATGTTAGTCTCAACAAACAAATCTCCTGGTCATCCTACCGCCTTACCGAACATACTAGTTTGATTAATGTCTAGAGGAAATTTGACGGGTGCTGTTGTTTTGTCTACTTAACTGCACGCCGACGTTTTTTTAACCGCTCAGTATGAATGTGGAGCAAGTCGTTAATGTTTTAAGAAAATTATCGTGATGAGTGGCCAAGATAAAGATGCATCTACAAGATAAAGATGCGTCTTGAGATTTGAATGCTGGAGTTTTGTTTTACCAAAGAAAGAATTGATAGTCTTTTCTGTTGAAGGCAGAAATTGATGTTCAACAAAATGGGTTGTGTTCGATGTGGTGTATAACGCCCTATTGAATAATCCAATATTCCTTTAAAAAACTTTAAAAGAACACAACATTTTTTAAATTAAATTTTGATTAATAATGCATCTACAAAAAGAGGCTTAATCAATCTAAAAACAGATACAAACTTACGAGAAAAAAGAAATCAAATTTGAATTTTGAAATTCAGTTTTTACCATTGCCCCTCGAAACAGGGTCCGTTATTCTTCTAAAACAGTGAATAAAACGCTGTTTATTTCACTGAGTGAATAAAACATTGTGAATTTGGAACATGCGCGAATATACGGATTTTAGTAAGAAAACAAAAGAAAATGTGCAAGGAGGTTGCATACTCTCGCTATAAAAACGTATTAAAACTTGGCTGTATGTAATAACTAGCTGTGTGGAATATGGGTCGGTTAAAAATTTAAAATTTGGAATGAGGAATTCAGCCAATTTTCTGTGCAATTTTCATGTAATTAAAAGTTTCTGTTAAAAGTTTTTGTCTCAAAGTCATAAAATTTGGTTGGACATTCAGTGACGAAAATGAACCTCTCGTTCCAGAGTCATTTCGCGTTAAAACAGCAGCTATTGTTAATAATTTACTGTCACAGAGTAATTATTTTCTTTTTCTCGTAGTCAATGGTAAAAAGTAGAGTACCTAACACGTGAAAAAATAAATTCATCTCGGCTCTTGTATCCCTCGATACGCTCAGGATTCTAATCTAGAATCCTTCGTTCCTCTCGGGATACAACTCAATGCCCCGAAAAGAATTCACCTTTTTTTCACTTGTAGGGTAATCTACTATTAAGTTATGTACTAAAATTTTCAATTTAAGAAATTCTAAAAATCGTTTTGATTTATATGTTTCTTATTTTGTCCCAAATTTGCAGAGCAAGGGGGCTCCTTTATTTTTTATATCTCGCCTAGAAAATCTTTATACTGTTAAGCAAAATGTCTCCCTCGTCTTACCACAAAATAAAAATATTTCAGCACAATTCTTAACTTTTCATATTAGGAAAATTCTTTTTTTTCAGTTTGCAACATAATAAGTGACCTCTTTATTCCACTAAAGAGGGGCCCATCGAACTACTTAGGGTACATCCGCTATCATATAAGAAAGGAAGGAAGTAAAAACGGTTGGACCAACGGTTAACATTCCCTCATTTAGTTTTGACCTTCGAATTTCATTTATATTTTTTGTTTAAAGTTCCGTTTGAATTCATTGTTTACGAATAGATAAATTGAATTGAAATAGATTAGATTAGATTATTCCAACGTTATCAATTTCATAGTTACAATATAATATGTCAAGATGTCAAAAAATAATTTGTTTTCGTCAAAGATATAAAAATAAAATGAAAATATATATGAATGTCAAGTTTAAAAGAGATTAAATAACAATGTCAAGAAAATAAAAATAATAATCAGTAAGTACAAGATTGTACTTCTCACAATGAAAATTATCGTCATTAGTACACAGAAAAAAACAGTTACTTGGACGAAGAAAAAATTTCTTGACTCAAGAAAATGACTCAAGAAAAATTAGCGAAAGGGTCAAGTAGAGAATTTTCTTGAGACAAGAAACCTTTTTTTCTGTGTAGCATCAAACAAATCTCATTTGTAGTCTTAATTCTGTTATGCATAGAGAAACTGATATTGTTTCGAGTATAGAGCAAACCCGAGGTTAGTGACTGATACCACTGACTGAGAAAGTTTAGGTCAGATCTAGATCGTAAAAAGAGATCTAGATTGATGAGTTGAAGCGTAAAATATATAACCTATAAACAATACGCAGAATAATGTTCATGCGAACGACCTAGTCAATCTCATCCAGAAACGTCTTAGCAGTTTTTTTGTTTTATTTTATCTTATAAAGATAATGAGTTAGTGATCCATAAAGATGAGTCAGCTGATACCGTTGCGAAAGACGATCGAGTAAATCTCGAGCAGGGTGATTTAAAAACAGGCTTTCTTTAAGCATTATCCGAGTTGTGAAGGGATAGTACAAATATGTTTCAAGCTGTGACGTCACTTATTACAAAACTATGAGACCGAGTAGTCAACTTATATTAATTAACGAAATTAGATTGTATTTGCCAATCTTGCCGGACGGTTGCAAGATTGGCAAATACAATCTAATAAACGTTGCCGGTACAAAGGTGCCCATTATGGCCTGCTGCATTTTCGCGCTCTGTGGCTAAAGACAGCCAGCAGGCCGAGTACGATAGTGACAGCGCCGCGACAACACCGCGGTCCTATGTAAAAATGTCAACATTGATAACGCCATAGGGCGAACAAGCCTTTGCGCGGGACCCTCGCGCAATCAAAGTGAAGTTTCAGCGTGAGCCGAGCGCGAGTTTGTCGTTATCGTGCTAGAGCTGCTGCGTACCAATAACGATTAAAATCACATATACACATTTTTATAAACTATTTTCAAACATTCTACGGATTTTTAAGAGGTGTTTAATGTTTTATTTTAAGTATGATTTAAGTAAGAATAAGTGATGGAGCTATGTAAAGTTTATATTTTTCAGGCTGTATATTTTTCAGGCAACAGCCTTACTAAAACAAAGCAAAAATAAAAGTAGCAAATGGATGAAAACAACAATATAAATTACTGAATTAAAAAATAATCGTAATCACCACGTTGCTAATGTCAATCGTGGCGTCATGTGGTTTCAAAACCTAATGAATAAGGGATAGACGTGAGTGTATAGTATTTATACTAAAACTGACTACCGCTAGTTATTCTTTGTATTGTGACGAGCTTTAACGACGTTTTTTCAGCCGAACCTTGCGCGCGCGCACCCGTCACGCTGTGTCGCGTGTTCGGATTCACCGCGGTCCATCGCACCTTGCTCTTTTACAGTTTTTTAACACCAAAAAAGTACCTTTCTTAGGGTTCCTCGTGGAATACATTTTGTATTCTTTTTTGTTAAAATTGTATTCATAATCTGAAAATAGATCAACAATAAAGAAGTAATAACTATAACTAGGTATTATAGCGCAGTCAAATAGTCAATAAGTATATAATTTTGAGACTTTGACCTATTTCTAAGATTATTTATTGGTTTTACTTTTAGAGACTCATGCCCAGCGTTAAGATCTTTATAAGATATTTAAAAAAAGTGACTCTCCATCTAATTTAGTATTTTTAAAATGCTTACCTACGCGAGGGATATTTACAAATAACTTTAAGGAAATAAAAATGTACGGCGCGAATATAACTTGAACCCATGATCTCAGAATACGACTTGAAGGCCCACTTGACATGATAGCACGATAGCCTGGTTAGAACACCAGGAGATCTAATCCTAGGGTCGTGGGTTCAATTCCCATTCGCGCTGAACATTTTTGTTTCCCTTAAAATCTTTACTCTGCATATTCCAAGTACTTTACTCTACTTAAATACGGAAAATACACTCAAAATGTATTGCTAAAGGGTTCTGTATTAGTAAACGTTTATGGCACAACATTTTTTTTTTGTTAAAAACTAGAGCAGGTGATCCTAAGAATTGACCTGTGCGTTATTCCACAGCTGTTTGGTCTAACTTTAGTTTTAATTGTTGGGGACACGAGATACAATGAAAGGAATGTTATTTTCTAAACACTACGTTTAAGTTAGCACGTTCAATTTGCGAGTAGTGCACTCATTAATAAGGTTATTTTAGACTTTACTGGATGCGCTTTGAATAAATGTACTTATAATGTAATATAAAAATTTAGATTAATGGAATATTGTTTCTTTTATTTTTAAAACACTGTGTGATTTCGGAAAAAGTTATTAATGCTTTTTAATTTATAAAAGCATTCGTGTGAAACCTTTGCTATTTTTTTTACCAGCCCATATACGTCCTCACCGAGGGGCAAAAATTACTTTTCAAAAATTCATCGTGTGAACCAAATTTCGAAACTTTTAAACTTTTTAAACTAAACAACTTTTCCATAAATGCGCAATCAGTTGAATGCTTCTGTTAGGAAATTGAATCAAATTAAATTTTGAGAATTTTGAGAACAATCGCGTCCTTAAAGCTCTGTCAACTGATCTTAAATCACCTAACATGTGTTCAATGTTGGAATCAGGCCACAAAACCACAAAAATATTTCTCTTCTTAAGAAGAGGGTCATCTACTTAAGCATATTTTTTTTAAAGTCATTATGGAAGGCAAGATGGAAGGAAGTAGTGGAAAAAGGCGACCGAGAAGACTATTCAGCGACCAGTTGAAATGGGAATGTCAACTTATAGAGGAACTAAAAAACATGTCTCAAAATGGATTGAAAATTACTACCAACAAAAGCGCGGTTCTTAAGATTAAGAATAAGTTCCCCTGCATCTATAACTTACAGAACCCTAAAATCGTCACCTAGTGAAGGGTGACGAAGGGAAATTTCGTGCCTTGGCACGCGCTATAATGTCCTACACAAAAAATGGGTACCTACGGTAAGTCAGTCTTTCGAGTCGTGGTCATTGCTTAATTTGATTTTATTGTGTTTTACTACCACACCGAAACGTCGGGGTTGTTCCTTTGTAGGTAAAAAATAAAAATATACGAATTTTTACCTGTTATTAAAATCCGTTCAGTAGTTTATGAGTTTATCGCAGTTAGACAGATAGAGGCGGCGCCGTCGGAGGACTTCTTTAATAATATAGTATTACATTTCAGTGATTCAATAAACAATTAACGTCAGTTGTACCTATCAGAGACATGCAAAAATTATAAAAAATATGTTAGGATTCAAAATAAAACTATCACACAAACCCCAAAATTTTAATTTTTATTATAAGATGGGTTAACTATTGACCTCAATCTTGACCAAGGTCATAGATGAGGTCGACGATGGAGCGAGTTAACCCAATGTACTGGTACTCTCACGCGCCGGCGGAACACAGCAAGTTGTTTGGCGTAAGACTTCGGTAGGAGGGTGGTCGCGAACCAGACGGCCCTTTACAGAGCCTACCACACTGCATGAAACTATAGGACGCCACCTCAGATTCAGAACAAATTGAGGTGTCGTTGCCTGGGGTGGATTAATAGGAAGCAGGTCTCATTTGTGTTTCCTTAGTCGCCTCTTACGACACCCACGGAAAGAAATGGGGTGGTGTTATTCTCAACCGATCACCATACGGCAAAAGTTTTCTAAATACCAACCAAGCCCACTTAAATCCGAATCTTTTTAAAGTTAGAGTTGAGAGGCTTCTTCTGGGTGAGCTTGCTACGTCTTTGACCGTCTTTGACCCTTGGGCTAGATTGTGGTCAAGAGCGAACCCGTTATTAATTAATAAAAGAAATTGTAGAATTAAAACTACCAGGAACACCACACAACTTTCGATTTTATCTTCGAACTTCCTTTAATTTTGCAAAGTAACACCTGATTCTAATAATTACACCACAATCAATCACACACTGGAATACTAACCCCTCTCATTAAAAAAAAAACTATGAATCAAAACACACAAAAAGAACACCGAACTGAAACTAATCTGTCTTCTTCATACAATAGAACTAATTGACGCACTGTCTGCTACCATTCTGCTATCGACACTTCAAAGGGTTAAAAAATTAAAAAAAAAACGAGAAGGATGTTGCAGTCATAGAAAGAAATGTGATACTTTTATGAATGACTAAGACAAGAGCCACAGTACCTACTTTACGGAATCAAAATTCGAACTTTCAGACACATCAAAATTCAAATATAACCCGATTACATCAGCTTTCATACAAAAAAGTGCATTGAAATTGGTCCATTCATTTAGAAGTTATGATGTCACAGAGAGACACACAGGGTTTCTTGGCTGTAGATAGTTAGTACGTACTTACTTTCATTACATACTATATATTATTAATAATAGTTTCTTTTAAATATATAGCGTATTAAGATAGAGCACATTTAATTTTCGCCTGGCCTCCAAAAAAACCGTAGATCTTGTGAATGATGTGTAACAATTACGAATCGTTTAATAGTAAAACAAAAATACAATTTCGATAATTGTTATTATTTTTTATCCATCACACAACTGTAATGAAAAACTTGTCTTTAAAAAACTGCCTAAAGACTTGTCAACTGACTGATTGTTAAATATAATGTTAGCTGACTCATATCTAACAGGAAAATCAGCTTATGGCAAAACTTGGCGAAATGGTGAGAATCATTCAGATACTTACGATCATGTCTCTTCCTCGTCCTAGTTCTTTATTGAAATTACACAATTCAATATTTTACTGCAACACCTTCACATAAAAATTATTTATTATTATGCAAGTATCATTATGAAAACATATGCGCAACACATGGCAAATGGACCATAAGGTGGCATATTGAAGAAATTTGTAAGAATGAACATTTCTTCGAAGATAAGAATCGAATTGGAATAGGTTTTTGTTTTTTTTTTTTCTTCTAAGACGCGGTATGTTATACGTTTTTTTATTTGCTACAAATTCTTGTTTTATTTGTGAAAATTTATTTGAGTTTTGGTAAAATGAGGATTCTTATTTATAGATTTCTACTAAAAATATATGGAAGCCTATAAATGCGAAAGTTTCTGAGGATAGATGGATATTATCCACTCCTTCACGCAGAAACTACTGAATGTATTTTAATGAAACTTTCTTATAACATAGCTTGGACATCACAATCTATATAAAAAATGAATCTCTTTTTTTTGCCCTCGGTCATTGCATCACGCGTGAACGGATGGAACAATTTCGCTAATTATTTTGTTGAGTTTATTATTGTCAGGAGAAGGTTTATTAAAGAAAAAATAAGAAAGTTAAGCGGAACAAAATAAAATTCAGTTAGTCAGTTAGTAACTAATAAAATAAAAAAATTCACATATTCTATTCTTACGAGAATCAAGTCCCGGGCGAAAAACTAGTTAAGCAACCTAGCCTTACCTAATAAATCACTATAAGTCTTGTACATTTAAAACGAATATTTCAAATCAATACTGCACCTTCCCTCTATCACCCACAGGAAATTGTGTTTTTCGAAAAATAAAAATAAAAAATAACTTTGGATTGCTACCAACACGAAGCAATGCACTTCGAAACTGATATTTTTCCCGACTGTATATCAATTTTGCGTTATATTGCTGTCTTTGTAAAGCACGAAGATATTTTTTTTATTAAAACACAGCAATGGATATAAATTACGAGATAAAATCGCTATAACTGATCGGATTTCGATATAAAATAAAGGTTACTCTTCCACATAAATCGCCACTTCGTGTGAATTTGACACGCCTACCGAATGATATACTTACTTTTAGCAATCAGTGGATAATAATTATTTTATTAATATACAGCACCTTTTCGCCTATTTCCACTCTTGATTTAGTGGTTACTATTAATTAAGTATTTTTAAGACTAAGTGTTTCCCATAATTGTTTTAACCCTCGACAAAACGGAGGGGTGTATCTAAGTTTGACGTGTGTATCTGCTGTATGTCTGTTTATCTGTATTTGTCTGTGGCATCGTAGCTCCTAAACGAATGGACCAATTTCGATACAGTTTTTTTTGTTTTGACAGCTGACGTAATCGAGATGGTTTTTAGCTATGTTTAATAAAAATTGGTTCAGCCGTTTAAAAGTTAAAAGCATTAACATTCGTTAAGTATACATATATTGGCTAACTTTAAGATATTAAAGTTAGCCAATATATGTATACTTTTTAAGTTTATATAAGAGAGAAATGTGGGCGTAAAAAAACTAAAATTGGAACGCGTAAAATATACGCTGGACGAGCGTCATTACCGTGATCGATATCGACTAACGCTAACTTTAATTACGAAATAGATATGTATTTTCGTCGCATATCCGAAATTTATCAATATCCGAATCTGAACCACACAGTCAAAATAGATTTATTTCTTAGAACGTTTAAGATGTTACTTAAAATAAGTCACAATTACAAAGGATTTAAATACATACAAACATATTCGTTCTTTTGACTCTACTGACTCTATGCCTATTCGTAAAGGTGCAGTCTTCTTCAGATAATAATAGGCAAGAAACTCCGACAATTATCTACTTTTTTACCACCGATATTTCGGAGCGTCGAATGTCAGTACATCTCCCTTCCGCTATGCAGATGACAGTGACAGATAGTAACAAATATCGGTCGAATGTCGATTGTAGACTTATCTGTTCTGTTTCAAACCAAGAGACTAAAAATGTAAACAAACAACCCACCGACAAAAAACCGAATTGCGCGGCATATATGCAACAAATCACTTTGACATCACTGAAACACTTTTGTAAAATCATTTTCCAAACTTTTTCAACAAAATACTTAAATTTGACGTAACCTGACAGGACCGAGACAAGATTCAAATGACTGGCTCGCCCGTCATCTTTGTTTTTTATTTTAGGACACTTAGTTCGAAATATGATAAAAAGTAGATGGCTATGGGTTCCCTCCGCCATCCATGGTTCTACCAACTTCGCAGACAAACGGATCGGATCGAATATTGGGACTTGTGCATGTTAATAAACACTGTATTCGTCTGTATTTTATAATTATTGTGATGTTTCGTTGGTATAATTTTGTCCCACATAGGGATACAAAAATAGGTATTCGTTTCAGTCAAATAAAAGAAGATTATAGTAGGTATTTTTGAGCTGTGAATTTTTACTTTTATTTATAGAAATGCTCATCCAAAAATTGTAGTCTCATAAATTCTTGTATTAATAAGAATAATTATTATAGTATTTCTTAAAATAAATATATATCAACTGTAACGTGTCACACAACTGAATAATTAAGAAAATGTAAATCGCTACTTTGACTTGTTTTCAATAATATTCTCAATGTTCTATTTAATAAAACTATTTTTGACTTTGAAACAATAATTTTAATAACAAAAAAATATATTCGAAACAATATCCGAAACAATCCACCCACGTCCCAACACTAAAGCAAACTGTATCGGTTGCGCCTACGCAGCTCTTTGACTCGCCGGTTACTGAAGTGGCTAAGATAATGATTTATGTCTCTACATTAAGTTTGACCGGATAAGCACTGTATGCTTAAGATGAACTGACCTAATACTTATTTACTGGTCTTAATTTGGAACTTGTAATTGAATTGGTTAAGTAGGAAAAGCGTGTGATTGGTTTTTTGGTTAAAACAGTTTTTAATGGGGTTTCATCCTTAATGTGTAAGTATAATCAAGTATGTGAAAGTCCTCGTAGCCCAGTGGCTCTCGCTGATCTCAACCAATCAGTGAGTTTGACAATTTACACAGAGGCAGGGAACCTGAACACAGCAAGCTGTTTGGCGTCGGACTTCAGTAGGATCCAGACGACCCTCTACAGAGCCTACCACACCGCATGAGACTATAAAACGCCACCTCAGATTCAAAACAAACTGAAGTGTCGTTGCCTAAGATGAATCACTAGGAGGCAGGTCTCATTTGTGTTTCGTTAGTCGCCTCTTACGACACCCACGGAAAGAGATGGGGTAGTGTTATTCTCAACCGTTCACCACACGGCAAAGTTAGTGGAAAAATAGCCGTCTTGCTCTTTAGTAAAGGGAGAAATAAGTGTATTACTGTTCAATAACTCTTTATGACTGTACTTTTATAACCTTATACAACCGGATTCAACCATTCATACACTTAAGTTCAGTAGCTTTATTATTCCCATTAAACACAGGAAATTCAATTATACAGTAACTGATATATTACATTTCGGTAATAAAAAATTGATTCGATTATTATATTACAAATCAGTCGAGTCTCGCCCATCATAACGGTAACAGATGATTATAATAGTAAATTAATTGATTAAGACAACAAAATTAAATTGATCCAGATAATTAATAATAACTCTATCGGATAGTTTTATTTAGCTTTGGTTGTAGTCTTTTTTGGTGAAGCAGAAATCAATCTAGCGAGATATTATACAGGGTGTAAGGGGCGGGACAGTTTAGCGGAAATGGAAACCCTGAAACCCTTTTATTAGAATTTTTATTTTATTTTTCATGTTTTTAAATATTGTCTACTTTAAAATAAAATTGTTTATTCGATACACTATTTTTTAAAAATTTTTAATTGTAAAAGCCCACATACGTGCACTCTGTGCTATTAGGATAAAGACGGATTGAATGAAAATGGGGTAATCTGATGTCCTGCGTCTTCCGTATATCGCATTCTGATGCTGGTATGCGTAAGTAGGTAAATAACGAAAATTACTTAACTTGACGTTTTCGGGAAAAAAATATTATTTGTAGCCGTTAAATTACTTGTAGGGTTGATTCCACCATTTAAGCCGTCCTTTACAGTCGGTATAAAAAATGTCGAAGCCTATTTGAATTTGTTTAGGTAGATGACATTATAGGCTTACTCATTATGCAGGCATCGTTGTATTAAAATTAAGTCGCGTCAATCGTTAACTTTATTTCATTACTGAAGATTAATTTATCTTGCAACTAGAAATTTTAGGATTAATTTCTAGTTGCAAGATAGGACTAGAAATTATAGGATAACACTTCGACCACTGTACTTGTTATGTTGGATGTACATTTAATCTAATTCGTGATATGCACAATTGCACAGAGAATGATCTGTATCAAGCAAATCAAAGGGCTGTAAAACTGGCCATTTACTGGGCCGATCAACACGAAAAAAAGAAGAAGGAAAGGTAAAGTTCTTAAATAGTTTTACGGTTTACAAGTATATATGTATACTTAGTAGTATAATGGTGTATATACATGCGTTATTCGAGTGCCTATAACTATTGCAAGTAACAATTTGGCCCGCAGTACCGTTGTAGCTATAGATCAGCTCAGGTGTTGTGCCCCTGCGGGCTTAACCAGAGGTTTAAAATATAAACTTATTGTGTAAAATATATTGATGACTACATATTATGCATTTAGACCAACCATTTTACCGTAGAATACATTTTATTTCTACTGAATATACAAATACAACAACATGGACAAAAAGTAGGTACAAGGCGGTTTTATTGCATTATTTGCGATATTTTCCAGGCAACATTTGGGGATGGAATTGTGATGTTGAGAAGCGGAAATTAACATAAACTATCATACAATACATCATACGGATTTCACCACCATGTTTAATACATCTCCTTATCATATTACATAATATAATAATCTGATGTCAGTCAGTTGTAGGTAATACAATATGCCCAGATTTTATCGAATTAAAAATAACAAATAAAAGATTATCTGTTCTTTTAGATTGTTTCCAAGGCAAGGAAACGCTTGTGATAAATTGCTACTTTGGTCACTCATCAGATTCTCTGCCTATAAACTCACTGATCAGTTCTGATCAGCGATCACCACTGTTTTCTATAAGTCATCCATTTATCAAGTCTTTTTTAACTTAGGCCACCTATCAAACAGAGTGGCAGGTGAGATGCTATGTTATTGTAGGTACCACGCCTGGCCATATGGAAGAGTTCGTTCGTAAAGTATCATTGCATGTGGTTTACGACTCCCAACTGTCAACGGATTTGTACATTCGCTTATTTATAGTCTGCCTTCAGAAATGTTTTGATTGGGAGAATGAGAGTTGCAGAATTTGCATGTTTGTTTAAGGGTCTTGGTGTGAAATATTGTGTTGGTAATTCAAGCATGGATACAGCATTTTGTATCTGATGGACTGTCGTGTTATTTTTTTTGGCAAAGTTTTTGCAAGTATTTCTAGTGTATTTGAGAAGAAATGAAACTAGAGGTATTATCTGATGCACTTTTTCTAGAACAATTGAATTACTTTCTCGGAAAAACAATAAGTCTGAAAATGCTAACTAATTTATTAAGTGTGGCTCAGATGTCTAGGCAGTAAGTAGTTAAGAGTCAACTTATTGACTTTAGTTAAATATTTATGTTAAAGTGGCAATTCAGTTTTCATAAAATTTACTAGGTAAGGGAAACCAGAGCCTCTTGTTACAAGCATTCACATTATATCTTTAAATAAAATAAATAGAATACTGAACATATATCCAAAATCTTACCATGAATGTAAGATATGTTTGGTTAGGTGGATTAAAATATAGATTATGAAGAAACGGAGCTGTTGCAACGCTCGCAATAGCCTATTCCCAAGTTGAAGAGATCTGTTGTGAGACACACACACACACACACACACAGACGAACACCCATACACACTCGCAAATAATTTACTTTGTTTATTTTTCCGACAGTTTGTAAGGAATCCAGGGTAAGGCACAAACAAGATAAAATTTTCGATTTTTTAAATAATTGTTTTTGCACGTATTCCTCTGCACTCTTAGTTCGGGATACCTATATTACAATTTTAATGGTATGTTAAACCATTGGCATAATTTTAAAAATACTTGTCTAAACCAGTGTTTTTCAAACTGTGGGTCGCGACCCCCAGGGGGGTCGTGAAGCTTTACTCGGGGGGTCGCAGGTAAAAGAAAAAGACAGAAATTTGTAAATTTTACACTAAACTAAGACAATTTCAGTGAAAAGGCTGTGCCTGTGTAATGATGCCTCCCGCCGCCTTTCGCGTCTACCCGTGGCAAACTCTTTTAATATGTGTTTTAAAATCTCCGAAGTAGTACATAGATTTAGCCTATAAGAGTCTTAGGGACCTTAGGGGGTCGCCAGAACTTTATATGTCCCAAAGGGGTCGCGAATTCAAAAAAATTTAAAAACTCTGGTCTAAATTAAGCTTAGCCTGTGGTTTAGACACCCTAATATTGTAATACATCAAAATACACAAGATTTAAAATGTGTTTTACTGACACTGGCTTAAATCTCTATTTGTTATTATTCATAATATGGTGTCTTAATTTTTATGTTAGCTACACTTTGTCTACACTACAGCGTCACTTTGCAAGTAATAAGCTCTCATATTTGATAACTGTGTAAGTCTTTAGAAAAAAAAACAACTCCAAACAAAACTAGTTTAAAAATAAAAGCGGCTATAAACACGAGACGAAATAAGCTTCCAGCTATTACTGTATACCGGCAATTCGAAACGGCGATACGATTTTTTTATTATCCACAATGACTAGTTATTACAAGTAGATGAAAAGAGATACGTGCGCACGCGTCGATATTAGAGAAATATGTTATATACTGCTTTCGGACGTGGATTTGTCTGTCTATTTAAAGATTATAGACAAAATATGAGTAAGGCCTAGCGGTAGGACCTTTAAAATAGCTTTTCGATGCATGAAATTCAACCAGTAAATCGTGATTCCTGTAAATTAATATAAAATATCAAAATTCCGGTTTTTATTGGTTATTCCATCTATAAACTCACGCGTATAATATTTGTTGGGAATTTTTTATTCTTACGTGACAAACAATTGGTTAAATACAGTAACCAAAGTCGTAAATTGGATTTTATTATGTTCAAACAAAATATAAGTTAGAAAAACAAAACACAAACAATTCTTTCACTGCTTAGTTTCCAAATACTTTAACAAACAAACCAACTTGAAAACATCCGAAATATTGATAATGTAGAGATAAACATTTCGGAATATTTTAAAGCCAGATGTTATCTCAGTAAAAGTTCTAGTTATTCAATTTGAAGGTACTGTTTCTAGTTTCGCGTAGGCGCTTAAATTATGGCTTTTTACGTCACTGACCAGGTGTGTCTTTAGCAATTAATTGTAATTTTATTTTGTAGTTAATGTTAGGTTTTGTGATATATATTTTTGATACGGTTATGGTTATATTTAGAGATTAAAGAGTTGTTGAGTCAATAGTAGGTCTCACTTCATGGTAGAAGGTTACAAATTAAAAACCAGTTCAAGTATTATGTCAAGCTTTGTGTGATCTTGCATAATATCATCATCAATATGAGAATAAGCAGTGTTAGGAGTACCCAAATCCGAAGAGCATGTATGAAGCGAATTATGAATGTAGAGGAAGCGAAAGAGCTGTGTTTGGATCGTAGCAAGTGGCAATCTGTGGTCTCTGTCTAACCTAATGGGACAAAAGCATGAGCTTAATTATATGTATCATCATGTCAGCTACAATAAGTCCACTGCTGAACATGGAACTCCCCCAACGATATCCACATCGAACGGTCCTGCGCTATCGCATCCAGCCGCATTTTTACCAGATCGTCGGTCCACCTTGTACGTGCTGCGCCTTCCGGTATATACGCGTCACCTTTCGAGGACTTTTCTACCTCAATGGTTGTCTGTTCTACAAGCAATTTGCCAATGTACAATGTGATCTAACGTATGCTATGCGTTAATTAAAAACAATAATACCGTCAATGATAACGTTAAATATTAAACTTGATGAATCGCAATCTACTCTGCAGGTGGATTGCGACTTTCAATTATTTATTAAAGAGATTACTTAGTTAATCAAAGGAAACATCTGGGTGTCCAGCTAACAACCAAAGATTTAATGACCAATGTTGATACTCTTCTGAGTCTCAGAGTGTATTATTTAAATCTGTTTTTTACAAATAACCATGTACTTGTACATATGGTTGTTTTTACATGGTTTGCGGACAACATTGAGATGTGATTGAGATATCACGAAAATAAAACCATCGTTTGAAATTCTTTCTATCTCAACCAAGCAGTTATCGCTTCAACATTAAAACAAAACACATCTCAATCGTACCCATAACTCAAAAATTGAGATGAAGTCTTTATGGAGAAATTTCGATCAACCTTTGTCTAATTTGAGCTATCAAAATGTACCAGTACATTAATAAATGATCGCCTGAGGCGGAATTAAGTTACCGGATACCGTACCGATGCCTTTAAAATGGTCTAAACTTAAAGAAATTTCGACTTTTTTGCCTTTGCTTAGAGTTTAAATTTCAATGAAAAGGAAACCGATTTGCATTCACAAATTCATTGATCAAAATTAAGGTAGTTTCCGATCAGTACAGCTATAACAGTCTAGCCTCAAGCAAATAATGTCTCAAACATTATTAGAGACTTCCTCTGTTATGTATTAATGCTTAAAATAGATAATAAGTTCAGATATAATTACAAGACTTATTAGAATTTTAACATCACAAAAATGTAGATTAGTTGTAGTAGATTAAGGAGGCGGACACTTTCTAAATTGGATCACCTTGTTCGCAAGAATCAATTTATTGGACTTTTTTAATTGAAAATGTTTAAAAAACAATAACTGAAGAAGGAATATTTACTTCTACAAATAAGATGGTAACATAAGATATAAATATAAGACAATATTTGATTACGTCTCAAATTATGAACCCAATTTATAAAAAAATATTGCAAAATAAATAAATCTACACTATTATCTATAGCTATGCTAACATTTTAAGGAGGAAAGATTTGTATTTTTGTATGTATGTAACGAATAGGCTCCGAAACTACTAGACCGATTTCAAAAATTCTTTCACCATTAGGATGTTACATTATCCCTGAGTAACATAGGTTACATAATTTTCCCAAATTCCTACGGGAACGAAGTCGCGAGCAGGATGCTATTTTTATTATAAAGAGGAAAGATTTGTATTTTTGTATGTAACGAGTAAACCTAAAAACTACTGAACCGATTTCAAGAATTCTTTCACCATCAGGATGCTAATTATCCCTGAGTAACATAGGCTACATAATTTTCCCGAATTCCCGCGGGAACGAAGTCCCGAGCGGAATGCTAGTAAATTAATGAAAATGTAATTTTAATTAACGAAACCATGAAAATATGTTTCAATATTTTATGGAAGATTTAAGTGGAAATAGGAAAAAATATTGAAGAAACGTGTCAATATAAAAATTGAAACCATTTGAACCATTCCTAAGAATTATCTTATCATAAAGTGGAGTTTATTTGTTTACATATGGTCTAAATTCGCGATATGTTGTTTTTACCTCTCAACAGCAATATAGGACGCGTGTCCCCCCCCTTAAATTGGTCATTGGTAAAAAAAAATGTATTTCCAACTAATTTCCTTTCAATGCACCTCTACATTTACAGGTTAAGTGCTCGGTGAAAAAAATTTAATGATGTCAACGCAGCAAGGCCAATTTTGTAGCCATACTAGCTGATGCCCCCAACTTCGTTTGGGTGTTAATTTTTTCTTTTGAACAGATTACACTTTATTGACGGTCCATTAATGGACCTTCATTTAGTTTTAAGATTTAGATTTTTACATACAAAAGTTTTTTCCCGCTAACTCCCGTTCCCGTAGGAATTTTGCAATATCCTGTTGCAACTAAGCTTTAAGTTTACTAAGGTACCTGCATGCCAAATTTCAAGCGTCTAACTTAAGCGGTTTAGATTTTTCATACAAAAGGATTTTCCCGCTAATTTCTGTTCCCATGGGAATTTCGGGAATTCCTTTCTTAGTGCACCTCTACGGTACCTAAGCTACGTCCCTTCCAAATTTCAAGTGCCTACGTTTATCTGTTTAGGCTGTGCGTTGATATGTCAGTCAGTCAGTTTCTCCTTTTATATAATTATGTATTTAAGAAGATAAAATGACAACCTCTCAGCAGCAATATAGGACGCGTGTCGTCCCTCCCCCCCCCCCCTTTAATTTGGCTATTGGTAAAAATGTATTTCTAACTAATTTCCTGTCAATGCACCTTTACATTTACAGGTTAAGTGCTCGATGAAAAAAATTGAATGATGTCAACGCAGCAAGGCCAATTTTGTAGCCATATGAACCTCCTAGAAGGCCCAGATCACAAACAGTATCTAAAGTCCGTATTACAGAACGCGACTCACACTCTGATCTATACTTAAGTAGCAGTCGTCTTTGTCATTTTGATAGTGAGAGAAAAAGCCAATCAATACTCAAGTCAAGACTTAAGTCTCCTTCTGTAATAACGGGTCTTAGGTCCGTATTACAAAACGCGACTCTGACTCTGACCTATACTTAAGTAGCAGTCGTCTTTGTCATTTTGATAGTGAGAGAAAAAGTCAATCAATACTCAAGTATAGATCAAGACTTAAGTCTCCTTCTGTAATAACGGGTCTTAGGTCCGTATTACAAAACGCGACTCTGACTCTGATCTATACTTAAGTAGCAGTCGTCTTTGTCATTTTAATAGCGAGAGAAAAAGTCAATCAATACTCAAGTTTAGATCAAGACTTAAGTCTCCTTCTGTAATAACGGGTCTTAGGTCCGTATTACAAAACGCGACTCTGACTCTGATCTATACTTAAGTAGCAGTCGTCTTTGTCATTTTGATAGTGAGAGAAAAAGTCAATCAATACTCAAGTGTAGATCAAGACTTCAGTCTCCTTCTGTAATAACGGGTCTTAGATCCGTATTACAAAACGCGACTCTGACTCTGATCTATACTTAAGTAGCAGTCGTCTTTGTCATTTTGATAGTGAGAGAAAAAGCCAATCAATACTTAAGTCTCCTTCTGTAATAACGGGTCTTAGGTTCGTATTACAAAACGCGACTCTGACTGTGATCCATAAGTATAATAAGTGGTATTCGTCTTTATCATTCTGATAGTGAGAGAAAGAGACAATCAATACTTAAGTATAGATCAATACTTGAGTCTCCTTCTGTAATACGGGACTTAGACACAATGCTACAAGTAGGACCGCGGGCCTTACGAGAATAAAAAGAGCTATAAATCTTATTTCTTGATTGATATACCCCAAAAAGCATTTAACTTCCTAACTGTCGGCTACATCAATGTTTTCCCATAAAGATTTATTTTATTTTTTTGGACTATGAAAAACCTTTTAATTTTTATGGGTCTACTGTTATGGCTAAAAGCTACCGTTCGTCATTCGTCAATTTTGTTTTATACTGGTTTATTTTATAGAAACGCTAGTGTTTTGTCTCGAATCAAGTTTCCCATTAACGAGATGTATTCGTCAATTTGGTTCACATTTGATTGGGTTTACTGTCTCTATTCATAAAATCGGCCCACGAAACCAACAGATACAAAGATAAGACAAGTAAAACTACGAGTACCTGAGTGTAAATTTTCCTATAAAACTAAATCACTTTTCCCATGGGAAATTTCCGTAAAAATATGTTGTAGGTAGTTAAAAGGAGAGGAATCTTTAAAATAGTTCTGCCTAGGAGTATGTTCTTTAAAGAGAAAATTGGGAAAGTTACTAATTTCAGTGGGTTATATTGACATTTTTGCTTATTTAGAACATATCATATAACTTGCGGGTCTGACGTAGTCTACGATAATAATTAAAGCAATTAAATGTGTATAGTAAATAAAAATATTGTATACGTGGGCGTATATCCTACTAAGCCGTGTAGTGATCGTTTGAGAATAATTTTACCCCATTTCTTTCCGTGGGTGACGTAAGAGGCGACTATAAGGAAACACAAATGAGACCTGCCTCCTATTAATCCACTCCAGGCAAAGACATTTTTTTTTTCTGAATCTGAGGTGTCATCTTATGGTCTCGTGCGGTGTGGTAGGATCTGGTTCGCGACCACCCTCCTACCGAAGTCCGCTGTGTTCCGTCGTTGCGTAGGAGTACCAGTGCCTAATAGGCATTTTCTGGGTTAACTCGCTCCATCGTTGACCTCATATAGATGATATAGATGAGGTCATAGGACCTTGGTCAAGATTGAGGTCAAGAGCTAACCCATCTTTTAATAAATAAATAAAAACTAATCTCAACGGCAGCTGAATGACAATCGTGACTAGTTTGCTTGTTCAGGTAGTGAAATTGAAAACGATTGAAACCATTACATTTCATGACAGCTGCCCGCGGAGGCCCGGACTAGCAGCGCTACCGCCAACCAAAGGTTAAGTATCAAAATACCTTTCAGTTAGCGCTTGCGCTTTTATTCGTATTCGCCGTCATCAGCAGCTCTAGCACGATAACGACAGACTCACGCTTGGCTCACGCTGAAACTTCACTTTGATTGCGCGAGGGTCCCGCGCAAAGGGTTTTGATATCCTGTATTTGACTTGTTTTGCTTTGACTAATTTTAGTGTTCAATTGTGCTATAATTAATATGTTTTAATTTATTTTGTAATATTTGCATGCTGAATATTTATCGGCTAAGCATGTTGGCCTCAGTTTATATAAATTGTAACATCTTTATACCATGTTTATTGCAAATAAATAACTATAAACTATGAACTATGAAGGCTTGCTCGCCCTATGGCGTTGTCAATGTTGACATTTTGACAAAGGACCGCGGTGTTGTCGCGGCGCTGTCACTATCGTACTCGGCCTGCAGATGTATTCACCTGTATTCGCCGTCATCAGATGTATGTTTGGTTAGTTCTCAATTTCACCACGAGAACGAATAAAATAGCAACCATTGTCATTCCGACGCCATTGAGACACCATTGATTAGTGGAATAGCTCTCTAGAGTTGTTTCCATGTCGATAAAAAAATGAGTACACCTATCCGTACTAAAAAACCTCAATCAGACATGCAAATTTTCTAGTAGGTACATAAAACGTCTGACCAATCATTGTCTATTGCTAAGAAACGCCCCTGTAATATGGCAAAATGTTACTCTCAGCAACACGCAATCCAGTGTATACGAATGATATAAAAACAATGTTATGGTATCTCAATAATTCTTTCAATCAAATATTTGATACTATCGAAAAAAATCTTTTTAGTCTGCGGTGTGAATGCGAGTATGTAACTTATCCAATATAATACTTAAAGTACTTTAATCTCAAGATCAAAATATTACTTTTATTATCGAATTCAGTGAGTGTTTTGAGAGATACTATAGTTAACTTTACCTCTATCAACTTAAATTCAATGAAAAATACTCAAAGAGACGTTTAAATGAGGTGTTTTATTTTTCTAGATTTGATTTTACAACAAAACTTTTAGAAAAGTAACTAAGTACTCTTAGTCACTTGTTTTGTTATTGACAATCTAACCATCTTACTTTCCTCAAATCTCATGGCCACAGTTTATAAGCGAGCCCCTGTATTTATTGGGCTAATTGGTTGTAAATCGGAGGAAGATTGTTCAAAATGGCCCGCTACGATTTTGTGTAGTAAAACTCATAAACCCCCTACGTGTTCGTTGTCGGTTAATGGCACCATGATAAGACTACGTTTATGGTCTAATTGGACTTGAAATGTTCAAGGAGTTTTTTTTTTGTATCAGTCATTATTAATTTAAACGCCAATTAAATGAATAAGATTGCTTTATCGGTGTTTATATTCGGCTTGATTTCCATTTGTCACTGATTTACATGTGATAGACGTTTTGAGGCTTATTAAGTTGATCTTTTTCTAAGAGTGTCATCTTTTAGGAAAAAAAAATGTATTTTCTACAATCACATACTTAATATATATATATATATATATACATCTTGATATATATATATATACATATATACAGATGACACTCTTAGAAAAAGATCAACTTAATAAGCCTCAAAACGTCTATCACATGTATATATATATATATATAAGTAACTTAAAAAACTGCGATAATAACATTACTTAAAAAGTAAAGAACTTTTTGTTATGTGGTATAAGAAACTACATTTTAGTACAATGTTTTATTCATACAGACCTCTCCAAAATTCTGGTGCATTATGATAATGATGTAATAATGCGCTGACGAAGTCTTGTATCCTTGTCTTCAGAAATTGCCTCGTGCGACCATAAAGTATAGTGTTATGGAAAACAAAATCAATCTCCATTTATGGTTATATCAAAACACATCGTTATGAATTGTTATTATTTTAAAAATTACTTTCTAAAAGTTTGAGCCTCCCAAATTCGTCGAGGGGGTCTTTTCCAAAATTCATGATACTCAGAAGTAAGAAATGGAAATTCATAGTGAACCACAATTACTTCCAAACGATCACACATCACAAAAACAACCACCTCGCATAAATTTTGTCACACCTTTTGAAAAATAGAAGCTTTGTATTACGCCTCATAATAATTAAAACTTCAATTCTTTTCGTACTACTTACCTATTTAAAATTTAGCTGTTTTGTGGGCGGAAGGCTGACATAATCTCACCACTATATAACATGTTTCATCTAATAACCCTCTCAATTTATGTCAAACGTGGCATCAAGTGATTCTGAACCACTGGTGCTCTACCTACCCCGTCTGTAAAGATGTGAGCGTATGTGTGCATGTGTAAAATGTTAAAGTTTTAGAGAATTTGGTAAAATTTAGTTTCAGAAGGCAACATTTTGTGGAAAAATAAATATTGTGTGCAACAATTCGAAGACTAGTGCCAGAATTTTTGTAAAATAAGTATGTCAGACTTGAACTAAACCTAAAGCTACCGAAACTGTAGCGAGTAATTGCAGTAAAATTATGATTAGGTACTTCATTTATTTCAGTATCGATTGATTTCTCTCGTCGGCTACATTTAATCGATTTCGAAGTTTTAATCATCGACGTCGATCACGGAATACAGGAACTGATAGCATCGTTTTAATCTAGATTATTTATCTTTCCATGTATGAATGGAGAACGGGATTTGAAACCTAAAATCCATATATCATTGATTTTATTTTATCTTCTAAGAATTAGCAAACATTTTTTCAACCAATTTTGTGTTTTTGATTGTAGTATTTTAATGACCACAAGCCCATTCAAAATCACTTGTTATTTACGAAATAAATTCATTTTGTAGCAACTTTAGCACCTTATTATTATCACCAAGAAAATTTTGAACTAGAATTTCATGTTAAGCCAATATTTTTTTGATTTCTTCGCCAACCATCCAATCTCATCCCTAGGTGTATGTCCGAACAGGTTTCTTCAGAGGATATTACTTGACTGTAATTATTGGGAGGATTCATTATGAAGTTACGTGACAGGGGCTGTTCGTCTCATCGTCATCACAACTATATGGATCAAACAGTTAGTGCACTCCCTACAATTCGATTACCCGCGGTATGATAGCCTCTGTAAAGGACCGTCTGGTTCGCGATCACCGCTACCGAAGTCTGACGCCAAACAGCTTGCTGTGTTCCGTCGGTGCGTGGGAGTACTACTGCCTTAATTGGTATTTTCTTGGTTAACTCGCTCCATCGTCGACCTTATCTATGACCTTGGTCAAGATTGAAGTCAAGAGTTAACCCATCTCATAATAAAAAAATAAAAATACACCTTAAGTTCTAGATCAATTTTGAGATTCCCACTATAGGACACGGTCTTTTTCCAGCTAGTCTCAGTTTCACTAAATCGTCTTCTGAAAGAGATATTAAATAAAAATCAGACCACATCACCTTTTCTAAGGTTCATTGATTATCAGTAAGTAACAATCTTCAGCAACTCATGCAGAAGATTTTCTTAGGTTTTTGGATTTCTAAAGGATAGTCCCTCAGTTTTCTGCGAAAATGTTTTTTTTTAATTATGAGATGGGTTAACTCTTGACCTCAATCTTGACTAAAGCCTAGCTAATTTTGAACCACCCCAAACTATATTTGACCAAAGAAGGATCTTGGTCACTGGTCATACCATATGATGTTGATATTGCATCGCCGTGCAATTTGTAGGGAGTGTTGAGTCCATTAAATCGTATGCGGTTGGTAGCGTGGCATCGAAATGATTTTTTCCTGTCTCATTTGAAAATAGCTTCGCCCGAGGCTACATTTGCGTGGACGATGTGATGTTACTGTTTTTCTCTAATTTGTCTCCGTATAATAACTATGCGGGCTCAGACAAGGTCCTAATGAACATGTGAATTTTTCTAAGGTTGATGGCTTTTGGTTTTAAGTCTTATTTCAGACTCAGAGTCGAGTCTGAAATAAGACTCGACTCTGAGTCTGAAATAAGACTTAATCCCTTGGGTGTTTCTAAAACCACTATAATATCCCTGAATGTTGTTTTTTTTTAGTACCAGGTATCTCATATGCCAATGATGTCTTAATACTATTGAATTATTTTTATTATTTTGCAAAAAATCATATTTTTATTCTCTTCACGTCCAATCTTTTACTTTTCTCACTACCACGCTCAAAACTCATATGCACTCTGCAATTCTATGCGTTATTAAGCTAAATTATTTTCATCGCACCCATTATTCTTACGATGAGTAATTCCCACCTTTGTGTCGCGAATAATTTTGGTTTACACAATTTTGTATTTTTTTATTTAACACGGGTAGCGGCATTCCATTTCTTCATTATAAGTGTAAGAAATGGCGTGCTATGTGTCCACCAAAAATCTTAAATACTTTTACAGGTAAAGCTACGGTGTCATAAGCGAAGTTCGCGATTTTATTTACTTACTTAGACTTAGCTGTTTTGTCATAATAAATGTTCTACATTTACTTTCTCTATTTTTGGTTTATTACCGTTTCCAAATGCTTATGCCTCTTAATATTTCTTATTTAGTCATTTTCTTTATCAATCACTTTGTTAGTTTAGTTACGATATGGGAAACCCATATCAAACCCTCAGTTCCTTTTAATGTTTTAAAAATTACAATTATTATGTTATTTTTTCTTACCAGTGTCTGTATTTACTTTGACAATCCATTCAATTTGATGGATAACATTTTTCTCTTTCTTAATTTTTTTTTAACGGCCTATATTATATTTTCCCACCATTTATTTGGGCCATAGCCCACCACGCCGCGCTGGCCTAGTACGGATTGGTCGACCAATATCCCGCCCATAATTTTTAATAATCATTGTATTATATACCTTAGTTAAACTCTTTTCTCTACTATGCTCAGACCCTTATACTTTGCAGTGAATGGTCTGCGTGTCAGTGATGAGACAAATAGAACAGATGTTGATGAATGTGGACGCATAATTATTTTCAAAAAAGTATTACGTTTGAAATTTTAAGAGGGTTCTGTTACAAAGAGTTAAACAGTTTGCATCTTTCAAAAGTCTTGTCACATTGTCTTATAAAGGTACTTTATTAGAGATCACAATAAAAGTTTATCGTGATCATTATGAGACCTAAACAATTTACTGCTGCAGTTATGTTCAAATACACTTTTAAAGAAATTACTTCAGGCAAAGTCAAATTAATATTTGAAGCGCTCGTAGCCCAGTGGCGCTTGCTGATCTCAACTGATCAGTAAGGTTAAGCAACGTACACAGAGGCAGGGAACCTGATGGGTGACCAAAGTGGCAATTTATCACGAGCGTTTCCGTGCTTCAGAGGGCACGTTAAGCTGTCGGTCCCGGCTGTTATCGATTGACTACAGTCGTTAAAACCAAGTCAGAGGCCATTGTGCGGTTTGAAAACTCTGACACTAGGGGTTTGCTAACACTAGGGTTAGCTAAGTTCGCCGCACACTTGACTATACCTACACGATAAGAAGAAGACTTCAGGCAAAGTTGATATTTTCTATTCAACAATTTGGCATAAAACTTTAATTGAACTTTTCAATGTCCTCCAAAAGATCTAGGGATGTGGAACATGCTATACGCTGCAAAGGTAGGGTAGAGATTGAAATTATTGTGTCATTTTAGTAAAACTACGTCTAAGAAAATTAACGCAAGTCCAATATGTGTGTAAATTGAACACCATGTAAAACTATCATATTCCGAAAGAACCCTAAAAAATGAGGCTCGCAATGAAACCAACTGTGATTACCATAATTTCATCGCCCCACGTGTCTGGGGACGCTTCGGACAAAAACTGGTAGTAATCACGGTACACAGTCAAGTGATACAGGTGGAGAGAAAAATGTAACAGGATCATCATTTTACTTTCATAAAAAATATGTAAGTTTTGAGATACCCTAATAATACGAGTATATGCGTTTATTGGGTGAATTCAAATTATTCAGGGAAAATTGAGGATGTGAATGACAATCACCCCCTAAAATATTGCTAACTAATTCAAAGTATTTCATACGCAAAATTTTGTAGTTCCTCTAGATTTGGTAAAGCGACAAGTGATTACTTGTGTCGTGGGTCTCTTGGAATACAGAAAGACAGACACGAACACCCATGACCCGAGAACAAACGTGTACTTTTGTTTAGATGTAGTAATAATCTTAACTAATCAAACTTTATAAAACATAATTTTATTCAATACATAACCACTTAAAACATTTAAGAATTACTTACGTGTCCAAATGGTATTCACTCGGCACTTTTCTGTCAGAGAAAAATAAAATAAATAAACGTTGCACACTCAAAGGCCCACACCAAGGTTTTCCCTTGTGTCGTGGGTCCCTTGGAACACACATAAAGACAAACACAAACACCCATGACCCGAGAACAAACATCTGCTTTTTACACAAATGTTTGCTCCGACTGGGGATCGAACCCAGGACCCGCCGATCAAGAGGCAACGTCACTACCACTCGACCAAACCGGCCGTCTAATAATGATTCATAAAATAATGATTTCACTTTTCGACTCACTGATACCAAGGCCCAGTAGTCGCATCGCATGAAGCCTGTTCGGGTAGTAAGGGCTACTGTACAGAATAATAGCTTTTTTGTCCGCAGCTTCAGCTTGACTGTCATATTTTCGTCGGACCAACGCTTAGCCGGAGGCATTTTACGAATTTTTGTGTGTACTGCCTAATTCTTCTCGTTATAAATAAAAAACTTTAGAAAATAGCATTTGATTATTTCATGAAATTGTTTTTGTTTGTAAAAGAAAGGAGGTTGTGTCGCTAAGTGTAATTTGTATTTTTTCGATTATAGCAATCATATTAACGGTGATATAATTTATATTTTTTTCTTGTTACATGTTTTATGCTTTAGGAAGAATAACATTTTTTTTTCTAGACATTTTGTTTCTGAAGAAATTACAGTAGATTTCTGCCAACTCTCAACATACTGTAGAAACCAATAAGCGGGAGTGAGAGTTTTTAGAGTTGCCAGGCAAAAGGCTGGCAACCAATCACTACCTTACTCATGTTCCATCTTATAATCCTCAGAATAAATGTCAAATGTGACGTCAAGTGTTTCCAGAACCATGGATTATAGACGTGAGTGTGTTTAGAAAGTTTGCTATTTAAAAGGTTTTCTTTAGAAAACTTGTGATTAATTTAAAAATTTAATTTACTTTTGAGATGCACGTGTCTACTTCTACCGTAACTATAACCAGGAAGAAATAAATGGACGCATCCAATCATGCGATTGATGTGCCTAGTATTGCGAAATTTTGCCACGATGCTGTGCCATCGACTTGAAGGAAGAAGAAAAAAACTGCCAAGAAGACGATTTTGATAAATAGTAATAAGCACAAAGAAAATTTGGAAAAGTTCTCTAAAGTAAAATAAAACTTTTGAATTTGAGAAATACTGTTTTTGTTTTAGACATAGACAGCATTACCTTGCCAGTAGTTTTGCCTTAGTCTCTATTGTTTTTGCAGTTGTGTGTGTATCAAGGTGAGCTGAACTGTTTGTTGTTGCTGGTGCATCGAAAGGAAACACAGAACGAATTTTAACATTTTATATTTACTATTTGGAAAACCACAAATTTTCCACTTCTGTGGTTGTTCGGGAAGAGAGAAAAATGACGGTAAAAACAAAACACTGTAAAAAAATTTAGGAGTTGCCAACAGTGTGTTCAGCAGTATTACTGGGCCTTTTTATAATCGAACGGCACGGCACGGCATCGGCGCTTCACAATTTGAATTACCATTGTCCCTTATATTCTCAGCTTCTAGTATTTCTATTACATAGGAAGCAATGGTAATACAATTTTGCCGTGCCGTTTTCGAATTATAAAAAGGCCCATTTCGTGTTGTAGTACTGTACTCTGTATCTGCTGTGATAATGGGGCTGGTATCGTTCCGATGCTACCGATACGGAGCGTGCCGCGGGCACGTCATTAACGTGAGTCGAGAGCACTCTGAAGGCTCCTTATTATTGTTGTGCCCATGGTTTTTAGTGGCGGAAACTTTTATTGTGAATGTGATTTCATCAATTAATTGCGTTACTTCAGCTTAAAATTGTTGGTCTGATTTGGTTTCCTAGTCCGTTTATCTATTCTTACTGATATTATGTGACAGAAATTTCAAAGTACCTTGTTAGGTGATTGTAAATGTATAAAGTAATTTGAAAAAGTATTATTTTGACAATGGTTTTGTTATACCTACAAAACAAGACATAATATCAGTTTTCAACATGAAATTCAACATTTATACTGAAGAGCATAACAATTTTATATGTTTGTACCAGCTATAGAATCTTGTTCATAATTTTAAGGTGCCTATAGAAACCCATTTGCTAGTATAAAATTCAAAGGCTGAATTTCATTTAGTTCCCAATGAATGGTTACCCCACAACCGTGCATTATGTGGTACTTCCACGAAACATGAATAAAAACATATGCCGTCGAGTCGATTACTTGAAAAGTACCAAAATAATCAAAAGTTAATGAAACTCAAGCAGTGTCATCCGAGATATAAAGAAATTTGTGGTTTACTCAAATCACGACAAAGTAAGCAGAAATTAACTAGCTAAGTAGTTAAAGAACATATACCAGTAAGAGCTTTTAAGTACACCTTTCATATTGTTGCAGTGATGGACGTGAAGCTCACTGAGGAAAGAGAGATTGATACTAGCGAAGAAAGAGATACAAAGTAATTCATTTATGCTGAGGCTTTGAAACAAGCGAGACATATTAAAGTATTTTTATTTAATTATAATACTTACCTATCGGTGATAGCTTACCTTTTTATTTCAGACTAGCATTCCGCTCGGGACTTTGTTCTAATGGTGATAGATCTTTCTAAATAAGTCTAATAGTTTCGAAGCCTATTCAATTCAAACAAACAAATAACTAAATCTTTCCTCTTTATAATATTATTTTTATTTCAGGTCCCTTATCAATAATGATATCATCCATATAAAGTGTATACTTTTGATGTATTTTTTGTTTGTAGTTATAAAAAATGCACAGTAAGTACCACGTAAGATAAATAACTGCTTATGTTGAGTTTATAACCCAAAATAAGTTCATTACAAGTAAAATTGTCTCATTTTTCCAGGTAAACGCTGTTTTCTTGGCGTTGTCCGGTTGTAATCTCATCTAGTTGAACACAAAGTAATCACACGTCAGTCAGTGGAAGTGGACTGGTATGTATGATACGGGCATATCTTCAATTATCGTGCCTTACTTAAACACACGGTAACTGCGCCTACTGGTTGGTCATAGATTACGTCGCTCTAGAATGCAAATTTCTTAAACTGTAGTTTTATTTCCATCTTTCCTATTCAAACACAATCTGTGCTTATGAACATGTAGTGAGCAGACAGATTGAGGCATCTTACATGTAGTAAACAGACAGATATAAGCAAAATGACACTGTCTACAACCATAGTAAAATTTACATAGAAAATTATGATATCATTTTTTATTATACGTTCTTTAAAATTATTATTGATCCAAACTGTAATAAATAACAAAAAAACTCTTTATTACACACAGTCACAAAAAAGTGAATTAAAAACAAAATAAAAAGATAAATACCTATTCAATTAAAAGTTCAATAATTTGTTTCTCTTTAAAATATTTTTTAACTACTTCTACACTGTGTGAGCAAGTATCAATTTCTCTTAACCACTAATCTTTGATGAACTTTTTACCGGCACTCCACCGCAAGTGATCAACCGATCACAGGTGATAGCGACCAGTGATCACTGCGATCGCTAATCACTAGCACACTGACGGGCTAAGAAGCCATTTCCTGTCTTACTGTCTAATTTACAGATCACTTTAAGACGTACGCAATATGTTAGGTGTGAGTGACTTGGTAGTTTTGTTTTGAAGTCGTCATGTATTGATTTCTAAACGAAGTTTTCTATTTTTTGTTCGTCCTAATAGGTTAAGCTTATAGGTGAATGGACTGCTTTTAATTTGAAAGGTATTGTTCAATCAAAGTACCTGAGTAACATAATTGTATTGTAACTTTCTTAACACTGTTACGATTACAATCACTATTTAATATCATTTCCTCGTCAAAACAGGTAAACATTAAGTGTACCTTTAATATGTCTTTTATTTTTTAATTAGATAGTTTTTCTCTTTCATTCATTCTAACAATCTCTACTTAAGTGATAATAGCCCAGTTGGTAATGAGCCAGACTTGTAATCCAAAGGTCGCGGGTTCAAATACTGGTGCGGGCCTGTACCACTAAATTCGTCTTTTCGGATTTATGTACGGATTTCTGATTATCACTTGCTCAACGGTGAAGGAAAACATCGTGATGAAACCCGTTTGTCCAAGAAAACATCATTTTCGAAAGACGAGCGGTCCACCAACCCGCATTGGGCCAGCGTGGTGGACTATGGCCTAAATCCCCTTCGTGTTTCGAAGGGAGGCCCGTGCCCCTCGGTGGGGACGTATATGGGCTGTTAAAAAATCTCTACTTTATTTATTGAATTACCGTATAAAGAACTGAATACTCTAAGATTTTAAGTACGACTTAATTAGTTCTGTATCTTGACCATAAACTCGTTAACAGTTTCCTTTCAAGAACATTAAGGATTGTTTATATTGACTAAACCCTGTAAATAATAGTCTTTTGCTTTAAAATAAATTACGCAAAAGAAGTATCTGCGAATTCCTACCATAAATATTACTTTGGTTTTATTTCGTTACGTGCACTGATGAACGTCTTCGTCAGTTTGAGCAAAATTTTCGAATTTGCCTTTATAATGTTGCACGTTAGAATAAAATATATTTTTATTGAGTTAAAGATATCAGACAAACACTATAGACAATTAATTATATGTATTTTTGGGTACCTTGTAACAACATTATATTTAAGGAGAAAGTATAATTTTGTTTCTTTTAGGTACATTTTGTTTTTGGCCGTGTCGTGATCGGTTTTGAATAACACCACCCCATCCTCTGTCCGTGGGTATCGTAAGAGGCAACTAAATGAGACCTGCCTCCTAGTAATCCATCCCAGGTAACGACACTTCATTTTTTTCTGAATCTGAGGTGTCGTCTTATGGTCTCATGCTCTGTAAAAGCCGTCTGGCTCTGTAAAGGGCCGCCTGGTTCGCGACCACCCTCCTACCGAAGTCTGACGCCAAACAGCTTGCTGTGTTCCGTCGGTGTTTGGGAGTACCAGTGCCTTTACAGGCATTTTCTGGGTTAACTCGCTCCATCATCGACCTCATCTTTATGGTCAAGATTCAGGTCAAGAGTTAACCCATCTTATAATAAAATAAAATAAAAACATTTTGTTTCTTTAACACTCATCTGGAATTTATTCCTGAAACAGCATGAATGGAGAGCCCTTTATTTCTCTCTACCAAACCTTAACATTTTTGTAAGGTAGAATTTCGTTACCAGACGGTAGCCGGTCTAACCAAGCTCCGATTATAGTAATTTCAAGTCCACGCTCCTACATAGTTATTTGCTCCACATTACGTCAGTATCGATTTCATTAGATCGCCACCGATTTAATAATAAATCTAGCTGATGGATCGAATACCGGATGGGTTTTTGTTTTAATATGCTCTTCTATTTTTATTACTACACAAACTAGCATGGAGGTAATTATAGTAGATGTAGGTGGTGGAATGGAAGCCAAAGTAGGTTCAGTTTTAATGAACTTCAAAGATTGATTGATTGAGTGCAACATTGATGTCCGTCATATAAGCAATTTCTCGTGCATCTGTACTTAGAACAAATAATCATTATGTAAATAGATCCAGTTACAGAGAGCGGTGCGCTTTGGGCATACCAAACTTTCGTTTGCATTACCAGCCACTTAAACAAAAATATTATTACGAGGTGATGCTTAAGAGGTAATTATGCAGTATTCCACTGTAATCCACCTTTTATATTTAATTTAATAATAAGCGTGGTTGATATGAAGGTAAACTTTATTCTGACTTGCATAGTTTCTCAAAATAGCCAAAGGAGCCAATCTTGTAGGGTCAGCTAAAAGCAATTTTAGATTTGGATCGAAAAACCATAAAACGTGGTGGGAACGATATGATAGCTTACACTGTCATGCACTGGATCAGGGCTAGGGATGAGACTCGTTATGCTCGAACGTAGTATATTAGTTTCTAAACGGTTACGACTCATTGATACTGGTACCTGTTACCATTATTATTTATTTAAAAAACTCCATTCCTCATTGGCTGACCGCAGCGTAGCAAAAATAAAATAAATCAACTATTAAAATGTCTGAAATTTAAATAGATGACATTAAATTCATTAGGTTATTGGAAGCAGCATTACATTTTGGTACTAAGTCTCTCCATGTCACTCAACCAATAAATGATAACAAATCTAGAGCAGGACAAGCAAATAATAATGATTTTCTAAATTCATATTTTTTTTAGATATATCTATTTCGATAAATAATTATTCTTATTTTAAAACGGTTATAAACTACAAAAAAATTACCCATAATTTTGACAGGTATCAAGTATTTTATATATCAAAGTACTAGGCGACCAGGAGTTTTCAAGAGTTCGTTCCTATCCAGGCGCCAGATTCAATTACGATAGCTGAGGCGGTGCGATGCTCCCGCAACCAGGAGCCAGTCATTACAATAATAATTGTACCACGAACTATTAATTTATTAACCTTCCCTGGACCACGGTCTATTCATATGTCTTTAAGATCTTCGATTTATTACCATCGTTATTGGAATTATAGGTTTATTACTGCTACAAGTTAATTTTACTGAAGTATTGGCTGAGTTTACGGCGTAGTTTATTTAATCTGTTTTCTCAAAGGTTTAGAGGATTTGGTATTTATTATTCTGATGATTTGACAGCTTTCTTAAAAACAAGTAAAAAGGACAGTAAAGTGTTTTTTACCCGACTGCCAAAGAAGGAGGGTAATGTTTTTCGAGTGTATGTAAGTATGTATGTATGTCTGTTCCTTTGTGACCTCCTGTAGCCTAAACGGCTTGATGGATTTTGATGTATGAGGTATCGTTAGATTTGTCTTGATTACGGGAGTGTCATAGGATACATTTTATTTTAGTGTGCAGTCGGGTATTTTGTTTTTTTAATAATTAGAGTTATTATATTAAATTAATGAATTATAATATAAGCAAAACCAGTAACTGCTGCCGTAGAAAAAAAACAGATTTTCTATAGCCTCAATATATTGTTTGTGCATGTAATACATGCTTATATGGTGGTGTGTAAGCGAAAACTGAAATATAAAGTTATAGTAAAATTCAATTTAAAAAGACTTCTATTGACCTTCAAAAAAGGTAATACTTTCTTCTCGTAAACAGGCACAAAATCCAGCGAAAGGGTCCACAACTAGTTAAAGGTAGATTCCAAATTCTTTTGTGTTCCGCCGCCGCCGCGCTGCACAGTAGCGACATACATTGAATACAATACCACACTTATTTATAGTCAAAACTGTCTTCTCCATAGCGTCCCGCCTGGCTGGATTAAGCCGCTTGCACATTTACCAATAAATAAATGACTAAATTTATATATTTTCGAGAATACAATAATCTTAAAGCTAAGTAGGTCATGTCGAAAATATCCATAAAAATTGTTTGTTTAAAAAAAAATATTTAAGCGTAGACTTACAGGCGTAGAGTCGTAGACTTTCCCTGCAATAGACTATTTATTTATTCATGTATAGTATATGTATAGTAAAATGTATGTTTGTTGAATTGATATATGTATTTATTATATTTGTAGTATTAGTTTAATTATAGTATAGTTTATGTAGATATTTTACGTATTTTGTACGCTCTATCTGCCTTTTAAATCAACTTTCCGTGGCATTTGTTGTATTCCTGTTTGTAATTTTGTAGATTTGTAAATATATAAATAAAAGTACTACTAGAATGACGAGCAAGTAAATATTGTATTCTTTCCCTAAGAATGTAATCTTCGAGAAAGTCTTTTGCTCATCATTCTATCAACTTATCCAATATTTGAAATAAGTCCTAAAAAAATTGAAATATAAAAAATGTGAGAAATTGAAATCCTTTAAGTAATAACGACACTAAAATGATAAATTTTGAATCACCCCCGACATTCGATTGCTTATAACTTTTAAACGGCTGAACAGATTTTCATGAAACATGGCTAAGAACACTCGAGATAAAATTATCTATGACACAAAAAAAAACTAAACGAAAATCGGTTCATCTGTTTGGGTGCCAAGATACCACAGACAGATACACAAATACACAGATACACAGACAGACACGTTAAACTTATAACACCCCTCTCTTTTTGCGTCGGAGGTTAAAAATAAGTTACACCAGGGTTAGCCAAGTTCGCCACACACTTGACTATACCTACACGGTGAGAAGAAGAACAAAAATAAGTGTTCTGAATTATTTAAAAGTTATCCTTCCCATCAGTTACGTAGCATGGTATTTGACTGAGTACCTAAATTATAAGAGTTATTATAATATCATTTATTTATTGGAATAAAGTTACAAATGTATCAAATGTATGTATGTATGTATCAAATGTAAAGCTTTGTCTGTATCAAATGTATTATTATTTATTTATATTAAATTGTTTAGCTTTGACTAAAAAGTATGACTTTTTGTTTTTTAAAATAAACGAAAATAGACGGAGATCACAGGGCCGCCAGACCTTACTTATTTTCTCATAAACCAAATGTGTGGGAAATAGTAGTGCTAGTACATACTAGTATTGTATGAATACCAGTTAACCTGGGCCAGCGGCCAATTTTCAGCTATCAGGTTCTGAAGGTATTTCTAAAAATTGCTCACTTGTCTTGAAGTCTGGCTGCTGATGTTTTATAGAATATAATTAATTAAATATAAAAAATAATGTTCAACACTGCCAGACACTCTCAGTTGGCTGTAATTTCTGCCAGACGCTTTACATTTCGCAAGTAAATTATGTGATTATAACCTACAATCTGAGTCATGATTTTTGTATATGTTGTTCAGGGAACTATAAATATACTTTTTATAGCAACCAGACTTCAAGACAAGTAAGCAATTTTTGGAAGTACCTACCTTCAGAACCTGGTAGCTGAAAATTGGCCGTCGGCCCAGGTTAGCTGGTATTCATACATTACTAGTACGTACTAGCACTACTATTTCCCACACATTTGGTTAATGAGAAAATAAGTAAGGTCTGGTGGCCCTGGGATCTTGGTCTAAAAGGAAAAAAATTAAAAGGCAGAAAGTTTTATATTGTAAAAGGATCTTATAAACGTATATCACTCCGCTCCTTTTGCGGTTCCCAAGATCAGAGGAATAGCAGCGCCCTCCGGTTTCATTAAAAAAAAGATTCGCTATAACGGTTTTGGATTCTCAAGGTCAGAGTAACTAATGATTTTCATTCTCTTTTCGTCGTATTTTTTTACTTTTTTGCTTTGATTGCTAACTGAGCCCGTAAACATTTCGATATTTTGAAAGATTTAAAGGCTACAATTTGTAATTTTGTCGTGAATACATCTTTGGGCGAAATTAAAATTGGGTGATTTTTCACTTTTGTCTATCCCCTTACCTTAAATGATATCCATATAAAGTTTTATCAAAGTCAAACTCCTGAATGAGCAGGTTTTGATGCTGTAGGAGTTCTTTCCGCCTGCCCATTTCTTCTACCGGACGATCAGACGCACAGCGGGGTACCACCTTTACCTTTTCGAGAATTCTTAGATCCGTACTGAGCGCTTCTCTTCATATTTTATGCTAAGTGTTTCAAAAAAGCCGAAAAAATATGTGATGATCGGTTGAGAATAATACCACCTCTCTCTTTCAGTGTAAGAGACGACAAAGGAAACACAAATCAGACCTGCTTCCTATTAATCCATTCTAGGCAACGCAATTTTTTTTGAATTTGAGGAGTCGTGCCGCAATAACATTTTCTGGGTTAACATGCTCCATCGTCGACCTCATATTTAACCTTGGTCAAGATTGCGGTCATGAGTTAACCCTTCCCATAACATAAAAATTTTAAAAATCCAAAATTAGTTTCAAAAGTATTGCGTGGATGTGTATGTATTTTTACAAAATTATTTAAATACAAAATCAAAAACTATGCTGTTCTCTTTTCTACACCGTCGTCTAATTAAGCTGTATCTCAATGGCCAGCAACCATTCCAACTAAATTAACATGGCCTCTTTGAATGTCAAGTGATAGATATAAGTCAGCTGATAGCCCGTGATTGACATAAGTTGTAATTTCTTCATTAGGATGCCGATGCGCTTGTGTGATAGAGATAGGCCTGCGCCTGCGCTGAGTATGGAACGACATTGTTGATATAGAAATTGATATGTGTGGTTTTGGTATTATATAATATTTAACTTATTACAGTGTTAGGAGATGGATATTATATTTTGGAAACTATTTACCAACTTGCTTGTAAAAAAACTGTTGTATAAGAAAATTATATAGAGAGTAATGCAAACGCTTTTGAAAACAAATGAATCTCATTAAAAAATATATTTTTTGTAATCAATTTTCGTAACCATTAAAATTTAATGTCAATTGACCCCAGAAACGGGTCAATTCACATCTAACAGTATGACAAAAATGATAGTACCTATTAATTTATTTGCTTAATTATACCTTTAAAAACCGTATCTGTGGTCAATTAGCATCAGGTAGGATTTATAAATATATTTTTTTAAATTTTGGCACTTGAATGGATATGATAAAACTCCAAAATTAAAAAATTGTATCTCTCTCGACATTTGGTTGCTTATAACTTTTGAACGGTTTAACCAATTCCAATCGAATATAGCTAAAAACTATCTTGAAATCGTCAGCTTTAAAACAAAAAAAACCTCATCGAAACCGGTTGACTCATTTAGGAGCTACAATGCCACAGATAAACACACAGAAACACCGATTTACAAATACATACGTCAAACTTATGACACCCTTCTTTTTTGTCGGCAGTTAAAATGGATACCATTGTCATTCCAACGCCATGGATTAGTAAAATAGCCGTCCTGGTGAACATTACCGGACACCGAAGTTTATGATTAGACCACTCCTAAACAACAAAATAAGCTATCAATTTCCTAAATTATACATTACAACCACATCTAAGAACCTCCTAGACTTTATAATTTGACATCACCGAAGTCTTTTATCGCAGTTTTTTGGCTTCAAATTTAGTTTTGTCGGATATAAAAAACTCGTTAGTGTTATTAGGGATAATAAACAAGAGTATATGCTCAGGGACCATAATGGTGGGGTCATTAGAGTGATGCGCAGGATTGCCTGGGGTACCGACGGACTGTCGCCATCGGGTGGTTTAGATGTGGATTACTTGTCTGAAATGGCAGGATTTGATCGAGTTTTGGTCCAATAAATAAATACAAGACTTTTCCAAGAAACATGGGCAGAAATATATAAAAAAATTAGATCCTCCAAACAATTTGAGCGATCCTCTTTGTATTAAGAGAAGTAAAGTTTTTTTATTTTATTTCACAATATATTGTTTTTTTTTACAACGAATGGGTTCGTTGACCACAATCTAGCTCAGGGGTGAAAATGTGGTAAAAAATTTAGAAGCTCATCCAGAAGATGCCAATTCACTAGCTTTAAACAGACTCGGGTTATACATAATAAAGAAATAGACATTATCTATTTTGTTTCTCCAGCAGGCAGGAAATGCCATTCCTTAGCGGTGTGCGGTAATATAAAAGTTACTTATTCAGTTCCACGGGAAGAATCATCCGCTAAATTTTGCTAGCTGATTTCAAGTCACTCTATGGTCTGTATTACAGTGCCCCGATTCTGTAGCTTCAGTTGTGTGTCCATGAATGGAGGCTATTTTATTGGTTCAGATGGTGAAATTGAGAACTATTTAATTTTCATATACTTGCTGACAACCACCCCGATTAGCAGCGCCACTGCCAACCGAACGTAAAGTTGCAAACTACCTAGCAACTGAAAATTCAGTTGGCGATGGCGCTATAGATGAAATTTGGATAGTTCTCCATTTCGTCATCTGTGGTGATTGGTTGAGAATAACACCACCCCATCTCTTTCCGTGGGTGTCGTAAGTGACAACTAAGGAAACACAAATGAGACCTGCCTCCTAGTAATCCATCCCAGGTAACGACACTTCATTTTTTCTGAATCTGAGGTGTCGTTCTACGGTCTCATGCGGTGTGGTGGGCTCTGTAAAGGGCCGTCTGATTCGCGACCACCCTCCTACCGAAGCCAAACAGCTTACTGTGTTTTTGGGACCAGTGCTTTTAAAGGCATTTTCTGGGTTAACTCGCTCCATCGTCGACCTCATCTTAGACCTTATGGTCAAGAGTTAACCCATCTTATAATACAAAAAAACCTGAACGGATAAAATGGCGACCATTCCATCGACACGATCGGGGCCCTGAACATGACTCAAACAAGCATCTACACTGAAGTAGCAGTTATCTTTGTCATTTTTATAGTAAGAGAAAGAGACAATCGATACCTAAGTATAGATCAAGACCTCCTTCTGTCAAACGGGCCTATATTTTAACAATTAAGAATGACATTATATTATAACATTAAGTTCATCAAAACATCTCAAGCTTTGACCATTCAAACAAGTGTATTGTGATAGATCGAAGATCAATTCCAAATCAATAATGTCTACAAAGAAATCGCTTACTAGATCACAGTAAGAGATCGATCAGTGATCTATAGATCCTTTGTTGAAATCGATCTCGATTTTGATTAGGTTGCAAAGCTAGCGGTGCCGAATGCCTCCTTTTGTGTTTTTTAAAGACATGTTACTGGCTGTAAGATTAAATTTTTTTAGTGCTTTTGATTGATTTTAAAAACTTTTATATCGACGTAATCTAATAAGAAAAAGTTTTAAAAATAGGCGACTTCTTCGGATTGATTCAGACAATTCAAGCATTTTTTCATAGCTTTATTGAAAATCCTGAACCAGTATCACTTACAGAACACATTTTTTTTTATTTTTTTTTATTGGTTGGAATTTTTTTTTTCCTAAACGTAGACACTACTCGGGTGCACCCCCCGAGCGCTTCCCGTACCCTTCGCATGCTTGGTATAGGAGTAATGTCTACGTTTAGGTAAAAAATGCACTATTCCCATTGAAAAAAAAATTTTTTTTTTCATAAATGTGTTCTTTGAGTGATACTGGTTCAGGATTTTGAATATATATAAAGACGTGAAGACCTAATAGTTCGTTCCAAATTTTTGATGCCGCTCGGACATTAAATGTCTGTCCCGACCGAGAATCGAAACCGAAACAGTAGATTGAGAAGAAGCGTCATTACTATATAAGAAAGTAACTAAGTTATCATCTCGTTAATCTCTCATTTAATCACGCCTATATTTCCTTACGGGGTTGGTGGACAATGGATAAGCTTAATTTAATTGGAGTTGAAAAAACATTTAGATCTTAGACTATACCCTGCAGGCCGAGTACGATAGTGACAGCGCCGCGACAACACCGCGGTTCTATGTCAAAATGTCAACATTGACAACGCCATAGGGCGAGTAAGGCTTTGCGCGGGACCCTCGCGCATTCAAAGTGAAGTTTCAGCGTGTGCCGAGCGCGAGTTTGTCGTTATAATGCTAGAGCTGCTGTTACCTATTTATTTAACAGACGATTAGCAGCTAAACCGAGATGACAATGCCATGTTCATACTTTTTTTTTGACGTTTTGTCTGATTAAATCGTTGATTAACTAACAGAGTATAGTGAAATTGGGCCTTTGATTTATTTATACAAAAAACCATGATTGACAAAAGACCGATAATAATTTCCACTACCTGTCACTGTTGCCTGTATAGCACAACTTCGAAGGTCCAGCTGTAATTTTACAGACCAGATGCTAGTGTTGCAGCCAATAGCAGAATGTATCGATAGTCTATCGATACTATCTTTACCTTGAAAAACAGTAAGAATATCGATACGGCTATCGATAGTCAATAGTTTGCGATACTATTGATGACAGGCCAAACTATCGATAGTATGGATACTATTGAATTCTAACAGTATCGATACTATCGATAGTATGGATTCAAAACTATCAATACTATCGAAAGTATTAGAATTCAATTCTATCGATAGTTATGCAACACTACTAGATGCCCAATGGTAGCAACATCTAATTCACACAGAGCATTTTTAATTTATCACGAGAGCTCCCCGAGGGGACAAGCAGGGCTGCATTCCTGTGCGTGCTACTGCATTCGATGTGATTGCATATCTGCATCGCAAGAGCCTCGGGGCTTGTGTTTGTTCCTGATTAATATGTTGGATTTGTTGGTTGGTGCAAGGATTGAGGAGTCGGTTGCTTTTTTGTTTTTAAAGTATAAATGACGTAATACTATTATAAAAAACGGTTAATTATTGAAATAACACTCAGATTTAAAAATCGTTTTCCCTTACGCAGTGAAAAATATATCTACTTTTAAAATTTACATACTTAAAAAAATATGTTAAATTGAAACAATTGAACAAAAGGATTACATCTAGGTAGGTAGAGTACAACTCGAGAATTATACAAGAATTATAATTATACAAATAAACCTTCCTCTTGACACACTCCGTCTAAAAATCCGTTCAGAAGTTTTTGAGTTTATCGCGTTAAGGCGACTACAGCACCCGATTAAGGCAGCACACGTAAGAATAGTGCCATTTCCGTCTCGCAACAGGCCTGGGCCGGCAGTGCGAACAGTGACGATACACGAAGTTTACGGACTATGAAAGCGTGCGTGCGTAAAAACATGTTCGAAAGTTAGAAAAATGAGATTTATGGAAAGGTAACAGCTTAAATCGAAAAATGCGTTAACTACTTATCGAGAGTGTTTAATCACGAACATTTTGATAGCAAATTTAAGTTCCTGTGTGCATTTTACTATCATTTTTACAGCTTAAAAGATACACAATATTGGGTATTTAGAGGTGACTTTGTGAGCTTTTTCAGCAAAATTTGTGAATCATGTTTTCAGCAAACTACTTATCTGGTTTATGTCCTGAATATTACCGTTGTATTTTTTTCTTCGATTTAATGCAGTGCGTCATGCTTATCTACGCATCATAAAATCGTAATTTAGGTGCTGTAGTCGCCTTAAGACAGATAGATAGATGCGGCTTAATTTTAGATTTCCTTTTTTGATGCAAGTTCTGACTCACTGATTCATCAACGCCCAGCTCAAACCCTTGGACCTAGAAAGCTGAAATTTGGCTCAAAGATCTTTTTTATAACGTAAAAGTAGACAAGGGAAGAAATACGAAATATTTTTTACGAAATTCCCGTGAAATTCCTGTATTTTACCAGTTAATTTAATACGCTAATATATTTACCAGTATTTTACCAGTAGTAGAAATAAATCAAAACATACCTATTAATAAATACCTATTTTATAAAATATTAATTTTATATAAAATATCAATGGTTATCATATTTATTTTATCTAACTAATGCCATATCCCGGCTGTAACTGAAACTATAAATAACTGGCATAGGAACAAAGGAAAGCTACAACTGCACTAGCGCCATCTGTGGTTTTTTGGTTGTACTACAACAAGCAGCACACTTTCGAGTAACATGCTTCCATCTACAACGTGAACATTGTTGCTTCTTCGTTGGCTGATTACAGTACAGATATAGTTCAAGTGCAACGCGATAGATGGCGTTAAATAAAAAGAATGTAGAGTTTTTTTGAGCAATAAATGTTTTATTGTATTTAAATTATTAATTAATTATTTGATTTTTTACTGGAAAATAAAGTTATGTAACTTGTTTTTAGCAAAATTTATTTTATTGTGTTTTTGTTAGCTCTGTTATAACAAGAGTCTATAATTGACCATTCTTCGTTAGTTGAATAATAAATTAAGATTATTATTAAAGTCATAATATTGTTTTGAATTACATTAAGATATTAGGTTTCTCTAAGCAAATCTACTTAGGTACTTATTTCTATCAACTTTGCAAGTTGAAAAACAGATGCAGATTCAACGTTCTTCGATCATAGAAATTACGAACAGAATGAAAGTAAACAGACTTCGTATTGCATCGGCAAACGAAATTTTAACAAAACATCAATAAAGTACGTAATTTTAAATATAAAGTAGACGATAAATCCAGTGATAGCCCAGTTGGTAATGAGCCAGACCTGTAATCCGACGGTCGAGGGTTCAAATCCTGGTGCGGGCCGTACCACTAAATTCATCTTTTCGGATTTATGTACGGAATTCTAATTATCACTTGCCCAACGGTGAAGGAAAACATCGTGATGAAACCCGCCCGTCCAAGAAAATTCATTTTCGAAAGACGAGCGCTCCACCAACCCGCATTGGGCCAGCGTGGTGGACTATGGCCTAAATCCCCTTCGTGTTTCGAAGGGAGGCCCGTGCCCCTCGGTGGGGACGTAGGTATATGGGCTGGTAAGAAGATAAATCCATAGTCATGAAAATTAAAATTATTACAAGCTATAAAAAATTCATACATACATTTGTGTGTATTCAAAATATCGATGATTGCCGAACATTGACATACTAAAAAATAAGTTAGTATAACAAGAAAGAAGCATAATACATCTACACTATCTACATCTACACTAATATTATAAAGAGGAAAGATTTGTACCTATTTTTGTATGTTTGTAACGAATAGGCTCCGAAACTACTGGACCGATTTCAAAAATTCTTTCACCATTAGGATGCCACATTATCCCTGAGTAACAAAGGCTACATAATTTTCCCGAATTCCCACGGGAACGAAGTCCCGAGCGGGATGCTAGTAATAAATACTTTTGCATTGTCATAATTTAATTCAATACACTGCATCGTTCAGTCGAAAATAATTAAAATTATTTAAGAAAGCAAGCTACATGGCCTTCGATTGAGTTACGTGTGCGATTGAGTATTGTGCACCCTATATTTACTCACTTACACTAAACTTGTTTCTAACTTCGATAAGAAGGGGTGTTTTAAGTTTGAAATGCGTATCTGTGTGTATACACAGATACGTGTTTAAAAAAAAAAGAAAATTCTAAATTAATTAAAATTTAGCTTATTGCGCAGCTCTATTTCAATTATGATAAGTATGTCATATTAATTATACGAAACGTTCATTTTGAAAGATGTCAAACCGTGCAACTGATTACTAGACTTTTATTATTTTTATTATTTTTTTATTTCACTTTTAAAATAAAATTTTGGATTTATTTTTTTGGGTTTTTTTGAAATACCTTGTATGGCTGTGTGTCTGTCTGTGACTTCTAAGCTAATGGACCGAAACGAGTCATTGGGACATGGTGGCTCTAGGGATCGAGTCAAACCTAGCCTTTAAACCAACGATATTCATAAACGACTAAAAAACCACCAAAAACAAAAAAAAACTCTCATGTTGAACAAAAAGCAATATGTGACTGTGTTTAGTAAAAGGTACAACTTTCGGGGAAGTCAATAAGAGCTATTTACAATAGCTCATCACATCACACTAATAGTGAACCTTAATGACTATCACGAAAGTTGTACCTATCCATTTTCACAGTCCATGGTTATACATAATTCTACAACTTTTATCGAATTTATGATTTCATTTTTTAAATCAATTTTTTTTTTCATTTGTATTTGACGACCTCTTCTCTATTCTGTGATTGATAAAATAGCTAGTACGTTTTTGTATAATCCCGAGTTTTTTTTTCGAGCGTTATTTTACACGAATTTATTCAGGAAAGGCCTTTGCTTATTATGTATTTTCTTATATACTTTTTTGTGATTATTAACAAGCTGGGAAAATTCTTGACTTATTTGAATACTTACAAAATAAGGTAGTGACTATGGTGAGGTCTTAAAATGGCAATGTTTCTCCTTTTAGTAGTTGTAATGTAACTTTTCCAATACCTTATATGAAGAGATAGGGTGGTATTATTTGTGCCAACGCGACGATAGCTAAGTAAACAAAAAATATTTATTTATAGTAGGTAGCTTTTATATTGCACGCCTACTCAAATACAGCTAGAAGTTTTTATTTCGTGGGTTATCATTAACACTCATTCACAGTTAGTTAAATATAAAATTTAGGTTAGTCTTAAAGAATTCTCCACACTCAATGGCAATCAGATCTTAACCTCACTGGAGATGTAAGTGTATTAAAGTTACCGTTACGTTGACCCACTCCCGCGCAACGTAATGTAGTATTCTTCTCATCACCGCCACGAGCGAACGCGAAAATGTTTTTTGAAAGTTGGTGGCTTAATATAAGCATAAGCATCGGGCTCATAGTCGCCCTTACCTTTGACTACGTTACCAAATTTTTTAGTTACTGGTACGTAAGGCATATACCCTACAAGTCATCTTTCCCATTCTTCGGAAGCGATTACCATAGAGTGCTTGGCCTAAGAAATACTACACAAGAAGTGAATACCCTTTACAAACAACACCCAAAGGAAGACTTTGTTGGATCAGTAAAATGCAGAATTCCAGACCTGATTGTAAGGAACCCGGATCTCATAAAGGAAGTGTTGTCGACGGAATTCGAGTACTTCAAAAGCAGAGGCATCGACTTGGACAAATCTCAAGATATTTGTTTAAGAAACAATTTGTTTTACGCTGAAGGTGAGAAATGGACTGTACTGCGTGAAGGATTAGAGTCATTATTGAACGACGTGACTTTCCGAAAGGACTGTTTTCTTGAAAGTTTGCACGGAACAAATGGAAATATTAACGTCCAACAGTTATTGTCTAAGGTATTGGATGTTGTATTCAAGAGTTTATTACTCGAAGATCGGGATTGTTCCGTAATTACGGAACTGAGAACAGCTTTGCTTCAGCACTCGTTAAAAGATAAGTTATTCAGCTATATTAAAAACATATTTCCTTCTGTCTATGTTTTGTTTGGATTACCAACTTTATTTGGACAACCATCGAAAAAGTCATTAAAAACTCTTCAAGATTCAAAACTATGTGGCAAAATTGAATCAGTTTTCAAGAACAACAGAACACTGAAGTCCAAACCTGATGTTTTATCTTTTGGAGTTATATCTTCGTTTATTTCTGAGGGTTATATTCCATGCATGAACGTATTAGCAGCTCTGATTTTTGAACTTGGAAAGAACTCAAGAATACAAGAGCAAGTAAGGAAGGCAAATACTGATGAATATTTGGACGCAGTAATAAAAGAAACTTTGAGGTTGTATCCTCCATTCTCTGTCATTACAAGAAAATGTGTGAAAGCATACAAATTTTCGCAGAGCAAAGTCTTAATCGACAGAGGAGTGACTGTAAATATTCCTGTGGAAGCCATTCACAAAGATGAAGCTTATTTTAAAGAACCGCATATTTTCAAACCAGAAAGATTTTTGGACAGCGCAGTACAAAGTTATGCATTCTTACCTTTTGGTGCAGGGCCGAGAAAGTGTGTTGGTAAGTTTCATGTTTTTTAATTTAATGTTCCAAATATCCTTACACCTGTTTACCTAATTTACCGCCGCATTTTTTTACCTGAAATTCACTAAGTGATTGTAAGAACGAAATTCATAAGTGCAATTAATTTATCCAGACCCCAGACTTATTAATTATAAGGTAACAAAAATCTTAAAAATACGAAAGAAATCTAAAATACCATTATAAAATACAGTGAACTATGATCGAAGATCAAAAGTTTACTTGAGGAAAAAGTCCCAATGTTTTTCTCTTAAGATAAAAAAATATTTTTTCCTTATACCTAGTTACTACTTCGATGTTCTTAGAATACCTACCTAATTAAAAATGATAAATTTTAAATCAGATTCACTTCTTACAAAAAAATAAAATAAGTTATTGGCTTAAACAAATTACATTCTATTTGCATTGACACTTCAACGTTAATAATAGATGTTAAAGAAACTGTTGACTTACTTTTTAACTTTAGAAAAATTGGAATTTCTTTGTTCATAATTTTTAATACATTACCAAAGCATACAATAGCGAAATTTGTTTATAGCCTAAAGGCATTTTTTAACACACTTTAAGTCAAAGAGATATTGTTTTTATAGAAAGAATGACTCAGCCAAATTCACGCTTTATCATACCGGTTCGGTTTGATAGTTGGCAACGACATGACCCTATAAAATATTTTATTGGTGCTAAATATTGGTCAAATATAACGAAAAATATAGGTTACAGAGATTGGCATTTTGTATTAAATCTTACGCCTATACCTTGTGCCTACATACTTTTAAATGTTGGTGTGATCTCCCGTCTTCTTCCTATCTCTTAGGCTCGTTTCTCATTCAGGGTACGCTGGACTATGATCCAGGATTTGTCAGATTAAGTCATTACAGTAGAGTGACCGCCATCTGACCTCCATGTCACTGTAAACAGGGAATCGGAATGGATTGGATTATTGTTACACGTTGAGCCCTAAACATGTAGGTTTCCTCACAATGTTTTCCATCACCGTAAGAGCATTGATTAACATGAAACTAATGAGTTATCGGTACATAGTCACACTGGGTATCAAAATCGGTTAGTGAATCTTAAAACTCTGACGAAAAAAGAGGGGTGTTTTAACTTTGACATCTGTATTTATGTATCTCTGTGTAATTGTGTATGTCTGTAGCATTGTAGCTCCTTAACGAATACTGTTTTTTTGTTTAAAGCTGACGTGGTCGAGATGGTTCTTAGTAACATTTTATCAAAATTGTATGTATGTAAGGGCCACTTTCACCAAAAGTGCTAAACGTATATAACAGCCTAAACACATTTAACTCAGTTGTCAAAGCAACAAAATCTGTCAAATTAAAAAAAATTAGTCCTGCTAAATACTTTTAGCACTTTTGGTGAAAGTGGCCCTAAATCCTTTATTGTACAATAAATTGGTTTAACTGTTTAAATAAAATATGTAAGCTACGAATGTCGGAGTTGATGAGGTTCTTTTAGTTTTTGAGCTATTTTAAAATTCTAATAAATAAACTTTTTTTTTCAGGTGAACAGCTGTCTCTTCAAATCATCCGTAGCGTGGCAAAGATCATCATCAAAAACTTTGAAATAGAAGCCACAGAAAAAACGCCAACCCGACTACCTATTTCTGACTTCAACTTTGGTAGAGTAATAGCCGCTGATATTTGGCTTAAATTTAAGCCAATTCAGTAACAAGACTGTTTTCTTAAAACCATTTGCTAAATCCTTTTCAACTCCTGACAAAAAAGAGGGGTGTTATAAGATTGACGGGTGTATCTGTGTGTCTGTCTGTGGCATCGTAGCTCTTAAACGAATGGACAGATTTCGATTCAGTTTTTTTGTTATTTGAAATCTGACGTAATTGAGATAGTTCTTCGGTATATTTGATCAAAATGGTTCAGCCGTTTAAGAGTTACAAGTAATAATTGCAAATTATTGCTTGTAAATCTTAAACTCTTAAACATAAAACATTAAAACATCGCCTCGGCAATGTCTAAAACTGACTTGTGCCATTTGATATAATCCGGTTTTAAACATTTTCGAAGTTTTATTTTTATTTAATTTTATGGTACCCTTACTACATTTTTAATTTTAGAGTATTGTAGAGTAGGTACGTGGTATTATTTATTTTAATATTTGGTGCTGTGGATGGTCTGTAAAACATAAGAAAGTTTGTGTATAACGATGTCTTTGTTATTTCAGTACCTATGAAATCTAAAGGGACTTAGGTTATATTGATAGAATTGATAGGTGCACAGTTTTTTTTATACCATAGACAATTAAAAAGTTAAGTAACCTAGAATTTTGGACTTGGCTGGTTTTGAAATTTAACGACTCATGTCTTTATTAATTCAGTACCTATAATAAGTGTATAATATCACACCCTAAGTGATACTATTAGGTTTGTTATCAACTTTATGATATTTAAATCAAATTTTTGGAGACATCATTTTGGAGTCAGAAAATCTGTGCTGTTTGTTAAGCATTTTTTCTACATTTCTCTCACATAAATTCATCAGCTGATTTAATAAGTATAAAAACTCCCAACTTTTATGTCTAGGCCAGTAAATAACATTTACTTCAATTACATTTTGTAATAGCATTCCACCCAAGACTTCGTTTTCTTGGGAATTTTGGAAAATTATGTAGATTTGTTACTCAGCGATAGTGTAACATTCCAATGGTGAAATATTTTTTCGAATCGGTCCAGTAATTTCAGAGACTATTCAATGCAAAGAAACAAGCAAATCTTTCCTCTTTATAATATTATAATATAGTGAAGACAAGTCAATTAACATTTTTTCCGAATCTGGTTATTTAATTTGTTTTTTTTTTCGTAGCGTTAAGGTAATTTTGACTGTTTTCTGCATATAATTTATTTAGACATTTGCAGAAGTGCTAATACGGTTGTGTAGTAACTTAATTATAATATTTAATGTAGCTTTATGCAAAAAACCAGTAAAGTTTTGCTCAAGTACACTATAAGGACACTAATAAATAAAATTCACATATTGATACTAGTTACGTATTATAATTTTAAGGAAATTGAACAAAGTTTTTTTTTTAAAATGCAATTTCTTTTATTCGCATTATTAATTTTAAATCTGAAGGTTGATAGAGCCTACCTTGTACTGCTTCTTTTATTAATGTAGAATATTTGAAAGGGCACATATCACAGGCCTATATCGAGATAGACGAAAAGAACGCTACAAACTGTACCTATGAGAACGTAGCGTGTCGAATTTTCGTAGGTACTTAAGATGCGACGTCGCAAGCGAGATTTAGTGATGAGAAATCAAAACCGCGAGGAAACGATTCAAAGGCGCTTAATTAAGTAAAATAATAATGTTAATCCGGATAAAATCGGTTATCATTTGCTGCATAGGTCTCAAGCGAACTGACTTAAGTCGGACAAAACTGTGACCGTGGATCACACTTTTTACACGCAAGGTAGGTAAACATTTACCATCTGTCTCAATATAGGCCTGTGGCACATATTAATTCATTAATTTTCATACCAACATAATAAAATATTTTACCTAACATAAATATGGGGTGTGACTTAAAATAAGTTTGTAAAATATTATAAAGGTGATTCATCAATAAATGAAAATGCACAACTTTTCCCTGGGGGTCTATACGATTTTTTTTTCTAATAGATTCTAAGGTCGTTCGAGTTGCATATAAGGAGATACCATTTTAAAAAATATTTCAAGTTACGTACCTTTGATGAAGTTGTTCAGTTTAGTTGGCTAATTCACAATCTTATTTCTTGCTAACATTTTTTTTAATCCTATCTAATATTATGTGGCAGCCAATACTCACAAGTGATAATAAAAAATGCGTAGGAGAGGGAGAGAGAGAATTTTTGAAAATTTAAGTTCGCCTAATAAACATGTGCTTGTTTAGCAGACAATGGCCTAGAAATACTCCTACTACTCTTTGAATTCACTTTCTGAGTAGAGTTGCAAAAAACCACCATGTACGTACCTACAGCATTAAGCGAACATTAATATAGATTTAAAAAAAGAAAAAAAAAACTTTTTATTTCATTCACCAATAACTTACTTATTAAAATCTACTAATTTTATAGATTAGGTATAAGTAAGCAAGTATTTCGCACCATTAGATACATTGTCACATATTCTAAAATATCTTAACCCTTTTTTTATCAGTCCTTTTACGTCCCGATCGAGGGGCACGGGCCTCCCTTCGAAATACGAGCTGGATTTAGGCCACAGTCTTAACCCTAACCATTCAAAAAGTAAACTATTTTTTTTTCTAAGTGACCTAAATTACCTTACCTACATAAAGACAAAGCTTAGCGTCAATTTGAATTTTAAGAGTATTTCTATGTTTTTGCTAGTCACTGTATAAAATACTTACCGCAGATACTTACTTCCATGCTGGCTTAGAATGTGCCAGCTACCTACTCTTCTCAGGTACATAGTAAAAGCCTGTAAGAGGGATGCGAGGGTTTTACTGTATAATTGGCGAAAGGCTGACCACCTCTCCCCATTATGCTCCTTGTTTAAAATAACCCTCATAATTTGAGTCAAACGTGGCATCTAGTGGTTCTAAAACACTAGATGCCACGTTATAAAACACTGATACTCTGCTTACCTCTTTAGGAATAATGGGCTTGAGCGTATATACGTGTGTACCGCAGATCATTCAAACAACAACGGACAGTAAAAATCAATAATACGGGTGACAATACTGGGAATATAGAGGTCGAAGGGTCATAAGAGGCAAGAGAATGGAAGAGAGGGGGAGTTCAAAGGATTTTTCCATTAGCTGCCATTAAAATACTTGATAATGGGGCCGACATCGATGGATCTTAAATACCTACCTACTTCGCAACGGTGACCATTTTGAAGTGATCGGTGACCAATATTTCAGATATTTTTCAAAGAACCTTGTTTTAGATTGGAAATTTCAAAATATTGAAATTATACCATCTAAAGTAGGTATGTTACTTTAGAATGAAAAAAAATAAATAATTTGATCCCATTTGATATAAAAATATATAGGGTGAATGGAGGGTAAGACGAAAAAAGCGCTAAGTTAAAAAGACATTCGTATCACCGAACTGAAATTACTTTTAAAAATTGTAGTAACATTATAGATACGTGACAAAATGGCGGATTATTAATGTAATCAAATCCAAAAAAAAGACAATTCAATTTGGAGATATAGGTGATTTTTTAAATTACCTTTTTTATTCGCCTTACCTTTCACCCTACTACATTTTTCCTCAAGCTAAACAAGAAAAAGCTCTTTACTTCACAATTTTTCTTTACCACGAACACTTGCAACAACTTGAGTTACTAAATATCGGAATTAATCTTACCCAGTGTGTTCCAATGAAGAGCCACTTGGCCACTCCTTGAAATAAAGGCCCTTTTTGTACAAAAGCATTTCTGGTAAGTTATTTTTGTATTTTCTCCTAAAAATGACGAGTCGCTACATTGATTCAAAATCGGAACTTTTTTTTTCTTTTAATTTAGACCACTTATGACGTCTTCTATTTTCGACGAAGCACGGAGTGTTTAGAAATCGCACGTCACAATGATGTCATAGCCCGAAAACAGGTAAAAAACTCGTCAGCATGTTGTTTTGTTTATTTGAAAAGAATTAGAATGTTTTTTTCGAATGTTGATTTTATTCAGCTTTTTTCTCTAAGCAACTGTTTTTACGCAGTAGATATTGATTTTAATACTCTACATAAACGATGGTTCAGCCATTTAATAGATTAGATGAGTGTCAGGGATGATCTAACATTTTAAATTTTAAAGCTATTATGTTCTTTCCGGCACTTTAATTACATTGGAGCGACTGACCTCCGTGACCGTGACCTTGTCAGCCGTGTAACCAGACTTGCAACTCGAGTACGGTGGTGATAGCGCGCGCAATTCGCCGCGGTCCTGTGTCAAAATGTCAACATTAACAACGCCAGAGGGCGAGCAAGATTTAAGAGAGGCCGTCGCGCAATCAAAGTGAAGTTTCAGCGTCAGACGAGTGGCGTTGCGCGAGTTTGTCGCTATCGTGCTCGAGCTGCTGATTACATTACGTTGACACATTTTTTTTGTTTTTGTAAATTGCTAAAATTAATATGAGACCATCTCGGAAGCATTATCTTTTATTCAAAGAATGTAATCGTTAAAATCAACTATTAATTGGCCGAGTAAGTGCGTTACAAACATATAAAAAAAAGTTCCTGAGTGCCTCCTTATTTTTTTAAAGACGGTTAAAAAGAAGTAAGGATTTATCTGCTAGCCTCACAAAAGAGTAAACACTCTCTTTGCTGTCTATCTTTTAATATGCTTAACTTTTTAAACATTTAATAAACAAATATTAACTTTATCTTAATTAATTTAACTTTGAGTTTTGATAGGCTATAAAGTATACTTTTCTGGAACGTAATATCTCTCCCCTAAAAGTAAAAAGTTTTTTCTTGCATACTAAATAGGAATATTAAAAAGTTACCCTTTTAAAAATTATATTAAAATATGTTTCTTGCGCTGCGCCGTAGTATAGCAGTATATTACAGTTTCTAAGTGATTTCGTTAGTGCGAAATGATAGGGAAAAGAAAAAAGTTCGTATTTCACTAAATTACTACTTTCTTCAGGTGCACATTGAGATAAGACGCCATATTTATTTTGCACAAGTATTTTTTTTACAGATTGCTTAACCGTGTACCCAAATAAGACATCATATGCTTGTGTATATATTGTATGGCTCAAGTCAAGAAAATACCACTAAAAACGTATAAATCTAGTACTGATTGAAAAAAAAACATAATGTTCTCTGAACTAGCTCAATTTTATTTTTTGGAGACATTAACAATCATATACATTGTCACGTTTTCCAAAATAATACAAACAAATGTTAACAACAGTTCGTTTGACCTTAGTTACATTGCATTACCTAATTATAAGACACAGCTCAACATAATTATGCGATGTGATGTTGCTGCGTATTTTTTTTTATACAGGGTGATAAAATACCTCCTAGCTATATTCAAAATCCTGAACCTGTATCACTTACAGAACACTTTTTTTTATATATTTTTTTGAATTTTGATTTTTTTGGTGGATTTTTTTTCTTTCCTAAACGTAGACACCACTCAGGTGCACCCCCCAAGCGCTATCCGCACCCCTCGTGGGCCTAGTGTAGGAGAAATAGCTATTTTTAGGCAAAAAATGAACTATTCCCATTGAAAAAATATTTTTAAAAAACGTTTTTGCATAAATGTGTTCATCGGAGAAAGTTGTTCAGTACCGTAGAGTAAACCACATCCATAGTTCTCGCTAACTGATTAAAAGTCATTCAGTAGAGAAGTTATAAAAATCATTTGAGACAATAAAAACCCATCTTATAGTAAAAAATAATAAAAGATTTTGCAGCTGGTAAGTTTTTCTAAGTTTTTCTGTCACTCCCAGTCCAGCGTTGAAGTTTTTTTTTAATATACAAGGCTTTAGGTATCCCTATTTCAACCTCTCGGGTAGTTAATCAATCCATGAAACTGAACAACTTTCCCAAGGAACATAGGTCAAAATACGAAAAAAAAATTGAGTTCCCATACAAACTTCATCAACAAATAGCGCATTTGTTGATGAAGTTTGTATGGGAGATAAAACTTTTTTTTTTCGAATTTTGAGTTGTTCAGTTTCATGGACTGATTAACCACCCGAGAGGTTGAAAGAGATTTACCTAAAGCCCTGTATAAATAATATAGGAAGCATTGGCAATTACTCCGAAACTTTATACCACACCCGCAAACACACCTAGCAAACAGGCAGGTCGTAAAAAGGCGTCGATCATAAAAATATTTGATTAGGCGTTTTGCTCTCGACACCACGCCAATTCGCCATCTTGAAACTTTTATTAGCTACACGCGTCCCCTTGAATTATTAAGTCTAATGCAAACATTATTTGCAGCGCGTATTTTTGGCACAGTTACTTTGGGTGGTCGGACCACTGTGTAACATGTTTGGTTTAAAGTGGTCTACTTACAAATTTATAGTGTTACTTTTAAATTATTTTGTGAAACTTTAAGTGATCATTCTATTTAAAAAACTATTCAATTTTCTCTAAGGAACCCATCATAAAATTAAAAAGAAAATGTATTTCGGCACTGGGGATCTAACTCGGTGCCTCTTTCGAGTTCAACCCACTAGCCATTAGACCATCGCCGCTCGGTTACTAAACAAATATACATTTAAAAATAACTCTTAAACAAAAGCAAAATTGCATCACCCCCGACATTGAATTGCTTATAACTTTTAAGAGGATCGTCTCAGTGATTTTTTCCCATACAAACGGCGTCAATGGATTCCATCCCCTAAACGTCAACGGATCCCTGTGAAATTTTGGTACAGTATCAGGAACTCCAAAAACTAGGTCCGTGCGTTTTGATTTTTTTTATATTTTTAGTAGACAAAAAGATATTTGAGACTAAAAGTCAGAATTTTTCGCCAAAAAAAATCTCAACATTTACGTGACTGTAGAAAAACTAAGAACAATTTTGAAAAAAAAACAAAACGTGCGAACCTCGTTCATACGCTTACAAATCGATAGACGTAAGATTTTATTAAGTTTTTAGGGGAGAAATTCATTGACGCCTAAACTCATAATTTTGGATATAAAACTCGGCATTTAGCCAGAAAGCTGCAATTGTCCCTTTCGCACAGGTCTGAGGCGGGTGACATTGAGACAGCATGAAAAACAACTGAGACGCTAGTCCAAACTGAGACGCTCTATATCTATAAACTGTCACAATTACGTCAGCTTTTAAACAATCATCGAAATCGGTCAATTCGTTAAAATACAGATACATAGACAAACATACACGCATGTCAAACTTATAACACCCCTCTTTTTTCTCGGGTGTTAATTAGAAAACAAAGAAACATTAAAAAAACTTATTTCTTTCGTTGTTTATTTGCAATTTCTCACAGTATTGTTAAGCTCAGTCCATGCCCCATGGGTTGAGTTGTGGGACGAAGTTGGATGAAACTGACTTGAGAGATTTATGGCCTCAGATGCTGAAGTTGCAAACTATACCCCAAGTTCCACACATGTGGCTTCGAGACCTAAGGGATTTATTTTTGAGGTATTTATTTAAAAATATTATATTGTTAAAAATGTGCTGTTCTTACAATGTTAGAGTTCTAAAATTCGTTATTATATGTCTAATAAACTGATAAGTTGGCTTATATCTACTCTATAAATTGTGTAAAGACAGCAGCAAGTCAGGATACCCATTGGGCCTTTTTATAATTCGAAAACGGCACGGCAAAATTGTGTTACCATTGCTTCCTATGTAATAGTAATACTAGAAGCTGAGAACATAGTGGGCAATGGTAATTCAAATTTTGAAATGCCGTGCCGTGCCGTTCGAATTATAAAAAGGCCTATTTACACTATGAAAGCCGGCGCTATTACATACATGCGAGAAAAGGGAGACGTCAAGGTTAACACGTGTAGCCTCACGTGCCGCCGAGTGTACAGAGGCCAGCACGTCAAGTTACTCCATTTTCTTTGCAAAACTGCTCTTATCGCAACAGCACAGAGTGCACGCGTGATGCGCGGCCCTCCGTTTATATTAATTGATTTTTCTCCAAATTTTGACCTGTTTTTTTTTAAATTGTTCTGTTTAGTATTTTATTTAAACATAAAGAATGCTTTTCACTACTGGATGAGTGGACCTGCACAGCTAGCACGGCCCGTGTCAAACTTGCGTGTCACGCCATTCCGAAGACATTTTTTCACTTGGATTGCGCGAGGGCACCGTACAAAGGTTTGCTTGCCAATCTTGCCATCCAGCATTGCCATTTCGACATTTTTTGATATTTGACTGCGTTGTTTTAACGTTGTGCTTTAGCTGCTGACGATTCTATGCTGGTGTTTCGATGAGAAACAGAAAACAAGATGGTTATTGAATTTCCTGCTTCATCATTGAAACAAAACCAATACCTGTGCCAATACTTATTGCGTACGTGATATACAGTAAAACCAGAGGATATAGTCTAGTAGCATGAGCTGCCAGAGTACACAGGTGGATTTATTGCAGTGTACACAAGGTATACATAAGTTCATCTTATTGATTTTACTCAATATATGAGCGAGTCAATACAATACAATAAACTTTATTGCACTCCAACACAATTATGGTACAGTTACTTATATTATTATTAACTGTGCTCGTAGCCTAATTGCATTTAGTTAAAGAACGTTCAGACGGCGTATATTCTACTAATCAATGGCAACTTAATGGAGGTTGAATGACAACGCTGAAAATTTTATCCGTTCATGTGACAAAACTCAGAACTATCGAAACCTCGTATACTTGGTCACAACCGCTCCGACCAGCAGCGCTACTACAAACTGTGCGTAAAGTTGCTAACTACCTATACTATAATCATGTAGGTACTTAAAAGAATGTAAACAACACGATAATAGTAGATTAAGCAACAAGGGGATAAAACAGTGTATTATGTCACGGGCAGCATGTGAGGGAATTAAGATGTTTATTCCCAAGCGGAGTGAGGGAATTATATTAAGAATCCTGAATGAAGCGAAGGATTCAAGTCTGCCCAAGACTAAGACACTATTATCCCCGAGGAGCTTACTCTACTTTATACACCTACTGTGAGGTTAAATAAAAAAGAAATTATAAATTGAGCCTCCGTTTCTATGTCAGAGTCGCTGGAATTACATAACACATTTTTTACACATTCACAACATTTGATTCGTTGTATACGTTGTATTTTACATTATCGGAAAAAATACTTTTTCATGTATCGCTTTTAACAGACATAAAAATATATTATTCGTCTCCATTATACTACAAATTTAACTTTTTTGAACAAATAATTTAGTAATCGTTTTTAAATAAGACAATTAATTAGAAACCTGTTACCAAAAAAACACCCAATTCTAGGTTTGACAGAAAAATAAATTGTGACCAATTTTAAGAGTACCCGTTTTGCTTTGACTATATTTAACAATTGGTGATTTTCAATTCTCCCAGATAATCTGAAGCCTGCAAATCCGTCTGATTTGACAGCTTAAGTTTGTTTACATTCTTTAAAATCCTACTTGATTCTAGTATAGGACCTTAACGTTCAGTTGGCAGTGATGCCTCCGGCCTCCACTCTCCAGTCAAGGCAGCTGTCATCGAATGTATTAGGTTTATATAGTTCTCGCTACCTGAAGTGGTCACCATTATTATTCCACCGCCACTGAGATGCCATTGAGACGCCATTGGTTAGTGAAATAACCGCCTTGACTTTATCACTTTTTGACTATAGAATAGCAATTGCAATAACATTTTGTAGTTTGAAAGATGGGATTATTGCTTATAGTTTAAATTATTTGTAACTTCTTAAAATTACTCACGACCGGTGTGGTTTATGATTTACGTAAACATGCACTTTACAGGGCCACATCTGAGCACTTCATTGTAAAGAAACAATACTTGAAATTATTATAGCACCACCATTTTCAAGCCATTATTAGTGTCAAAATAGTACAGCCCGCAACAAACTCAAACGTAATGACAGTCTAATCAAGGTGAAACTTCACTTTTAGGCTTGTTCGGGCACTATATTGGTGTAATTTCGATACTTTTTGACATTTGACCGCTTTTATTTCACATTGTGCTCGAGCTGATAAAAATGTAACTAAATTGAACAACTAGTTTATGTACAGGGTCAACAGCACATCATGCTATCCAAAACAGTCAAATTTCTTCGATCGATTTTCAATTTTATCTCCAAGCAATAGAGTATACTATCCATTGGGGAAATTTGACAGTTTGTGGTAATCTGATGTGTTGTTGACTGTACCTACTGCAAAGCATTTACGTGTGTAGCTGTGTACCTCATCAGAGTTTTTGCTACAAATAAACCGTTACAATATTATACCGTTAATGACGTCATTACAGTTTGATAATGTTGGTGAAACCTACTTTAGAGAAACAGTAATTCATACTGATTTTTCCGTCTGTTCTTCAGCATGGCTAACACGGCCTGCGATAAATTCGCGCGTCACTCCACTTAGATAACGGTAAATCTTTACTTTGATTGCGAGAAGGCACCACGCAAAGGCTTACTCGCCCTCTAGCAATGGCGTTGTTCATTTGCGATGGAATTACTCTCATGTTTAATTAATATGAAATATTCATATATGTATTCCCCAAAAACTTATTATGAAACCTGCTTAACAATTTGCATTGTAGGTAGTTTATTTCTACCAGTTTCCTGCTTAAAACTACAAAAAACGTTAACATTACAGAAAACTACTTGAATTAAAGTTAGTCTTATTACGAGAATTTATTGGCTGTAGATCTAGCATCAGTGATACTAATATCATATTGTTTTAAGCAGGTAATCTAAATATCTTTTCTCTATAGTATAAAAGGAAGTCGCGCTCCGCGTCTGGCTATCAGTTTATCCGCTATTTTTTTCTAAATCACGTAATTGATTTTAAAAAGGTTTTTACCATCATGTAGACAATTGCTTCAGGAATGTTTAAATGCGATGCTGGAGTGGGTCGCTAGTCTTAATATATAAAACAACACTTATTTTCTTCGAACACTTATAACTCGAGAACAGTGGAACCGATTTTAAAAAAATTTGGTATGGGGTAGTTGACACCCTAAATTAACACATATAATAGACTACATAATTTTCCCAAATGCTCACGGGAACGAAGCCCCAGGTGGAAAGCTAGTATTGTATAAAAATTCTTGGTTGAATTGGCTGTCATGATTTTCTTGCCAAATTTAGTAGGAGGCCCTCTAACGAGTAAATTGCTAACAATGTGGGAAGGGAAGGAGGATTGCCAACAGTATATCAGAAACAATGAGGAATTTCATTTCATGATTATGAAGGTGTTAAATATCGTGTCATTCATTACGGTGCGGTGCGATTTAAAAGTTGAAGCGATTTTTATTCGGTGTTTAGAGTTCTCCACTCCACTCATGAAAATCTTTCGTATCATTGTAAAATATTAAATTGCATACCATAGTGGCATGCATGCAGTAGTTTACAGTTAAAGCACACATTGTGTTTTATTTTACCATCTCATGTAATTTTTTTACCTGTAACATTTAAAAAAAAAAATTAAGTTTAAATTTTTACAATTTAAAATTTGTATCACCCTTGACATTCATCACCCGTAACTCTGAAGAGGATCATCTCAGATTTTTTTTCCATACAAACGGCGTCAATGGATTCCATCCCCTAAATTTCAACGAAACTCTGTGAAATTTTGATATAGTGTCAGAATCACCAAAAACTAGGTCCGTATGTTTAGATTTTTTTAGTAGAAAAAAAAGAGATTTAAGAACAAAAGTCAGCATTTTTCGCCAAAAAAATTCAGAGGTAATTGTCGAAAAATTCTGTAAAAAGCAATACGAACCACGTTTATACGCTAACAAATCGATAAAACCAAAAACGTAAGATTTCATTAAGTTTTTGGGGCGGAAATTCATTGACACCTAAACTCACAATTTTAGAAATAAAACTCGACTTTTCTCCGGAAAACTGCAAGTGTCCCTTTCGCTTAAATCTGAGACCTCGAGACAGCATGAAAATCCCCAAACCGGCTGTTGTCGATTAACTACAGTCGAGATTTGAAAATAATGACCTGGTTAAATAAGTTCGCTACATATTCGATACTACCTACACGATCAGAAGGCGAATTGAGTCTATCACGGGGACTTTCTCTTTTAGCGACTTACATGTTTAACCTTGTACGCTAGTCTATTGCATTTGAACCATAGAAAACTGAGGTTTCACTCAGCAATCGCGTAGTAACTGAGTGTGCTCATCCAGCCGTATCAATTTGACGCGAACACTCACTTTGGTTCATTTGAGCTCACTCTTAACGTCCACCGGTTTTATCATTCCAATGAACTCTATTGGAAAAATCCTTTTGCAAACTGGACATCTTCAGTTCTGGGACATCTTTAGTGGTAGAGATAAAAATGTTGAAGTTTAAGCAGACTTTTTGATTCGAGGCAAAATTCTTGGTATGTCTTGGTTTGAAGATATAAAACAAAGTTCAATAGGAACATTTTGATGTTTTATGACGGAGAAATTTCATTCTAAAGAATGGTTGACTTTATAACGTAAATAAATACTATTAAAACTATACTCTGACTCTCTCTTGCTGTCTGCATAAACCAGAACGAGGTTCGTCTAAGAGACAGTAATTTACTATATAGCAACAATAGCAATTTTGAGGTAAAAATAGGACTTCACATCGTCAATTAGTCATATTTCCAGAACATTTGCATCCATTTACTTCTTTTATTTAAAAATACAAGCTAACAGTATAGCCAAAACTTGTCCAATAGTTTTGAAGATCAATGCTAAGAAAAGTACATAATAATATAAAATCTTCTTCAGTAAACTCCCAAACGGTTCGAAAATTACGTCGGAATCTTGTTGAGCTACAATATGATTGAGTAAAGCAATAGCCCTAGGTGCGTTGTTAGGACAGTTAGTTCCCCACCGAGGGCAAACCTCCCATCGAAACACGAAGTTTACTAGTAAAAAAAAGAATGATCCTACATTTTCTAATGTTAACACGATGTAAGAATTAGCAACATCAACACAAATGCTTACCAACATAATTTTACGGTCTCAACAACGCACGTTCTTCGTCGACCGCAGAACTGCGTTTCCACTAGATTTACGAGTAGTAGCGGCTGGTTTACCCGGCTGCTTTGCCCGGGCCATTAGATTCTCCGTCACATTGCCCGCGAGACGTAATTTTGTGGCTTATGTTGTGGTTAGACTTGTTTTTGTTCCGTTCATCCTTTCGCAGTCATTCAATATCGTAACAGTTAGCGTTATCGGGGACATACAGGGTGTAAAGGGCCAGCTTAGCAAAACTGAAACCCTGAATTCAGTCCATCATTTTCCTCAAGCAACTGTCATCAAGTGTATGAAATTTAAATAGTTCTCAATTTTGCCACCAGAACTGATAAAATGGACATTGAGACACCACTGAATAGTGGAATCAGAAACGCCTAAGCATACATTCGGATATCTTTGTCATTGATTCAGAACAAAGCCAATGATAGAAACAAAGTTATAGTATAGAGGTTGTAAAATGCTTACATAGAGAACTTGGTCCAATAAAGGCAAGTATTTCTAGTTACTGGATGCTAGATGCTCGGAACCGCGTTATCGTTAACTACTTGCCTGGAATTTGTTGCTATTGGTGTTTCTGCATTTAAATACTGTATGTATTTAGATAAACCGATAGAAGTTATACGAGACCGTGGTTTTTAAATACCCCTTTATGAACAGTACAAACTAAATTTATCGTTATTGAAATTTAAAAAAAAATCTACATTAATAGTGGCTTTTCATTTTAAGAATGACTAATTTCATCTAGATAATTATTTTGTTTACATTTCGTCCTACTTATGTTCCTTTAAAAAAGAATACGATAATGTGACATTTAAATATTTTTATGCGATAATTTAAGCTCTAAGCATTAAAAGGTTGGGAAGTGATCATAAGACTTAAAAGATTAATTCATTGCTTATTGTTCAGGAAAAAGAATATTTAACAAAAAGCCGAACTTTAAAAATGATAAACATTTTTTAAACAAAACAAAATATCTGACTAGTGTTTAATAATCCTTAAACATTAAATTATTAGACAAAAAAATCACCTTCCTCATTCCAAAACTGTCAAAAAGAAACAAAGTAAAGTAGCAGACATGAAATTAGGGCAAAAGGTGTGCGTGAGCTACCTAACAATCTCATGATCTTTGTTTTGTGGTAAACAACAGTTCGTCTTTAGAAGCTGAGCATCGGTGCTTAGAGTAATGAGGTAATTGCTTTTCGGAACTAGATTGTGGACCGTTAAGGAAAGTAATGGTAGAATTAGTCTGTTTTACAGGGCAAATGACCTTGTTTGTCTGTTCAATGGAGATTAAATGTTTTAGCTTAGTTGGGTAAGTACAGGAGTCTAAGCGTTGTTCCGAGGGTGATTGTATTTTTAATAAACAGAAGCGCTCGTAGGCCTATGGCTCTCGCTGATCTCAAGCAATCAGTGAGGTTAAGCAACTTACACAGAGGCAGGGAACCTGATGGGTGACCAAATTAGAAATTTATCACGAGCGTTTCCGTGCTTTGGAGGGCATGTTAACCTGTCGGTCCCGGCTATTGTCGATTGACTACAGTCGTTAAAACCATGTCAGAGGCCATTATGCGGCTTGAAAACAGAGTTAGTCAAGTTCAACACACACTTGTAACTACACGATAATAAGAAAGAAGAAGAACAGAAGAAGCTCACGTCTTCGTTCCTCGTAAGGTCCACGGTCCTATCTGTAGCACTAATTTATTCATAAAGGTATCCGTCTCCTTTCCCAGCCCTTATTATTATTACACTTTATTGTACACAGTTTTATTAAAAAAAAATACAAAGAACAGGATATATAATGGCGAGCTTAACTCAAAATGAGTTCTCTTCCAGCTAACCTAAGTGACAGAGAAATACCCTTAAATTTCTGTTGAAAAATACAGGGTGGAATTTTTTAATGCCACCTGAAGAGAAAGTACTCTTAATACTGTAGATAGAAAAAGGTACTCAAATAAAACATTCCTTTATTTTTGAAAAGAAAGAAAACTGAATTCAAAGATTTTCGAAAATTCGCTTGCCACAACCGGGAATCGAACCTACTAAAATCTGTAAGAATTACACCCTGGACTTTTATTGTGTCGAACGTTAGGGTCAATTATAAGGATGAAATCTCTCTTACAAACTTGGTAAATTAAATGAAGGATACTTCATTTAAATACGCAAGTGAAGTTAGTGTTATCATTAGAACAAAAACTACAAAATTTAAGTCCAACAAATACTATTCTATGCTTATTATTGTTCTAGTCCATATCGACAGGTTTACTAGTCTAGAAGATAAAACATTTCATTGCTAAGCAGAAACGTATACGGTCACCAGCATCTGTTCATTTTATAGCGAGTACTGTTATGCATAGCAATGAGCAGTTCGAACAATGTAGTTACTGTAGTTTAATAGTTGCTGTAATTTCAACAAATTTGAATGTAACTTTGTAGATTTGTACATGAAACTCAATTCATTAATAGGTACAAAGAGTATATTATATGGTATTACCGTTTAGGGTACGAATGAGATGTCATGATTTTTTGTTTCATAATTCGACGTATGTTCCTTAGGGAAAGTTGTTCAGTTTCATGGGCTGATTCATATCCTTTATTTTAGTTGAAAGTCTCCTAATAGAATTCATCAATAAAGGTATAGCGTATAGGAATATAACTCGATTAAGAGGATATGAAGGAGTCAAGCTAACCTATATCAAGTTTTTTCAACGGTAACTAAATCATGGCTCGTGTCATGTATTTTATTGTTATTCAGTCGCTTAAAAAATATTTTGTATGCTATCCAAACGCAGTGTGATTAGGCAAGTTTTAGTAAGTAATTAAATTTTAGTCTGTCATTTAAAAAATAAAATTTTCTTATCTAAAGATGTAGGTAAATTATAATATTTTGTTTTTATCCTTCTGCCTAAATTGCTTAGCTCTTAAAACCATTGAATATAAATTTACAAAAGACTTAAAATTTGTATTTTCTTACAGCATGCGGCTACAAAAGCTGTAATTTTTAGAATTCGAAGATACTAAAGGTACAAAAAAGTATTCAAGTTATTGTGCATCGAATCTGTTTTATAAGCCGCCAGTTAATCTGTGGCTAAGCAGAGTTACTCGCAGTTGCATGTATTGCCAGTGGTTCTAGCTTAGGGATTCGAATACAAATTGGTTTAGTTATAAAACTGAGCTCCATGCACTTTCTCGGTACATCGTTTAACGTTCGTACTGCACTGGTCAGTAGTATTGTGGGAATTGTAGAACATTTAGGTTTATGTTTAGTTTCCAACAGGATTTTATTGAACGCAATTTGGAATTGGCTAGAGCGTATTGAGGTTTTGTGGTCCAATTGATTAAATTACTTTTTTTTATTATAAGATGGGATAACTCTTGAGCTCAATCTTGACCAAGGTCATAGATGAGGTCGACGATGGAGCGAGTTAACTCAGAAAAAGCCTATAAGGCACTGGTACTCCTACTCGCCGACGGAACGGAACACAGCAAGCTGTTTGGCGTCGGACTTCGGTAGGAGGGTGGTCGCGAACCAGACGGCCCTTCACAGAGCCTACCACACCACATGAGACAATAGGACGCCATCTCAGATTCAGAACAAATTGAGGTGTCGTTGCCTGGGGTGGATTAATAGGAGGCAGGTCTCATTTGTGTTTCCTTAGTCGCCTCTTACGACACCCACGGAAAGAGATGGAAAGGTGTTATTCTCAACCGATCACCACACGGCAAAAACTCACTTTTAGTGATTTTTTGTTACTTACATTGTAGGTATAACTCCAAAATTAAGAAAAATGTCTCATTCCCGATATTCGATTGCTTAAAACATGCTAATAACTTTTTAACAGCTAAACCAATTTTAATAAGATATAGCTAAGAACCATCTCGACCGCATCGAATTCCGTCCATTCGTTTAGGAGCTACGATGCCACAGAGAGCCACACATATACACAGACATACAGGTACACATTGTACACAGATATGCAGAATAACACTTCAAACTTTTATCTTCCCTCTTTTTTGTCAGGGGTTTAAACCAGAAGGCCTAGAAAAATCACATTCAGCTAGCGATTACTCAAATTTAAATCCCTGAAATGGAGTAACCACGCGACTTTTCTATTCTGTCGAAAAATGTATTGTTTCTCGCGGTTATTTTCATTAGATTATTTACACTAGGCCCACATCAGGATTCGAACCTGCGACCTTTGAATTACAAGAACCACTTAATTCGTCTTTTCGTATTTATGTACGGTTTTTTAATTATCGAAGGAAAACATCGTGATGAAACCTGCCCGTCCAAGAAAATTCATTTTCGAAAGACGAGCGGTTCACCAACCCGCATTGGGCCAGCGTGGTGGACTACGGCCTTAGTCCCCTTCGTGTTTCGAAGGGAGGCCCGTGCCCCTCGGTGGGGACGTATATGGGCTGGTAAGAAATTTACATTAGGTAAAATATTTAAAACTATATAGTGTCTGTCAATCACATACATTTTATAACTTTCGGTTGTCTGAAGCAAAAATATGTAGGTATTTTGACTTTGAATTTCTGGTAGCAGGTATAAAACCATAATATGTTACGCTGTGTCTATTTCATGTTAATGAAGTTTATTGGTTTTTGACCATCTTCCCAAATATTTAACTATCTAATATTTTTTCACTGTCGTCTTGGAAAATATATTCATAACATACGATAATTTAATTATATTCAACTAGCTTTCTACCCGGAACTTCATTTCAGTGGGAATTTAGGACTTATATTGCTATATAGCTTATATTGTCATTTTAATATCTAAGCTTTATTACTGTAAATTTTCTTCAAAATCTGTTCAGTGGTTTTGTGTGAAGGGGTACCAAACACCCATCAATTTTCACAAACTATCGCATTTATAATATTCACCTTTTCAAACTTCTTCAAATGGAAACTGAAAACCTCTTCATGTAACTTCATGTAACAAGTGTTGTAATTTTTTATAAAATATACTTTTTCATTGTAACATTACTTACAACTAATTTTGAAAACGAAAACAAAAACGCGAAGTAAAAAATAATAAAAATATCACAGCTTTGGTATGGCTTAGTGCTTCCCGTGATGGAAACCCCATTCCTTATGATCCTTATGGCCTCCTTTCTTTCCGTGGTCATGGTGATGATGGTGATGTTCTTCATGACCATGATGACCTTTGTGACCTTTATGGTCTTCATCATGATGGTGCTTGTCATGGTGTCCTTTCTTCCCGTGGTGATGATCGTGATGCCCATGTTCGTGATGACCACCCTTCTTGTGATGACCGCCCTTGTCTTCGTGGTGATGATGGTGATCGCCGTGCTTGTGGTGCTTGCCTTCCTTATGATGGTCATCGTAGAAGTGATGATCCTTGTGGAAGTGGTCTTTATGATATTTCTTGTGGTAGCCGTCGGTGTGCTCACCCTTATCGTGATGCTTATGATGGCCGTGTTTCCCTCCTTTATGGTGATGCCCGTGTTCATGGTGTTTACCGTGATCATCGTGCTCATCCCAGTGTTTTTTATGACCACCACCATGTTCGTGGTGATGGCCTTCGTGATGATGCTTTCCGTGATCCCCATGTTCACCTTTGTGATGATGATGATGACCTTTGTGACCTTTGTGCCCTTTTTCACCATGTTCATGATGGTGATGTGCATGGTGTTCCTTGCCACCTCCTGATTCGTGATGGTGGCTCTTTCCACTGGCTGCTGCTACCAGGTCTTTGTCCTCCTCGCCCAGCTCCCGGGCGTAAACCGCCACGAGGCATAGCAAACCGATTGCTACCAGCAACCTCATGTTGATTGTTGTTCCTTAGAAATTGTCATCAGTATTTATATTGTTTGGGTGAGGAAAGTGTTCTGCAAGGCATGCGCAAGAGTCATTTCAGGGACAACTTGCCGGCGGCGCCCGCTCGAGCGTTACCGGTGCAATTATAAATTATATATATTTCTTTTGTTAATCTTACGAGACAGGCAAAAGAAACCTATCCATATATTTTTCTAGTTTTGTATATTTCATTACTTTTAAGGCAAAAAGAAAAACAACGAAGTTTATTCTAGTCTGGTCTAAAGTTACAAAATTATTTAAATTGGCATATCTATTAAATGAAATTTCTCACTGCAAGATGTAAAAAACAAATTTCAATTCTAAATGTTTTACAAACTTGTTTTACAAAGTAGCCCAAAAAGTCTCTTATGAATACAATAGGTCTCAAAAAACTAACTAACTAAGATTTCACGATTTCAATTCTGAATATCAATTATCGACCTTGGGTTTAATTCTATTCATAAACTTTGAATTTAGTTTTAGTAACCTACCTACTTTGTCATTCAGAATAACTAAACTAAACAACTCGAGAAAACTTTTTAATGGTTAAGAATCCAAATATTCATTCCATCCAAAACACAGTATGGCACGAAATATATTTTTTCGTCTCACAATTTCGACCGGCGGTGCTGCATAAAAAGAACAATCTGCAGTGCCCTGTCGAAATTTAATCAAAACAACAATAGGGTTTGTCCGCAGTCGCTCCCAGCCTACTGACTTATTCTGGGAGGCTTTATTTTGTTGCAGAAGTAAAAACGCGAAAGCGAGAAGAATTTATTTGACTGTTATACCATTTGCCGAGTTCTGGAACCACTGGAATGACAGCAGCTTCTAAGAAGGTATTCTATTACAACTGTTCTGCAACTCTTATGTTTCAAAATGTGGCTTTAGCGGAATTTTCTCTCATGTAATTTGAAGGGAAACTTTTACAACTGTAGAATCGCACGGGTAATTATAATGATTTTTATTTATTTATTGAGTCTATAAAATATTTTTGATTGGACATATTGACGCAAGGTAGGTATTTAGTAGGTGTTATCTTAAGTATAAATAAATAAAGGTCAGTACAATTTATCAAATTCAAAAAGTCGTTTATCTTTTTTTTTGTTAACAATGGGTTTTTTCTTGACCATAAAAAAGCCTTTTGTCTCGCAATAATAAGAATGGGAATGCTTTAAATTTTATAAATTATTTAGCATATTATACTCGTCACTTTAAAAGCGTATTAGAGATCCAATTATAGCAATTTATTGGTCAAATAACAACAACAAAAAAACATTTGAAGCCTCCGGAATAAGGACTGTAGAGGCTTCAACAAACGACCCTTTAGGGACTGACGTTGACAAGTTCTACAACGCAAATATTCCTTTAACTTTCACAACTAAAATTGGTACGCCCGTTTGTGTATTTTCTAGATTTGTGTAGGTAAATTTATTTGACCCACAGTACAAAGTTTATTTATTTTTTATTTATTTATGTATTTGATGAGCTTCATTCTAAATACTTTTTTCCAGGAATCTTTACATCTTATACGTTTATATAATTTGAAAGAAAATTCATTTAGGATTTCGGTAAGGTAACTCAGTATTATTATTTAAAAAATAGATTTTTCAAATCCAAAAAATAAAATAATAAGTCTTTACCTATGAAATTGCCGATATTTCTCAAGCTTTATTTTATTCATAATTTATTTGAACAGCTATTACTAAAATGGTTTTTTATTTAAAACCTTGGCTATAGGTATAACGGAAATATTGAGTCAAATTAATACATATTTACTTTAGATTTATTTGCTGAAAAAGAAGCTAAAATATAGCTCGTTTCACCCGTTGCCCGTTTCATTGCTTATTTTTGCTGTACCGTTGTTACAGTTACAACTTTCAATAAAGTAAGTATGATGAAAATTAACTTAATGTTGTCCAAACCTTCCCACAAAATTTGGCTAAATTTGGATTTCGCAAGCATGGCAAATTCAGTTTTCCAAAAATATTGTATGAAAAACGGCAATTTCATATGACCTATTATTCTAATATATTTATCTTCGAGAAAATTACAACTTTCAACGCGTTAGGAATGTTAGACATCTTCTAAATATAGACTAAGAAAGCCTATGGCACACCTGTTGACATGCGACTCCTGATTCCTGTTATGTACTTGCAAAGACCTCAACAATGCCACATATAATGCAGGGCGCATATAATGGTCCACATAGATTTAGCCTAAGGCGACACATTAAGAAAAAGAAGAAGAAAGTTCCATTACTCGTACTATTCCAAGCGAAGCCTCAGAAAAATTACCTACTCCTGACTTTTGATACGGTAAGTCGTAATTTTCCTTCCATCTTATAAATAACTTTCACCAAACTTCCAACTCGGCATTCAATAAAAAATGGCGAACACGGAAAAACTCGTCAAGTTGACAGAATTCTAAATAGTTATATGTCGAAGGTTCAGCCTCTGATTTGTCATGACTTATCTTCAGGAAATGAGCTAGAGTTGAGATGTGAATAGCTGCTACTTTTGGAAACTAATAAAAGGATTTAGGTACATAATTGAAGCGTCGATAGTCTAACGGCTAGCGGGTTGGACTTGTAAGCAAAAGGTACCGAGTTCGATCCCTGGTACTGCTATGTATCAATGACTCATTTTACATTAGTTGCACACTAACCAATTTTCTTACGGTGAGGGAAAACATCGTAAGAAAACCTGCACATTAAGGTGACTGAATGTGTAATCATAATCCAATTCAGCCAGGTTCCCCTGTTAACAGGGTCACGGAGGTCAGATGGCAGTCGTTCCACTGTAATGATTTGACCTGCCAAAATTCTGGATCATGGTCAAGCGTACCCCGAATGAGAAAGAAGAAAAAGAGAGTACTTACTTGTAATATTGCCTACTTTAAGAAGACGAATTTGAATGAATAATAAAGGCCTCTCACAAGATGGACAAACCACCATGCAAGGGTTTCAAGAGATTCGGTGGACATAAGTGAACTCGCTAATCCCGCAGTCAAACTGTCTTGCAGTTTTGTGGGACTATATCTTAATATTATTGTAAAGTGCTAATAGTTTTCAATTAATAAATAATAAATAAATATATCAAATCAAAAATCTTTATTCGTTGAAACGAGGTAATACAGTTGTCAATTTTTAACCCCTGATAAAAAAGGGGTGTTAAAAGTTTGACGTGTGTATCTTGTCTGTGGCATCACAGCTCCTTAGCGAATGGACGAAATTCTCTTCATAAAGTGTATTTACCTCACTTAGGCTAAGCATATAGCTTTGGCGCACAGGTTATATATATATATATATATATACAGGAAGATTTTTTTATCACCATCCAAATTTTTTGTACGTAAATTTTATGAAAATTTAACAGACCCGTATTTTTTTGTTTCTATATTTCATATAAATATTTCAAGCTAGATCGTCTGAAGCATAAAAATTAATCAAAATTTTTATATGGAAAAAAAAGTAACATCGTCCAATTGACTTGAAACTTGGTAACAGTACTCTACAGAACAATTTGTGACACCCGTGTTTCTGCGTTTTAGAAAATTTATCCTCTAAGACGTTAAAAAGGGGTAACAAAATCTGAAAATTTTGGAAAAAAAAAATTTTTTCCTCGTTATTTACGTTCTATCAACGTTACTGACACCGTAAAAAAAATTTGGCTGGTGATTAAAAAGTCACCCTGTATATATATATATATATATGTAGATACGTTTCAAAATATAAATTAACATTTAACCAATACTAATATCTTAGTATCTCAACTTGCGTCTCTATTTAGATAAATCATTCGAACGATTCTGTGATGGGATCAGAATAAGACGGACTGAAGGGGAGGGTGTGTGAAGAATAGTTTCCTGTGACACAGCTTATTACTTGTAAGGAGTCGTTCACATACTAATATATTGAGTAGTAAGAACGATCGTGTTATAAAACTACCAAAATTTTTTTAATTTACTTAACATTGCACAACTTTCCCCAAGGAACCCATATGAAATTTTAAAAAAAAACAGCCTTTTTTTTTTGCTCAAGTTGTATGGAAAGGCAAATTTTTTTTTTGCCTTTCCATACAAGCAGGGGAGGGTTGTTTAGTTTCGTGTTCTTGATTTTTGCTAACTTTTTGTGACCACCTGTAACCAACCTGTGTGGTCAATATAAATCAAAGTTAGTGTTTTGGTGAAATTTTGCATTTTTAAAACTTCAGGCGCTTCAAACAAAATAATACTCTACTCGTTTATGTGCAAGTCTTATACATTTGGCTGAAAAAAATCCCTTCATAGGATAAGCTCGGCTCTGTACATAAACTTTCTTTTGTCAAGTATCTTTTAAGTGTTTTTTTCTAGAATTAAGTGTTTACGTAGGCAAAATTATACAGGGTGGTCCAGCGGGTGAGACGTCCAGATCACCCCCATGTATGTTCCGCGATTTTTGTAGTTTAGAAGTTATTACACATTTAATGAATTTTTCGAAATTTTTCATCTAGCATCGATTTTTTTTTCTCTTTTTTGTAACAATTATTTTAAAAAAATATAAGTAATAGATAATAAGGGACACATCAGCTACAATTAAAAAAATGGATGTCCTTCGTCATTAAGGAATATGGTTGAGATATCGTTATAACTTATCTAAGGTTCATTTACAAGCGTTTTAATAATTTTTTGGGGATGTCTGTAATATTTTCAAAAACAATACGTTCTATGTAATTACTACCATTGACTGAGCATGTACTTTCAGTATTCGGAAGCGTTTCCCTTATACCCTGTGTACATACATAAATGTAGATATTGTATGTTTTTTTTTAACATTACTTAGTCTTGCTTACTGTGTCCAGTCTAAACACCGCTTAGATTATATCCCGCAAACTATTCTCTCACATAGTTCAGCTCAATTTTTAGCGTTCCCGCAATGACTTCGGATTGATTCTTGACATTATTACAGTATATGGATTGTACAGTAAATATACTGTTTACAATACACGTCGTTTATTGTAAAAATAGCTTTCCGCCCGGGACTTCGTTCCCGTGGGAATTTGGGAAAAATATGTAGCTTATGTTCATCGGGGATAATGTAGGATGCCAAAGGTGAAAGAATTTTTAAAATCAGTCTTATAGTTTCGGAGCCTATTCAATGCAAACACACAAACAAACAATCAAATCTTATAATATTACTAGCATGCCACTCGGGACTTCATTCCCGTGGGAATTCGGAAAAAATATGTAGCCAATGTCCATCGGGGATAATGTAGCTTTCTAATGGTGAAAGAATTTTTCAAATCGGTCCAGTAGTTTTGGAGCCTATTTAATGCAAACAAACAAACAAACAAACAACCAAATCTTTCCTCTTTATAATATTACTAGCATTCCGCTCGGGACTTCATTCCCGTGGGAATTCGGGAAAATTATGTAGCCTATGTCCATCGGGGATAATGTAGCTTTCTAATGGTGAAATAATTTTTCAAATCGGTCCAGTAGTTTTGGAGCCTATTCAATGCAAACAAGCAAACAATTCAATCTTTCCTCTTATAATATGTGTAGATATAGATATAGACAGACTATTTATTGTTAAATAAAGGCACAAAATTGCATCTGAAACAGACTTCAACATTACAAACAACTAAGACAAAAGTAGTCAGCAGCATGCCGAGAGAACAAACATAGATACATAGATAACAGCTTTATTCACTCCAATAATACACAGCAAAACACATAAACAAAGCAAGATGAAAAAGTTAAACATTTAAATAATAGTTACAATCAGCCAACACTCTGAGTGTAAACATCTGCTTTTTACACAAATATTTGCCCCGGCTGGGAATCGAACCCAAGACCCGTCGATCAAAAAGCATCACCGCTACCAGATAAGTAATAAAATATATAAACACGAAGAAAAAGCAGTAAAATAAATAAGGTAAGTAATAACATTAATTCCTTTTCACCTTGTATGAAATGTGAAATGACATAAGGCTGAGCGAAGGAAATAAAGAGGTCCCTTATAGGGAAGGGAAGGGAAGGAAGGGGGGGGAAGGGAAGGCCGATTAGGTGCGTTTTATTGAGGTCTCTACTTATACTAAAACCGAAATTACGATAGAGGTATTCTCAACGAAATATGTATCCCTCAACGAAGCTAGGGAACTGATGGTATTTTTTTCTTATTTGCAGACATAAGCGGTGATAGCCCAGTTGGTAGTTGGTAAAACCAGACTTGTAATCGGAAAGTCGCGGTTTCAAATCCTGGTGCGGGCCTGTACCACTAAATTCGTCTTTTCAGATTGATGTACGGATATCTATTATCACTTGCTCAACGGTTAAGGAAAAACATCGTGATGAAACCCGCTTGTCCAAGAAAATTCGTTTTCGAAAGCGTGGTATCGTATGGCCTGAATCCCCTTCGTGTTTCGAAGGAAGGCCCGTGCCCTTTGGTGGGGACGAATATGGGCTGGTAGAAAAAAAGACATAAGGTGCGAAAATCACAAAAGATATTTGAGATTTTCAACAATAACCGCGAAATCAAGCCAATCAATAAAAAAAATTGGACCGTATTTGTACAGAGAGAACACATATATGTACATAAGCTCACGCCTTTGTCCCATTGCGGTAGGGGTAGGCAGAGACCTAAGCTTTGTCTTACTAAGCTTGGCCATGGACTTTTTTGTATTTATAGAGTTGGTTTTTGTGCTGTATGCGTCCTTAAACGCCTAATTATACTTATTAAAAGAAATAGTTTTAATGTAAGAGTATCGAATCTTTTTAGAATTAAATGACTCGCTTTGTCTTTGAAAGAAAAAGTAAAAGAAAAGTGACAACGGAGAATGTGGATTGTCAGAAAAAAGGTGAAAGATAGTAGGTTTGTTTTTTTTGGAAAAAATAGAAAAATCGTGATGAGTTTTAAAAATAATTTGAAATAATTGGGAAAATAGATTTTAGGGTGGTAGGGTGGTAGTCTTGCTCGTGTTCTTATTTTTCAGCGTCACCTTCCTAATGACAGACGATTTGACGGAATTATAAGTTTGCAGGAGCAAATTAAAAAGGACCAAAAAAGGACAGGATATGGTTGAAAGGAAAATACTACTGGGATGGTCTTACAGCTAAGTGGATAAATTTATTTAATGTTGTTGGCTAGTTTCATATTTAAAGGCGTAGGAAAGACACCGGTATAAAGAAAACCCTTAAATAGAACTGTCGTCTTGGTCGAGTGGTAGTGGTGCTGCATCTTGATCGGCGGGTCCTGGGTTCGATCCCCAGTCGGGGCGAACATTTGTTCTCGGGTCATGGGTGTTTGTGTCTGTCTTTGTGTTTGTTCCGGGGAACCCACGATACGGGGGAGAGCCTTAGTGTGGGCCTTTGAGTGTATAATTTTATTAGCTTTATTAACAGGACAATGAAAGCAAAGCAGCAGATTTAAATTTTGTTTAAAACCCTAAATTTCATTTACAATTAGAAAATCGCGAGTGACATATAAACAAATTTTGAAGTGTCAGTGAAAACAAAATCTATAAGAGGGAGGCCCATTTTATTAATATATTTAATTAAATAATCTATTAATAATTTTGATGAAAATAATTTAATAATTTAAATAGTTATACAATATTTTAACATTAAAGTGAAAAGAATAATTCAAACTGAAATAAACTGAAGTTGTCAGTTTATTTTGAACTTGAGTATGGAACAGGCCAAAGTTGACTTAAGGGATTCTCAATCAGATTTTAGGAGTAAATGTTCTTGATTTTGGACTCTGGTGAGTAGAACCTACTTTAAGATCACTAGGGATTTTATTTATTTAGGGATTAAGTTATAGGGATGTTGGAACAGGCCAAAGTTGACTTAAGGGATTCTCAATCAGATTTTAGGAGTAAATGTTCTTGATTTTGGACTCTGGTGAGTAGAACCTACTTTAAGATCACTAGGGATTTTATTTATTTAGGGATTAAGTTATAGGAATGTTCTTAAATTTCGGGCGGATTCTAAATTGATTTTTTTTTCCTTTTATTTATTTATGACTTGACTTTAGCAAAACGTTATGCTTTTATTTTATTCTTTCTTATTAAACGATTTAAGAACTACGGACTTGCTGCTAGTTTAGGATCCGCCTAGAGGTTTTATTTTATATCCTTCTCCCTCTGTCTACTAGGATCGTTATTTCGTGATTCGCGATGTTCGGCGAGGCCTGAGTGATTAGGTTTTCCTGAATTTCCGAAACGACATTATTATTATAGCACCTATCTCTCCTTCTACGATTCTTCTACTGGCTCACGAAGGGCAATTGTGACGCTGCTATTAGTGTAGTACAATACACGAGTAGCGACAAAAGACGGATGACCATCGGCGGCAAACGTCAGATTTTAGTTTGCTTTCGTAGGCTCCCTCTTGCTTTACAGTTGACCTATGGAAACCAGGAGATGCCCCTCACAACCACTGAACAAAGTACCTCTACAGACTATACATCCTACTCAGAACCATGTAGCTGAGCAGTCTTTTCATTTGCTAAATTATCCTTGGGGTTGCGCAATCTCGTTCACCGAGGCGCTAGGGGAGGGCTTGTCAGTAACAGACACGTGGTCACCGCGTGCGGGGGTTGTTCAGTCCAATTGAGGGGGGTAGCTTTATAATACCACCCCAAGGAATACTGTCCTACCCGTATACGTGATCACAGCTGACTACTTCGGTGGTCAGTCGTAGGGTCTGTAGTCTGCGGTAATACAAGGACGCGCTGCAGGCGACGGCTCCTAGGTTTCGCGGGGAGGAGAGATTGCGACTATTCGGTTTTCCTTTCTGACACTTGGCTTTATAGTTCGGAGTCTAATCCACTCACAGGAGAAATAGGGAAGCGCGATGTTTGGCCTAGTATTAGTTGAGGATTTGTCGCTCAGAGAACATAACGATTCTAGGAGATCCTATAAGATGCCCGACTCGAACAGTCTCCCCGGGTTGGTCACCCCAAGGCGACGGATCTCGTCATTTGGAGCGCCGTCGACAGGTTCCGGGGCGTGGCTGGGGGCCCCAGAACGGGGAACTCCCAAATGATGCCCTGGGTTTATATTAATCTCTCTGTCTAGGTATTCTACTCGTTGTCCCAGCCTTCGGCTTTCATCCTGCTTCGATTGGAATAATCAAGAGATTAATCCTTTTGTGTCAATATGTCAAAATGTAATTTATTGGACTATGTGAAACACATTAAACTTTGTTTTAATCTTGATTTTGCTTTTAATTCCTCTCTAAGTCTGAAACCCACTTTTAAATTGCTTGTACCTGCGAGAATCCTAAAAGTAAATCACAACGTAGGACTCTAGACATCACAGCCGTAAATATAGAGTATCCTCCTCTATTTAATGCAGGTGGGGATCAGTACAATTTGGTGCCGTGACCAGGATTCCAGGTTTCAAACAGGCAATATAATGGTGGGAGTAGAGAGGAATTGGAGAATAAAATCTGGATTGACGAGATAAGTGCTTTCTCGGATAGCAGGATGCTTTAAAGCGAGATAAGTGCTACTGAATCAGGATGAATAGTTATGTGAGGGGCTTTGTTCAGCGGTGTCACGTTTGTCAGTTGGCTAGAAATGATAATGTTAGAGGAGTGGGGGCATATGGGTCGATTTTGACTGAAGAACCCGGGGAGTTAGTGATGGCCGATATATTTGATGCGGTTTAATCAGTTTCATACTTTAATAGAGTTTCAAATTGGTGATCTGGTAGAGGTAAGAAGATCTCAATAGTTTTGGGTAACCTTTCTTCCTCGGGACTAAAGTCGTCCGAGAGCGAATAGGTTAGGGGGAGATTGTGCTGTATGCGTCCTTAAACGCCTAATTATACTTATTAAAAGAAATAGTTTTAATGTAAGAGTATCGAATCTTTTTAGAATTAAATGACTCGCTTTGTCTTTGAAAGAAAAAGTAAAAGAAAAGTGACAACGGAGAATGTGGATTGTCAGAAAAAAGGTGAAAGATAGTAGGTTTGTTTTTTTTGGAAAAAATAGAAAAATCGTGATGAGTTTTAAAAATAATTTGAAATAATTGGGAAAATAGATTTTAGGGTGGTAGGGTGGTAGTCTTGCTCGTGTTCTTATTTTTCAGCGTCACCTTCCTAATGACAGACGATTTGACGGAATTATAAGTTTGCAGGAGCAAATTAAAAAGGACCAAAAAAGGACAGGATATGGTTGAAAGGAAAATACTACTGGGATGGTCTTACAGCTAAGTGGATAAATTTATTTAATGTTGTTGGCTAGTTTCATATTTAAAGGCGTAGGAAAGACACCGGTATAAAGAAAACCCTTAAATAGAACTGTCGTCTTGGTCGAGTGGTAGTGGTGCTGCATCTTGATCGGCGGGTCCTGGGTTCGATCCCCAGTCGGGGCGAACATTTGTTCTCGGGTCATGGGTGTTTGTGTCTGTCTTTGTGTTTGTTCCGGGGAACCCACGATACGGGGGAGAGCCTTAGTGTGGGCCTTTGAGTGTATAATTTTATTAGCTTTATTAACAGGACAATAAAAGCAAAGCAGCAGATTTAAATTTTGTTTGAAACCCTAAATTTCATTTACAATTAGAAAATCGCGAGTGACATATAAACAAATTTTGAAGTGTCAGTGAAAACAAAATCTATAAGAGGGAGGCCCATTTTATTAATATATTTAATTAAATAATCTATTAATAATTTTGATGAAAATAATTTAATAATTTAAATAGTTATACAATATTTTAACATTAAAGTGAAAAGAATAATTCAAACTGAAATAAACTGAAGTTGTCAGTTTATTTTGAACTTGAGTATGGAACAGGCCAAAGTTGACTTAAGGGATTCTCAATCAGATTTTAGGAGTAAATGTTCTTGATTTTGGACTCTGGTGAGTAGAACCTACTTTAAGATCACTAGGGATTTTATTTATTTAGGGATTAAGTTATAGGGATGTTGGAACAGGCCAAAGTTGACTTAAGGGATTCTCAATCAGATTTTAGGAGTAAATGTTCTTGATTTTGGACTCTGGTGAGTAGAACCTACTTTAAGATCACTAGGGATTTTATTTATTTAGGGATTAAGTTATAGGAATGTTCTTAAATTTCGGGCGGATTCTAAATTGATTTTTTTTTCCTTTTATTTATTTATGACTTGACTTTAGCAAAACGTTATGCTTTTATTTTATTCTTTCTTATTAAACGATTTAAGAACTACGGACTTGCTGCTAGTTTAGGATCCGCCTAGAGGTTTTATTTTATATCCTTCTCCCTCTGTCTACTAGGATCGTTATTTCGTGATTCGCGATGTTCGGCGAGGCCTGAGTGATTAGGTTTTCCTGAATTTCCGAAACGACATTATTATTATAGCACCTATCTCTCCTTCTACGATTCTTCTACTGGCTCACGAAGGGCAATTGTGACGCTGCTATTAGTGTAGTACAATACACGAGTAGCGACAAAAGACGGATGACCATCGGCGGCAAACGTCAGATTTTAGTTTGCTTTCGTAGGCTCCCTCTTGCTTTACAGTTGACCTATGGAAACCAGGAGATGCCCCTCACAACCACTGAACAAAGTACCTCTACAGACTATACATCCTACTCAGAACCATGTAGCTGAGCAGTCTTTTCATTTGCTAAATTATCCTTGGGGTTGCGCAATCTCGTTCACCGAGGCGCTAGGGGAGGGCTTGTCAGTAACAGACACGTGGTCACCGCGTGCGGGGGTTGTTCAGTCCAATTGAGGGGGGTAGCTTTATAATACCACCCCAAGGAATACTGTCCTACCCGTATACGTGATCACAGCTGACTACTTCGGTGGTCAGTCGTAGGGTCTGTAGTCTGCGGTAATACAAGGACGCGCTGCAGGCGACGGCTCCTAGGTTTCGCGGGGAGGAGAGATTGCGACTATTCGGTTTTCCTTTCTGACACTTGGCTTTATAGTTCGGAGTCTAATCCACTCACAGGAGAAATAGGGAAGCGCGATGTTTGGCCTAGTATTAGTTGAGGATTTGTCGCTCAGAGAACATAACGATTCTAGGAGATCCTATAAGATGCCCGACTCGAACAGTCTCCCCGGGTTGGTCACCCCAAGGCGACGGATCTCGTCATTTGGAGCGCCGTCGACAGGTTCCGGGGCGTGGCTGGGGGCCCCAGAACGGGGAACTCCCAAATGATGCCCTGGGTTTATATTAATCTCTCTGTCTAGGTATTCTACTCGTTGTCCCAGCCTTCGGCTTTCATCCTGCTTCGATTGGAATAATCAAGAGATTAATCCTTTTGTGTCAATATGTCAAAATGTAATTTATTGGACTATGTGAAACACATTAAACTTTGTTTTAATCTTGATTTTGCTTTTAATTCCTCTCTAAGTCTGAAACCCACTTTTAAATTGCTTGTACCTGCGAGAATCCTAAAAGTAAATCACAACGTAGGACTCTAGACATCACAGCCGTAAATATAGAGTATCCTCCTCTATTTAATGCAGGTGGGGATCAGTACATTTTCCTTCTCTGTGTACGCTTATTATGGATTTGCATATAGAAAAAAAGTTTTATTTTTCTAGCTTGTTCGTGGACTTGTTATTAATAATAATAATAATTTCGTTATTTCAGACCTTATAAAATTTATACAGTTTAGTGCGTTAGTAACAATGGTGGGTTAGAAGTATGTTAGTAGTGTTAGTTCATAAAATTAAATCAAATAAATCATGTCGCATGTCAAAATAATCATTATCTATTATTTAAGCCAAGGGCAACCATCATCCAGTTGCCTTAAAGGTATGACTTGGCAACTTTAGTTGCCTTAAAGGTATGACACACAGCAACGATTACAAAAACCTTGCTATTTAGCCAGAAACAGCACAATAACATTAGTGGAGTAGGTACCTATAATAAATTCAACATTCGATTTATTATTGAAACATTTCCATATTCCCAATTCTCATTCCTCAAAGAAGAAATCATGCGAGGAAATTTCTCAAATAACATCCGCATAGAAAGCACGTTTTGGTTATAGCTCAGAAGCAAGTTTTACTTCAAACAAACGTGGCTCGTGTTAGCTCAGCGCGCTTTTAAATTTATTTTAGAACTTGACGCCGCACCGTGTTCGACGAATGTTACTCTCGGTTGGTTTACTAGTACGAAGGACCGCACATCGGGTTACCACGTTTGTGAACCATGTGCTGTTGCAATAAGAACGAGTTTGCAATGAAAGTGGCGTAACCTCATGCGCTGGACTCTGTATTAAGTTGAGAGTTTGAGTCATATTCAAGGAATTTTGTAGGGTGTAGTTACCGTGGTAGACGTATCCTGGATTTTTAGCGTGGCAAGTTGGAATTGTCATTCAAATCACGGGTTGGTAGTGATACATCATCATGGAGGTGGCAAAAGTGAGGATTCTCTCACCTACTAAAGTTAGATGTTAGAAAATCAACTTTTTCAAAAGACAGACTTAAAAAGTAATAGTAAAAAGTCTATTTAAAGACTTAAAAGCTTCACCAAAGGTCAATATCTTGCAGCAGAATGGCCAGCAACGCAACGGGGTGACAACGCATCAACATTTTTCAGCCGTGAGCAGATACTTAGTTCAACAAATAACTTACCAATTAGTGTCCGATTAAAATAATTAACAAATGTTCTTGTTTCGAAATAAAATAATAATGAAGCAAAAGCAAGCTAATTACATTATTATTTTGGAAATCCGGAATTTATTCCAGAATCTCTCCTCTCTTTCTTAGTTTCACAATTTCATATTATAAAAATATATTTGTCAGCGTTCTTTGCCCTTAACAAATTTTAACGATCCTCCACTAACAAATAATCCATTATCAAACATTAAATTTGTTTTAAACACTACCATTTTAAATCAGTATAGTTTTCTTCAAAAATAACACTTTCGTTGGACCCAACTTGTTAAATTCTCTTTATAAAGAATGTTTTCCTTAATACAGTTTAGTCATTCGCAAAGTTGAAACTTTTTTTTATCTGGCCCACGCCTTCAAAACTCTTTTTTGGGACGGTGGTAGACCACTGATTTGAAAAAACAGGGATGGCTCTATGGCAAAAAAAGCACGATTTTTTTTTAAAGTGAAACGATACGGATGAGGGTTGAACTTTGTTTACTACCGGCTATTTAAAACTTGCTGAAAAGATTTTTTTGTAGCTTTTTCTCGTTGTAAAGATCTAACAACTAATCTTTAATGTAATAATCATTCAGAAAATCCACCAAGTTGTTTTCTGAGCGAAATACTTCCTACTATACGGTGGTACCTAACAGAATTCACTATTTTTTTTCCGTTTTAAGTGAAATAAGACTCAAAGCAAATGATATAACATTCCAACTTTTTGACCAAATCAAAATGATTAAAAATGATCAAAAGTTTGATAAGTTTGTGGTAGTGGCACTGCCTCTTTATCAACGAGCCCTGGGCTCGATTCCCAGTCGGGATAAATATTTATGTGATAATTTTTCACGTTAAAAAAACGTAAGAGTCACCTACTTCAATCCCAACAACAGTTCGCACAAAGTAGATAACTAGTATTTTTTCAGACTACAATGCCTATTAGCAGATGACCACAACGGAAAATGTCACTCATTTATTAACCGATTTCAAAAAAGGAGGAGATGATGTTCTGGTTTGTAGTTTTTTTTTTTTCGTTGATTTTTTTAAAATTGCTGAATCATTTTAATCATACATTCATAAAATGTATATAGGACCACCTCTAGAGTACTCTTTCGAACAAAAAAAGAATTTTGAAAATTGGTCCATGATTGGTGGAGAAATCGGTGAACTGTATGTTAAAAAAAACATACAGTCGAACATAGAACCTCCTCCTTTTTTGAAGTCGATTAAAAAGCAGTTGTTTGTTCTCGGATCATGGGTGTTCGTTCGTGTCTGTCTTTGTGTCCTAGGGATCCCCGACACGAGAACAAACCTTAATGTAGCCGTTTGAGTGTATAGTGTAGCTTGTAGCGTCTATTAGTTTGGATCATCTATGTTTTTCCAAGTCTAAGCTCAAAACTATGCTTTAGGGACATCAACTACCATATAAAAGTTTTATGGTGTGTAAGAAAAGGGGTTGCCTATCAAGAAAATACAGTCAAACTTTTCACATCAACTTCCTTTATACTTTATTTAGCAAACGTCCCTTTTTGGGACCGGCAAATAACAAAGCAATTTCGCGGAGATTCTATTTTGACCATAACATTTTTAATAGGCGATCCAAAGAGAAAATATGTCATATTTTTATAAGCATCTTTATCTTTTTTGGTCTTACCTTTTTTCTATGATAACTTTAAAAAAAATAAAAAAAATTAACGCACGATATTCATTGCTACACCTTTAAATAATCTGTAAATTTAAATTTATTGTTTTCACTTTAAAATTTATGCTAGCTATGTACTTACTCACTTTATTTTATTATTAATTGTCTAGTTTTTGAGTACCTACATAACTTCATTTCGACGATCCACAGGTCATGGTAGAATATCAGTGTTTTGCTTCTTATAAGTAAAACGTTAATTCTGAGTCATGGCCTTTTTTAAATTGCTGCAGCACACAATCTTTTAGATAGTAGGTAATTTGTTTGAATTGTTGTACATCTTTTTATTTCTTTTAATCGTGATTTTTGTTGTTGTTTTGTTATGCTTTGGGTTCTCTATAATTGAGTGGTGCAGGCTTCTTAAAATAAAACATTATTCTATTCTTAAAACTCAGTATCAATATTGATCAAATGTAGCTTGTTTTTTTTTTTTTTTTTTTTTTTTTTTAAAAAAAAACGCTACACACTCAAAGGCCCACAGTAAGGTTTTCCCTTGTGTCGTGGGTCCCTTGGAAAACACATAAAGACAAACACAAACACCCATGACCCGAGAACAAACATCTGCTTTTTACACAAAGGTTTGCCCCGACTGGGGATCGAACCCAGGACCGCCGATCAAGAGGCAGCGTCACTACCACTCGACCAAACCGGCCGTAGCTAAGAACCATCTCGATTACGTCAGCTGTCAAACGAAAAAAACTTCTAGTTGTTCCATTTATTTAGGAGCTAGAGCTACACAATGTCACAGACAGACAAACATAAACACAGCCACACACGTAATTTTTTTTATTAAGAGATGGGTTAACACTTGACCCTAATCTTGACTATGGTCATAGGTAAGGTCGACGATGGAGCGAGTTAACCCAGAAAATGCCAATTAAGGCACTGGTACTCTCACGCACCGACGGAACACAAGCTGTTTGGCGTTGGACTTCTGTAAGAGGGTGGTCGCAAACCAGACGGCCCTTTACAGAACCTACCACACCCACATCATAGGACGTCTCCTCAGTTTTTTTTTTTTTTTTAAAAACGCTACACACTCAAGGGCCCACACTAAGGTTTTCCCTTGTGTCGTGGGTCCCTTGGAACACACATAGAGACAAACACAAACACCCATGACCCGAGAACAAACATCTGCTTTTTACACAAATGTTTGCCCCGACTGGGGATCGAACCCAGGACCCGCCGATCAAGAGGCAGCGTCACTACCACTCGACCAAACCGGCCGTCGATTAAAAAAAACTGAGGTGTCGTTGCCTGAGATGGATTACTAGAAGGCAGGTCTCATTTGTGTTTCCTTGTCGCCTCTTACGACATTCACGGAAAGAGATGGGATGGTGTTATTCTCAACCGATCACCACACGGCGCACTTATTACACCCATTTTTTTGTTGAGGGTTAAAAATTAACGGTATTGTGTGGAGTTTTAGATATTTTCCAGTCGTTGATTCTAGTCAACGAGCACGTTGATGCATGATTTTGAGTATGATTGTTTTGACGTTACTAGCATTTCGCCCGGGACTTTGTTACCGTGAGAATTCAAGATAATCACCTATGTTCATGATGTTCATCACGGATAATGTAGGATTCTAATGGTGAAGGAATTTTTTAAATCGGTCCAGTAGTTTCGGAGCCTATTCAATGCAAACAAACAAACAAACAATCAAATTTTTCCTCGTTATAATATTAGTATAGATATAGATGAAACGTGGTTTTCAGTTCAAGTAACAATCTAAACCTCTTCCCTTGATTAAAATATTAATAAAACTTGTTTCTAACATAGTTTATTGTTGTTTATGTACAAAACGGTAGAATAGTTTCAGAAAATTTTTGCAATAAATACTTGAAAACTTAAGAGAAGAGCGTTCTAGAAAGATTTGTAATGTTTTAACCTAATTTATAAGAGAACCTTCAAATAAAAACTACAAACTACTATAACCCGGTCATTTTGTACGTCGTCGTCGGCTCAGGTCTCAAGTTAATTGGTACGAGATATATTAACACATTTTTCTGCGATAGATATATTGTATAACTGAATTGTTCTACACTTTATCATTGAAGTTCATATTACCTTAACGTAGCATTAAAAATAAAAATAAAGAATGCAATTTTGTGAACCCACCACTGTTTTGTTTTAAATTTTTCCTAGCTGTTTTGTACTTGCTTTCCGCCCGGGACTTCGTTTCCGTGGGAATTTGGAAAACTCATGTACCCTATGTTCATCAATGTAGAATTCTAACGGTGAAAGAATTTTTCAAATCGGTTCAGTAGTTTCGGAGTCTATTCAATGCAAACAAACAAACAATGAAATCTTTCCTCTTTATAATATTAGTATAGACAACATTATTTGAAATTACCTGGCACTACTGTGACTCAAATCTACAACACATGTTAAATAGCGGCCATGTTGCTAAATCCATTTTGTCCAAGCAACCAGACTTTTTTTAAATTCATTAACGTCATTTTTATTGTCATTTTTAATTCATTAACGTTTCCTAAATATTACAATTTATTTAATTTCAAATAGGCAAATTAATATTCTGTCTGAACTTTGGTTTTTACTGTTACTAAGTAAATATGGCTGACTGTAAATTAGCTATCGCAATTTAAGGGCGGATTCCCCCCATTCAACTGAACAACTTTCCCCAGGGAACCCATATACAATTCTTCAAAATCTTTTCGACTTCCCATAAAAATTAACTAATCAAACAAATTGTACGGAGAGGCAAAAATGTTTTTTCAAGTTTCAGCCTATGTTCTTTAGAGAAATTTGTTCAGTTTTGTGGGCTGATTCACAGATTTTAAAGTAACCCACTATATCTTCCTACCCCCGCACTTAAAAACAATTTATCCCTACCAACCCACCTTGGTTCTAAATATTCGCCATTACGTCAAAACTTGTGAAAAATGAGAGGTGCTTTGTTATCATTTTGCGTCAAATCCACCGTACTTGTATGCAGTAAATGGGCTATTGAGGATTTCCGCGAATTTTTCAGCGATCATTCTGACTGATGAAAACAATTTTCCGCGAACGAAAAAGTGAAGTTTTCAAAATGGCAGAATATTTTACAAATAATTTTGTGGGAAAGAAAGGTATTCGGCGCGAATGGGACTTGAACCCATGACCCCAGTAGTCATGGTTCAAGTCCCGTTATTCTTCTGGTTCTCTAACCAACTGAGCTAACCAACCAGAAATATTTTATATTTAAGTTAGGCTTGAAAATCGATGTTATTGGAATCGTTTCATAAATGTCAACTAGTATGTGGTATGGCTTTATAAATCCATAATAAATGGCTAAAGTTAAATCATGCTTTTCCAGCACTCACAAGAAACAACTCATTCTACATAGATGGTTATTAAAATTATTCAGCTGTTCGGTTTACGACAGATTCTGTTTATGTCAGATTCTGTTTTAAGACAGATTTTTGATATGACAGATTCGTTTTACGACAGAAATTGTACAGTTGAAGGTAAACGACGTTGACGTGGTCCTGCCACTTTGTACCACCACACCAGTGGTGGGACCACGGTATAGGTCCACGGACTATGCACCCCTGGACCAATATATAAAAATAGTTTTGGTAGGTTGGAATGATGAATTTGTGTAGTTTTCAATTTAAGATGAATTCCATTAGTTTTCAATTTAATTTATAACACAAAAAAAAGAAAAAAAAATACAAATCTCGCTTTAAAATATCATTTTAGGTACGTACTGATAACTTTTGATTACTTTAGTACGAAAACACTTGAAGTATTTCATGCGTACCTAGTCATTTGTTAGTTAGTGTCGCATTAGTGCTAACCTTCTGTATTTATTGATTAAATTAATAACAAAACATTTGTATCAGGACTAAAAAAAAGATATGTATTTGTCTGATTCGGTCCTAGTTGCGGAAAGGTTTCGATAAAATTTATAAAAGAAAAAGGGAAAGACCGAACTATTGCATGCTGAGCATTTGCTGTAGAAATACTTCCCATGTTTATAAAGTTTACCAAATCAATTTACGACTTTGTCAAAGGAACCCAGCTTTTATTTTATTTAAGCCAACGTGACATAATAAATTGGTTCCCTGTGTCATAAAGAGTTTGTCGGTTAAATAAAAAATCACATTTTCTGAAGGAAAGCTTTTGCTTTGCTTTCTTTTTGTGTCCCATTAAACCATAGCTCGGGTATCACAAACACTAACATATTTCGATCTGACACCAGCATAGCTAGCACGGCCCGCGACAAACTCGCGCGACATGCCACGCCACTGCGACAACGGTAAAACTTCACTTTGATTGAGCGAGGTTACTCATCCTCTGGCGTTGTCATTTCGATTTTTTTTGACATTTGACCGCGTTGTATTCAAGTTGTGCTGGAGCTGCAGAGTATCTAAGAAATACATGGGCTTAATATTACTTTAAATTAATAAATAAGACACTTTGGAGCGCACCGTCAGTGTGTCAGATTAGATACGACGAGACTGAAGGCTAATAACATTCCCTCTGAAGCATGAAAATACATCCATCAGGTTTTCTGCCACTTGCACGTTGCTTTACCTCACTGATCTGTTCAGATCAACGATTGTCACTAGGCTGCGAGCGCTTCGTTCTAATGCTAAGGTTAATATTTATTAAGTTCTATATTTAAAATTCTGTAGAGAACATACACTATTTTCCCGTTGACAATCAAGTTCCACTGTGTTTGTCTCGATAAACCTACTTATTTTAAATACGAAAATTGCCGAACTACAGTAAGAAAATAGAAATATTACACCGTTTTCGTGTGTGGTTATCTGTTAATTGGCATTGTACTCCGCGAAAAATAGAAAAACTGAGAAAATAAAACTATGTGGTTTCAAAAGTTGCAGAATTATGTAGGGAGATAGAAATACACCTTTTCCGTGTTTGGTTATTTGTTAATTGGCATTGTACTCCGCGAAAAATAGAAAAACTGAGAAAATAAAACCATGTGGTTTCAAAAGTTGCAGGATTATGTAGGGAGCTAGCCCTGAATGTTTTGGAACTTCATAAATTAATTCTTTTTTTGACACTAGTTCTCTACTTTAGGGATTGAGGTCAGTGACTCAAACGTTTATAACGTAGAATTTTTTTAGAGAGAGGCTTTAATTTTTTTTTTCAAGTATCTCAGGTGGTGCTCAGGTGCCATCAGATGCCGTGACCCTTGTCAATTGCCTATCGTCACCCTACACGTCCAGTCCAGGCCACTTTACACCCTTCAGTAAATCACAAAATCGGTTTTGTCTGGACATACATACATACACACATACATAAGCTCACCCCTTTGTCTGGACTTTGATTTATAATGTGCTCAGTTTATAAACCAACTAGCTTTCCGCCCGGGACTTCGTTTCGGTAGGAATTCGTGAAAATTATGTAGCCTTTTTACTCACAAATAATGTAGCATTCTAATGGTGAAAGAATTCTTCAAAACGGTCTACTAGTTTCGGAGGCTATTCAGTACAAACAAACACACAATCAAATCTTTTCTCTTCATATTTTTGTGAAGATACGCGTCGTAAAACGGAGGAACCTGATGCTGGACACAGTGATAATTAGGGAGCTAGTCGCATGGGCTGCTTTTCCGTGCAAAGGAAATACATTTTTCTCATGTAAAGTCCTTATGATCTAAATTAGTTAGCAAAACAAGCGTATGGTCCCCTTTGATAATATTCAAATGCGAAGCTCTCAAAGTCGGTAAAACTATTGACATATTGGTTTTTGGGCGTATTTTTTAAATAAAAAATAAAAAAAAAACTAATTTAGGTTTAATCCGTAGACTATTTAAAAACCTGAAAGCAATTCGTCTTTACATATCATGTTTGTTTTTTTTAAAACCTGATTTGTACACTAAAGAAATAATTTGGCAAAACATGATCGCAAAATTTATTTTTCTTTAGCCAACTACCTACTCACAATGTTTTAAGCGAATGAGGTCTAATCTATTCCATTGCATTCTTTTTTATTAAATTATATTATATTTAAGTGTGATCCCTACTCATAAATGAAAAAGTAGCTCAGTCTGTCTGTCTGTCTATCTGTAGATTACCTATTTATTCCACAGCTTGGTACGATATAACACCTTTAGTCCACACGGGCGGGTCCGCGAGCGGAAAGGTAGTTTAATATATAATTTTGTAATTTTCATAGGAGATCCTCAGCCAGCTTAAAACTCCACATCCCTAGTAAATCACTGAATTATCCAACCAAAAACTAGAGAGACATCGTTGCCAGTAATAGAGTTAAAGGTTGAAACTTTGGAGTAAAATTAGTTCTGCTATCTAGCCTAGGCGGTGAACTGCAATTAAGACTGAATCCGAAACTTGCGCGACAGGTGGCGTCTTGGCGTCTTATTAAACTTGTACGGGGCATTTTACCTGACTTAACCCGATGAGCAATATGGTAAGTACGTGCTAAGTACAGTGGAACTTGATTGTCAACGTCATCTAGACAAAGCACGCGTATTGTACGCTCGCTCGCTGATCTCAACCGATCAGGGAAGTTAAGTAACGTACACATAGGCAGGAAACCTGATGGGTGACCAAAGTGGCAATTTATCACGAGCGTTTCCGTGCTTCGGAGGGCACGCTAAGCTGTCGGGGCCGACTTTTGTCGATTGACTCAGTCGTTAAAACCAAGTCAGAGGCCATTGTACGGTTTGAAAACAGTGACATCAAGATTAGCAAATTTCACCACACACTTGACTATACGTACTTACACGATAAGAAGAAAATCAAGACAATAAAAAAACATTTCATTTCTAATGGCAATAAGTTTAAAAAAAAGATGACAAATAACAGATCGATTGCCCTAGACGTTATATTCAGCCTCCTCGAACAAGATATGTCGAAATCTTGTTCGAGGAGGCTGAATAGAAAAATTGCCAGGCTGAATGCAGGCAACCACATATATTCATGAACGGATAGTCTAGGGCAATCGATCTGCATCAGTTTCATCTTGCCACCGGATCTATACAAGAAAAAAAATTACTTCTTCCAGGATATGCGATGGCAAACTATTAGAATCCAGCGCTCCTAAGTAGTATCTATAGACTGAGATCCCAGGGCCACCAGACCTTACTTATTTTCTCATAATCCAAATGTGTGGGAAATAGTAGTACGTAACTAATAACGTATGAATACCAGCTAACCTGGGCCGACGGCCAATTTTCAGCTATCAGGTTCTGAAGGAACTTCCAAAAAGTTTTCACTTGTCTGGGTGCTAAAAAAAATGTCGGCTCAGATTGTAGGTACAATCGCATAATTTAATTGCGAACTGTAAAGCGTCTGGTAGAAATTACAGCCGATAGAGTGTGTCTGGCGGTGTTGATCATTCATTTTTAAATTTAATTAATTATAATCTTTAAGACATCAGCATCCAGACTTCAAGACAAGGGAAATTTTTTTGGAAGTACCTTCAGAACCTGGTAGCTAAAAATTGGCCGTCGGCCCAGGTTAGCTGGTATTCGTACGTCACTAGTACGCACTAGCACTACTATTTCCCACACGTTTGGTTTATGAGGAAATAAGTAAGGTCTGGCGGCTCTGGGGATCACTGTCTACTATTACTACATTACATTTCTGAGCTGCCACCTCATGAGGTAGGGTTTAGTGCAACGGGCGCTCGGTATATTAGGGTAAAAAAGGACATGGGTATAAATTAATTGCCACCTCTCCACACAACTTCAGCGATCAGCCGATTTCACGTGGTATTTTACTTATTTTTTCTATGTCTATGACCGATTTGTATGGAATGGCAACCGACAATTTTTTAATAATTTTATAAATGTTCCTGGGGGGAAAGTTGTTCAGTCAGATTAGGAGACACATCCCCATAACTTTTGCTAACTAACTTAAAGTCATCCATAAGTTTTTTGTCGAAATGTTTAAAAAAAACTGAGATGATAAAAAACTTAAAGATATCTGGTGTAATTAAAGAAAGCACTTTTAATTTTTTAACTTTTTATTTTATAAAAATATATAAAATAATATAAATTCTTACATTTTATAACATCATTATACATTAACAAACATCATATTGCCAATCTTTGTTTTTGTTCACAAGAAAGTATTTTTTTTTACTAGCCTTTTACGTAAAGTTACTTTTGTAAAATCCCTTATAATTAGCATACGGTTTTAAGCTATACCTAAAACAGATTGCAAAGCTTTCCTTTAACGTACTCCAGTTTCTTTCATTCCTATTACATTGCAGTGGAAACGGATTTGACCACTTCGTCTTAAAATTCACCAAAAACTTATTTTGTTAAACAACCAATCGAAAAGGACCAAGACGTTGATTCCCCTACAAAATAGTATTCGGCGACGATCTCATAATGTCATACACATAAACTTCTTCATATAAGAATAGCAAAAACCTGTAAATTGCTCAAAAACCTTATTTCATTTCAACGTCGGAAAATGTATATAATGCTTGTCTTTATCTGTTTCTTCAACATCATTATTTTCGTTTGTTTCTTCGCCGACTTGCTCTTCATCATCTTCACGAATAGTTAGTGCAGTTTGAGTCACGTCTCTTCCCAATTTCCTATCTAATTCACGATGTAGTGAAGGATATGACATGAATATAACATGCGGGTCTGAATGAAATCCAACTGAGGGTCTTATTTCCCTCTTTCTCTCTTTCAAGGCATGTTCTAGTTCCATTAGACTTAAACCATTGGTTTCTGGTAATAAAAACAACAGGAAGAAAAAACCTGAAAAGATGATTATATCTGTAAATCCATAATATGGGGATGAACACTGAACAATTCTTAAAGTTAGCTTTAAAACATCTAAGTTCAAGGGCATCGCCAAGGGGGGGCAGGGAGGGGCAGTATTTTTTGAAGCAGAGGCAAAACATAATTATAGTAACATTTTTCCATCGCCGCATATTCATTTCGCGCCTAAATTGTATGTGCGCGCACTCATAAGATAGCCTGTGAAATGGCAACATGGGGCAAGCTAAATAAAACCGTTTAACGTTGGCGCGGGCGATTCCTGCTACCTCTTCTCCCGCGCGCCTCACGTTCATTTTACGAGTATGTGAGTATAGCTTAGACATTAAACTACACTTTGCGATACGCCGATCACAAAATAAACTCGTCTTTCAGAACAAATCATATAAAAATAAAATGAACGGTATACACTCAAAGGCCCATACTAAGGTTTTCCCTTGTGTCGTGGGTCCCTTGGAACATATACAAAGACAGACACAAACATCCATGACCTGAATTCCCAGTTTGGGAATCCAACCCAGGACCCGTCGATCAAGAGGCAGCGCCACTACCACTCGACTAAACCGGCCGTCAAATGAAACTGCATCACGTATTGAACCCGTGATCTCTCTTACCGACCCACATACGTCCCCATCGAGGAGCACGGGCCTCCCTTCGAAACACGAAGGGGATTTACAGGCCATTGTCCACCACTCTGGCCTAATAAGGGTTGGTCGTGTGGTGATCGGTTGAGAATAACACCACCTCATCTCTTTCCGTGGGTGTCGTAAGAGGCGACTAAGGAAACACAAATGAGACCTGCCTCCTAGTAATCCATCCCAGGCAACGACACTTCATTTTTTTCTGAATCTGAGGTGTCGTCCTATGGTCTCATGCGGTGTGGTAGGCTCTGTAAAGGGCCGTCTGGTTCGCGACCACCCTCCTACCGAAGTCCGACGCCAAACAGCTTGCTGTGTTTCGTCGGTGCGTGGGAGTACCAGTGCCTTTATAGGCATTTTCTGGGTTAACTCGCTCCATCGTCGACCTCATCTTTGACCTTATGGTCAAGATTGAGGTCAAGAGTTAACCCATCTTATAATAAAAAAAAAATTGGTGGACCACTCGTCTTTCGAAAATGAATTTTCTTGGACGAGCGGGTTTCATCACGATGTTTTCCTTCACCGTTGAGCAAGTGATAATTAGAAATCCGTACATAAATCCCAAAAGTCGAATTTAGTGGTACAGGTCCCGCACCAGGATTTGAACCCGCGACCTGCTGATTACAATTCTGGTCTCTACCAACTGGGCTATCACCGCGTGATCAGCTACTCTAAGAAAAATATCGCCACGGATTCTGTTCGTGATCGGCTTACAAGGAGTAGCAGCGGTAAAAATATCCGGCTGTTAAAGTGCTAGTCACCACGGAGTATCTCAGATAATAAGTTAATTGTAAAAAAAAAGAAAGAAAAACAAAATTTAAGATGAAACATGATGTACGAGTATAGTGGTGAGAGGTTGTCAGTAATTCGCCCACAATAGAGCAAAACTCTCGCGTCCATATAACTGAGTTTCACAGTATGCCTGGGAAGAGTTGGCAGCTGTTCTAAATTTTTCTTCGGAACTTGAGTTTGTGATAATTAAAAAGTCATATCGGTTTACAAACATATCACTGAAAATATCGCGTAGATTGCAAACATATATCCATATCCAATAAGTTTTCGCAAATAAGGAAACATTACGTTGGTAATAAATGTACTCAGATATAATATAGTCATAGTGAGTCCTCCAAGAGAACCGCGAATCTGGAAAGAAATACACATTATAAATAGCAAAATCAAGTAATCTTTATTGAGTTCATCCTTGGGTATCGTACTTGAAACCACGTCAAAAAAAATTCGGTAAAGAACTCGATATAACAGTTATGGTATTTTTTTTAAACTTCTTGTATAGATCAGGTGGCAAGATAAAACTGACGCAGATCGATTGCCCTAGAGGTGCCGTTCATGAATATTCAATTCAATTCAATTCAAAAATTCAAAAATTTTATTAATTTCTCCCACAAAGTATGTTAATATAATTTTAGTACAAAACGGTTTATACAAATAATTATTATTTGAAGTGGGAGACTGGTGCCCTAACTAGGTTTCCCTGTAGTAAGGGGTCACCAGGCCCCTCCCTCGATACCTATTACAGATTTCAACATAAAAACCGTACAGTTTAATATTAACAAATAACATAGTATACGTTGATTTAATAGTTTGTCTAACATTTCTCGTTTATAGTAAAAAATAGCTTATTAATTATTAATCGTGTGTTTAGGTATGTGTGTGAGTGTGTGTGTGAGTGTGTGCGTGTGTGTGTGAGTGAGTGTATGTGTAGTGAAATTGTAATATGTAAGTTTAATATAACTATTTTAAGCGTTCAAAGAGTCTCTCCGTCTCATCATAATCTAATATTTGTAGCCAATTTGTTACTTTAGTTTTAGTTTCACTTTTAATCAATGGATAAATATTAAGTTCTTTGTTTGCTATATTGTATAACAATAGTTTAAAAATTTGCGAACAAAGAATGTATTAGTTTTAGGCATACTACAAACTTTATGAGACCTTCGTAGAGATAACACTGGATTATCTTTATTAAAACAAATTTCTTTATGTTCCTCCTCCTCGAACAAGATTTCGACATATATTGTTCTAGGTGGCTGATCAGAAAAACTGCCAGGCTGAATGCAGGCAACCATATATATTCATGAACGGTACGTCTAGGGCAATCGATCTGTATCAGTTTCATCTTGCCACCTGATCTATACAAGAAGTTAAAAAAAAACTTCTTCCAGGATATGCGATGGCAAACTACTAAAATCCAGTGCCCCTAAGTAGTGTCTATCACTACATTACATTTCTGAGCTGCCACTTCGTGAGGTAGGGTTTCGTGCAACGGGAGCTCGGTCTTATTTAATTAAAAAGCAAAAGTTTGTGTTTGTATATTTGTTGAAGGATCACGCAAATATACTGCCCCCTATTACGGTAAGTTTGAACGTGTTTCCCAAAGTTAAGAAACTACCGTTTTCTTTGTATTGAGCCCAGAATACGAAAAAAACGTGAGAAATTTAGCTTTGGTAAACACGTTCAAACTTACATGAGGGGATTGGATAATCCTGGGCGGAAAGTTAATAATTTGTAACATAAAAGTCTTCTTCTTTCTTCCTATCTTGTAGGTATAGTCAAGTGTGTGGCGAACTTGGCTAACCCTGGTGTCAGAGTTTTCAAACCACACAATGGCCTCTAACTTGATTTTAACGACTGTAGTCGGTCAACAACAGCCGGGACCGATAGCTTAACGTGCCCTTCGAAGCCAGGAAACGCTCTTGATAAATTGCCATTTTGGTCACCCATCAGGTTTCCTCCTCTGTGTATATTGCTTAACCTCACTAATCGGTTGAGATCAGCGAGCGCCACTGGGCTACGAACGCTTAATAAATACAAAACCACTTACTTGTAAAGGAAGCATTTCAAAGACCATCATTATAGGTAATGTTAAATGGCCTAAAGAACCAAAAAATGCATACGTTATAAAAAAAAACATTGGAAGGTAATGGCTATATTCTTCACTTCTTTCGGTGAGTAACATTAACGTGCTGATTGCAAGAGTAGACACACTTACACCGAAAGCTGAAATCAATTAAGAACAGTATTGTTGAATTGAATTAATTTTTATAAAGAGCTCTGAGAACATGTCACGATTCTGCTAAAGGGGTATCACTATCTATCAAATCACCTATTTTATTTTAATTTTTTATTATTTTTATTATTTTTTTATTATTATAAGATGGCTTAACTCTTGACCTCAATCTTGACCATAAAGGTCAAAGATGAGGTCGATGATGGAGCGAGTTAACCCAGAAAATGCCTATAAAGGCACTGGTACTCCCTCGCACCGACGGAACACAGCAGGATGTTTGGCGTCGGACTTCGGTAGGAGGGTGGTCGCGAACCAGACGGCCCTTTACAGAGCCTACCACACCGCATAAGACCATAGGACGACACCTCAGATTCAGAAAAAAATGAAGTGTCGTTGCCTGGGATGGATTACTAGGAGGCAGGTCTCATTTGTGTTTCCTTAGTCGCCTCTTACGACACCCACGGAAAGAGATGGGGTGGTGTTATTCTCAACCGATCACCACACGGCAAAAAATCTATTTCAATTATTATGTATACATTAGCTCGTTTAAGGAACAAGAATTGATAATGAAGAGATATTTTAATAGTACTAACCAGAAAAAATTGCGAGAGGCCTTCTTTTTACTTTGAAAATGAGATATGATAAAAGAAGCATTCCAAGAAATCGAACCACGCTGAGTCCTATGTTTTCAATAAATGCATTTTCAATATTTTCAGTTCCATACGCCCCCTTTAAAGTTTTAGAAAACTAAATTGAATTATCTTTCAAAAGATTATTTACAACCTCTAAGATTATTCAGTTTATGGAAGTATTAAACACTAGCATCCCGCTCGAGACTTCGTTCCCATGGGAATTCGGGTACATTATGTAGCCTATGTTACTCAGGAATAATGTAGCATTCTAATGGTGGAAGAACTTTTTTTCGGTTTATTCGTTACGTACAAAAATACAAATCTTTCCTCTTTATATTTTTTTTATTTATTGGAAATGAACCTTACGTGATAGACTGAATTTATAAAAATAGAATGTGCTAGTTCTACCTAAGCATATTGTTAAAGTTAATAGGATGTCTTTTTAACAGCCTACTTTGCCAAAATGTCTACCTCATCGTTCCCTAAAAAAACCCGTTTGTAAAGAAATCCACTGAACTAAAAGCTTTTTAGAAAACAACCACCGAATAGCGAAATGTATGATATAAGATTATCCAACCTAGTCTTCCTAGTCTTCTAGTCAATCTAGTGGGTGAGTAAAACCACGGGAACCTTGGAAGACCCTCAATATTTATCGCTTATAACTTTTGAACGGCTGAACAAATTTAAATTCAATATATCTAAGAACTAACTCGATTACGTCAACTTTCAAACAAAAAATGTGTCAAAATTCTGGCCCGCATGCGTGCCACCCAAAACCTATTGTTTCATACATTTTTTTCTTTTCCCGCGTGCATGTGGTCCGCCTCAGGGCTCTTTTATTGTCTTGCGTGTTTGCATCCGCGTGCGGGCCAGGCCTGCATGCGTGCCGGCCGCAATCTGTCATTTCATACATGTTTTTCTTTTCCCGCGTCTTTTTCCGCGCACGCATGCGGGCGCAAACACTCATGAAAATAAAAGAGCCTTAAGGAGCTGCGATGCCATAGACAGATACACAGATGCACATGACAAACAATAACACACATTTTTAATGTTTTTTATTTTATTTTTATTACAAGATTGGTTAACTCTTGATCTCAATCTTGACCAAGGTCATAGATGAGGTCGACGACGGAGCGAGTTAACCCAGAAAATGCTTATATAAGGCACTGGTACTCTCACGCACCGACGGAACACAGCAAGCTGTTTGGCGTCGGACTTCGGTAGGAGGGTGGTCTCGAACCAGACGGCCCTTTACAGAGCCTATCACACCGCATGAGACCATAGGACGACACCTCAGATTCAGAAAAAAATGAAGTGTCGTTGCCTGGGATGGATTATTAGGAGGCAGGTCTCATTTGTGTTTCCTTAGTCACCTCTTACGACACCCACGGAAAGAGATGGGGTGGTGTTATTCTCAACCGATAACCACACACTTCACATAAAAATTAACTGATCAAACAAATTGTACGGAACACAGCAAGCTGTTTGGCGTCGGACTTCGGTAGGAGGGTGTGAACAGACTACATTAATTACGTATTTTAAGAATTGATGACACGCGTTATCTAGTTTTAGCAGTAGTGCAATAAAGACGCTCAATGCCAGCGGTCGGGTTTTATTTCCAATATAATTTCTGGCTACGTATTAATCCTGACACACCGTAAGCACCAGCACTTACAGTTTTGGTCCTTCGAGAATCTTTAGTGTTTTTCGTGTCTCTCTACGTACGGTTAGAGCATCGGCTAGATGGCCTCCCACAAGCGGGTCTCACCACATCTAGTTGAGACGGGCTTATTGACCGTACTTACAGAAAACTCGGGAACACTAATGACTTCAGCGAAAGGAGAAACTACTATTCTTTTCACAGTGGCATTATACATATTGTGACATTTGAATTTGTGACATTTTTAAACTGTGACATTTTTTGACACTTTATTGTGAATATCGTACTCGTGGTGACAATGGAAAAACTTATTGTGCGCCAAAAGGAGATCATAGCCACTATCCAGCAAATCAAGACCAACTTCGGAAAGAATTCTGCGCATAGGAAAACTATTGACTTGGAGAAGAGAATTTCAAGTTTAGATAGCTTGTGGGCGGATTTTGACCAGAACAACGCACAGCTCAATCAAGCGCTTGACAAATCCAGGGAGTATTTCACTAAGAACATCTACGCTGACGCTAAAAAGCTGTGATGAAATTCGTAACACACTGACAACTTACATATTCCTTGCCAAGGGGGAAGGCGAATCGAAGCCAAATCCCAAGGTGCAGGAGTTGCTTTGTGAACAACGTACCAACTTTCGAGCTCTACAAAGGTCAATTAATAGCATTGACTTTGATAGCCTCACAGAAAAAAGGGAGCTAGAGGATAAGTTACGCAACCTGTAGAAGCGCTAGAATTTTATTGATATATTGCATTTAAAAATCGACGCCAAGTACGAAAAGGAGTACACTACACATGAAAAGGAATTTAAGGCCATTAAAAGGATGTAACGAATTAGTAACGATATTAAAGACTCCCCGTCTGAAGCTAGCTTTATAAGCAAATTAAAGAAACACCTTGTAGAAAGGCCATATCCCATCAAAAACAATACTTGTCAAAAAAACCAAGTCTCGCAATTCAGTTGTTCTGCGGTAAAAAGTGGTGAGATCCATGTAATACCAAGTCGGTTATTCATTTATTCAGTCTCTACTTAAGCGACTTTCTGTCTTAATACGTCCAGTCTCTAAGACCACGATCGTGGTCCATAACAATTGAAAATCAATTGTGTCTGGAATCTCCGGACTCGAAGCATTAAGTTGTTACGTAATAATTAACAGCATCTTATAGTAACGCATATCAATATTAAAATTCTTTAATGTTTTATAGAAATATATCGAGACTTGGCCATCGCACTAAATAATTGAATTTACATGTGTTTTCAGGCGATTAAATTTACACGTGTTTTCAGGCGATGGCCAAGTCTCAATATATTTATATAAAACATTAAAGAATTTTAATATTGATATGCGTCACTATAAGATGCTGTTAATTATTACGTAACAACTTAATGCTTCGAGTCCGGAGATTCCAGACACAATTGATTTTCAATTGTTATGGACCACGATCGTGGTCTTAGAGACTGGACGTATTAAGACAGAAAGTCGCTTAAGTAGAGACTGAATAAATGAATAACCGACTTGGTATTACATGGATCTCACCACTTTTTACCGCAGAACAACTGAATTGCGAGACTTGGTTTTTTTGACAAGTATTGTTTTTGATGGGATCTCATTTCTTTTTGTATTTTGTAGACAGTTCTACTTTTTTCCTTTTTTATTTATAATTTGATTTAATTTTTTTATCCGAACAACGTCCAAATTGTAAGCAAATAATATCAGTAAACCAATGAGAGTATCCTTTAGTCGTCAAACTAATATAGCAATCGAAATTATCAATGAAAATCGCAAACTTATAGGTAAGAATTCTGGGCACATCCGAACAGTATTGGGTCGCTCGCGCGTATGAGCGCGGCTGCTGCTCGCTCGGCGACATTCACCTTTCCGCGCGCCCCGCCACTGTCCCCGCCCCGCGCCCTTGCGCTAGCACCGCGCAGCGCGTAGTAACGGCCCGCACTCACTCGCTAGCATCGCAGCGCGTGGTATAATAATTAATTTACAACCTTACGCACTCGTAATAAGTACGAATACGCACGTAGGTACGTTTTTTGCATTAAATAATTTAATTTACACGTGTTTTCATGACAGGAATACCCATTTTTTGCTCGATTTGGCAGGGGAAATACCATGCGCCTATATTTATATGGGACTAGCTTAAACCCGCGGCTTCGCACGCAATAATAATAACTGCCGTAAAACATCGTTACGAACAAAGCCAATATTGAAAAATTTAACTGAAGACTTGGCTGTATGGGCCTAATTTTCTTTGCGGTCTTTTCTAAATTTTTTAGTTTTTCCTTGATTCATACACCAAACACTACTTATATTCCAAATTTGAAGCTTCTAGGTCTGCTAGAAGTGCCTTAGAATTTTGATGATCGGTGAGTCAGTGAGTGACAAAATTAAGAAATTTGACCCGTTATAATTCTTAAAATACTGGTTCAAATTGAATGAAATTTGAAATATACCGTGTCTTTGCAAATGCCTGCATGGTTACTGAAATTTCAGTCTTCTAGTTTTATCCACAACGAAGTTACAGGGGGTCGAAAATGGTCTGAATTGCTTCGAGAAAAGGATGGTACGGCCGTGACGCTTTTTTGCTCGACTTGGTGGGGGCACTGCCGTGCCCCCAGATTATTCTGTGAGGGAATTCATTGATGAATCATTGATGAATGAATGTTACCCCTGAATGTTATGATTTAAGTATAATGTATTATTTTATTTTCGGACTGTATTGGTCACAAACAAATAAGTGAATCTGAATTGTTTTCTTTTTATTATTAATGAATTGAATATTATTATTATTTAATATTTACGAGTCCTGACAATGTATGATTAATACAAATAAATGAATATGAATATATGAATATGATGCTAAACCAAAAAATCACTAGTATAATCCACTTGTCGGAGTAAACACCGAAAATAGAGATACCAGTGTTCGACGAGGACTATTCGCAATGGCCCACATTCTTCTTACCAGCCCATATACGACCCCATCAAGGGGCACGAGCCTCCCTTCGAAACACGAAGGTGATTTAGACCATAGTGCACCACGCTGGCCCAATGCGGGTTGGTGGAGCGCTCGTCTTTCGAAAATGAATTTTCTTGGACGGGCGGGTTTCATCACGATGTTTTCCTTCACCTTTGGGCAAGTGATAATTAGAAATTCTTAGATCTTTTTAAAAGCAGTATTCAAGACAACAATACTTTGACAAAAGCTCAAAAGATGCAGCATTTAAAAACAAAGTTGAAAGGAGAAGCTCAACGGCTTATTCAGCACTTTCACGTCTCCTCTGAGAACTATGACGCAGCCTGGAACCTCTTGTGCCACCGGCATCTATACTATAACCAGCTGTTATTATTTACTAATCAAATAGAAATATTCCTTAATCAACTCGTTGTACAAAAACAAACTTCGCAAGAGCTTAAAAAGCTGCATGACATGATGATGGAATTTATCCATGCCATTCATAACCTAGGCGTGGATACGAAGACATGGGATCCCCTCCTAGTTCATCTCTTACTGCAAAAACTTGACACCGACACCAGGAGCGACTACAGAGAGACAAGAGAGTCGCCACGTGATCTCCTAACGTTGGACGAGTTTACCGCATTTTTAGAATCAAAATTTACTATTCTTGAACCAATATTTAACAAAAAGAGGGAAGAATCGTCACCTTCTAAGCAAGCGACGTCATCAAAAGGAAATGACAAGTCTGGAAAACCTAAACCGTGAAAACTTCCCTACAAAAACAAAGTCGATCCCAACTATGTGAGCTGTGTGGTGTGTAATAATACCACCCATACACTATTTCAATGCAGAAATGGGGCAATGACACCGGATGCCAGATCATAGGACGACACCTCAGATTCAGAGCAAATTGAGGTTTCGTAGCCTGGGGTGGATTAATAGGAGGCAGGTCTCATTTGTGTTTCCTTAGTCGTCTCTTACGACACATACGGAAATAAGAACACATAAGAACACATACGGAAAGAAATCGTGTTATGGTAGTGTTATTCTCAACCAATCACCACACGTGAAATGCCGGGAATTAATAAGAAGAAATGATAAATAATACTCACCTCTAAAATGTCAACCGTAAAAAACATAAGAACAGTTACACCAGAAAACTGACTTAATACCAAATATCCACAAACTATAAAATAAGGTTTGCATGCTTCTGAAGAAAATATAAATGTATAATGATATTTTCGCTCTAATCTGAAAAAGCAGAAAAATCTTAAATAATAACTCTAAAATTAACAAAAAAAATATTTCTGCTGACATTTTAGGCCTTACCACAAAAAGTGAAACTGGAGCTTAGACAGTTAGTTGTTGCTTATAACTCTTCGATGGCTGAACCAATTTTGATAAAAAATAGCCATTAGAAACACTACTTGATCTCGATTACTTCAAACAAAAAAACCGTACCCAAATCGGTCCCTTCGTTTAGTAGTTACAATACCACAGATAGATACACATCTTTGTACCACTTTCTATTGAAAAAACCGTTTGAAAAACCGTTCGGTAGTTTTCGAGTTTATCATGTAAAGACATACAGACAGACGCGGGATAAGGACTTTGCCTTATAATATCTTTATTTTCTTACTTGTTAATCTTGTTCCTCTTTGCAAAGTTTAGCAAAGTTTTCATTTCAAGAGTGACGTCATGGTCTTTGGATCTAAATTTTTGGAGACATTCCCTTGCATGCAATTGGTCTCCTATTTTTAATGGGAAGTAAGGAGTTTCTGGTACGCATAAATGTAGTAAGAAAAATAATATTCCATGTCCAGCACAGATATAGCATATAAGTGGCCAATCCAAGAGAGCGCCTAAAACAGCCTGAAACAAAAGAAAGAAAAAAAAGTGCACAAACACCACTTCTATACAAAAAGCAGAAAAAGAAGAATATTCTTTTTCGTTTCCATCACCTTTTCACAAGCAACACAAAATTGATTAATAGGATTGAAAATATTACTAAAAATATTTAAAAATACTTATAGGTATCATTATAAAATGGCTTCACGTACTTTATACTTTTTAAGAAATAGTCTCAAGTAGGTAGTTTATAATATTTTTGCAATAAAACGGTTTTTTTACCGTTTTATTACCGTTTAAACTAGATAATTATTCTTTTTTTTTTTTTAAATTCAGGAAACCAACAGCATAATACATAAAAGGTGTTAACAGTGTATGTTATAAATAAAGCCAATTATAGGTTACCCCGTATTAATAAAAACATGTTTACAGTTATTTTACACTTAAAGTTCAAGATGAATTACATAATTAACTGAGAAGAAACTTAAATTACAAAACATTAGCTAACTACAAAAGTGAATTAGGTGAGCGAGATAAAGTTACTTAAACAAAAAAAAAACAGAGAAGAGAGAAAAAAAAGAAAGAATAACAAAATAGTGTGAGTTGAATGCACATTAGAAAAATTGTTAGATTACCATTGCTAAAGCACCCAAAGTTAAGGCCAAGTTAGGAAAGGTTCCAACAATTTGTCGCATCTTAGGAAGCGTGATTTCTATTAAATATGTCCGGCAAGAAACAGCTGCAATACCATTGCCTAAGCCTGTGATTGCTCTGCCTGAAAAAAATTGTTATTTTAATCTAAACTAGCATTCCGCCCGGGACTTCGTTTCCGTGGGAATTCGGAAAAATTATGTTACCTATGTTACTCAAGGATAAGTATTAAGTATTACATACAGATAAAAACCTCTTCAATCAATACATTTAATTTGCCTTTTTTTCAAAGGCATCTAATTTTGAAGGACAGAAAAAACCTATATCGTAGATTCACAATTTTCAAAAGCCAAAAGTTTTCTTTTTCACTGTCATAATTTTGTCACCTGAAAATGAATTTAGTCACCAAAACATTATTGTCGCTGCCACTTTGTATTAAAACACTAGCTTTTCGCCCGGGACATCGTTCCCGTGGGAATTTTTTCGTAAATTTTCCAATGTTTTTAATAGTTATTCTGCTATTCGGGACGGAGAGAAATACAACAAATCAAAAACCATGGAAAAGCTCAGTCTGAGGGGAAATGCAAAGGCCTTTACATTGCAAAAGGTGGCGTAGAAAATGTTTTGACACAATATTGTTTAGGTATGGCAGGTTAATAAAAATCCAAGTTCTCGACCTTGAAGGACCCAGGCCCAGGCGTTAGCCGCCATCGTGAATTAAAGGTGCCAAAATTAGGTATATTTTAAATAACTTCTCAATTGTTTACTAAATCACAAAAGTTTTTATTAAGGGTTCAAAGAAGACAAAATTGCCTACATTTTTTGTATACATGATTATTCTGTAAGTCTTAAAGATAAAAAGTTAGAAGCGACGGAAATAATAATATTTACAAAAATCTAATATATAAAATGATAAACTGACTGGGGGATACACAACGCACAGCCCAAACCACTGGACTTACGGGCTTGAAATTTTGCACATAGATACCTTATGTAGTGTAGGCATCCACTAAGGAGCGATTTTTGGAAATTCCACCCCTAAGGGGGTTAAATAGGGGATGGAAGTTTGTATGAAAGTCCGTGAATTTTGAAGTTAGGATCTTAGAACTTCGTATGTAGGCTGATGATTAAAAAATAATGAACACGTGTATCAGCGATTTTTGAAATTCTACCCCTAAGGGGATTAAGGGGGTTAACTGACTGACATATCAATGCATAGCCCAAACCGCTGGGTCTAGAGACTACGAATTTCGCTTGTAACTTTTTACCTATAAGACTTACAGAATAATCATGTATGCAAAAAATGTAGGCAATTTTGTCTTCTTTGAACCCTTCATAGACACTTTTGTGATTTAGTAAACAATTGAGAAGTTATTTAAAATATACCTAATTTTGGCACCTTTAATTCAAGATGGCGGCTAACACCTGGGTCCTCCAAGGTCGAGAACTTGGATTTTTATTAACCTGCCATACCTAAACAATATTGTGTCAAAACATTTTCTACGCCACCTTTTGCAATGCAAAACTACCTACAGACTGAGCTAGAAAGCGGTCCAGCCGATCTTGAGTTATAATTATAAGTGGTGTAACTAACTGGTAACTAATAGTAAATAGTAAAAGTAAAAGTAAAAAAAATCACCTATAAAAATAGTTTCAGGTAATAGTTTCAAATATATATTTAGATTACCTGTAACTATTTTTATAGGTGATTTTTTTTACTTTTACTATTAGTTACCAGCCAATTTATTGTGAAAGCTAGGTAATTTCATTATTTGAGGACCCAAATTATAAAATTAATATTAAAGTTATATAGAATATAATGATGATAGATTCCTTAACTCTTCATCCGCAATCATGCAACTCTTGTCGTATGTCAAATATACACGGTGTTTCAAAAAAACACCAAAAAAGAAATTCCAAAATTTAATTTTAAAAGTGAAATAGTCGCAACTCTAATAATCAGTTGCCCGGTTTGACATTTAAAAAATGAAAGTTTCGTAAAATTAATATGACATACTTGTTAATTTGTAATAGAGCTGTACAATAAGCTTAATTTAAATTAATTTTGATTTATATTTTTTTTGGGTTTTTTTAAACACCTTGTATTAACAGAACTTACCTACCTAAAATCATCCATGTCGTATTATTCGCTAACCCCACCAATAACCATCCCACAGACATCGGAGCAAATCCAAAACATAACATAGCTCGTCTTCCGAATTTGTCAAGTAAAATTCCACACGGAATACAACTTAGGGGTGTAGATAGCGTCAAAATACTGGCTGAAATTTATGAATTGCAATTAGATCTTCAAATTATAAATAAAATAAAATAAACGCAGTGCCTGTTGTGTCGTCTCTCTCTTGTATGTTTATTTTTAAATGTCTATTGTGTGCAATAAACAGTAAATAAATAAATAAATAAATAAACGCCACACACTCAAAGGCCCACACTAAGGTTTTCCCTTGTGTCGTGGGTCCCTCGGAACATACATAAAGACAAACACAAACATCCATGACCCGAGAACAAACATCTGCTTTTTATACAAATATTTGCCCCGGCTGGGAATCGAACCCAGGACCTGTCGATCAAGAAGCAGCGCCGCTACCACTCGACCAAACCGGCCGTCAAGTTTGGCCGTCAATTACTTTTAATTTGGCGGAAATAACAGCGTAGAGGTACTGCTACACAATTAAGCTAAGACAAAGTCCATTCTCCTGCACAGTACGAACATATTTACTTACTAGCTTTCCGCGCGTAGCTTCGCCCGCGTGGACTACCAGGTTATATAGTGCCCAACTGTGAGATAAAATGTAGCCTATGTCCTTTCCCAGGCTCTAATCTATCTCTGTACCAAATATCATACAAATTGGGTCCAGTAATTTAGGCGTGAGAGACGGACAGACAGACAGATAGAGTTACTTTCGCATTTATGATATTATAGTAAGGAAAAAGATTATTGTGCTGTTTTTTTGGTTTTATTTATTGTTGTGTTGTAGTTTTTCCAATCGACTAATTAGATTGGTCTACTGACTTTCTTCATAGGGATCGTTTTTTTTCCACAATCCTTGTAGTTTACATAGGTGCCAATACTTCGAATGATTTCAAAACATAGTGAGCAGCTTTTTACATATCTCATACCTTTCATAAACTTTGAATTAACGTTAGCCAGACATGTTGAATAGTCGTGGGACGACATAAAATAACAAGATAATTAATAGTATCGGTATTAGTAAAAAATGCTAAAGAACGTCAAAAATTATCAAGATTTACAAAGCTGAAAACTTACTAATCCAAGCTTCGTCGTCTAGAGTTAAAGGGAAATTCGACTCTTGAAGTTGAGGAATCAGAACGGCGGAAAATGCAAAACTTAGACCAATTCCAAAGGCAGCCTGTGACACTAATAGACCATAAGCAAACTGTATGCACGATGTTTTGGTCCAGAATTTTGGTTCAAGGTGTTCAAACAGTTTCTCAGGTCTTATAGTAGAAAATTCAAAAGGATTATTTTCTGACCACTGTTTACTCATTTTGAATAATATTTAAAAACCTCACTTTGGTTCAAGTAACATCAATTGATCAAAATTTATGGAAATGCTACAAAAACGATGAAAAAATATTAATTTTTGCCCTGAGTACTAAAAATTACGCAATATGTCAGTTATTTGACAATCGCGTCAAATTAGTTTCAAAACCTTTAGATGTCTTGTCTCTGCCCAGAATAATGATAATGCGTCTATGGTCTCTGCTTTAAACTGTGCACGACTAGAAGTGCAATAATTTATAGACTGAGATCCCAGGGCCGCCAGATCTTACTTATTTTCTCAGTAACCAAAAGTGTACGAAAGAGTAGTGCTGTTCCCTTAGGTCTCCAGAGAGTGAAACCGTTGGAATCGCATCACCATGCTTGTTTCAAAGCATTTGTGGGGCGGTTCCCGACGTTCATGCTGGAGACAGTCATGAAGGAGAACTTTTGTCCGGAGAGCGTGGTGTTTCGCCGTTTCCGAGGGAGATTCCCGGTTGCAGATATCCCCGGAAAAACACCCGGGAAATAGTGTTTCTAAGTTTTATTTTATTTTGTTTAATTATAATTCATATGTAAGGTATTTATTTATGGGCCTTAGATGCCTGATAATATATCATTTTATTATTAGGAAGTGATGTTCCAAGAATTTGGCACTAAAATGACTAAAGTTTGCGCATTAAAGTTCCCTTGTGTCATTTGTGTCCATTGGAACACAAACAAAGACAGACCCAGACCCAAGAATTTGCTTTTTACATAAATGTTTCAGCCAAATTATGTTTTTTACCAGGAAAGTTTTGGGCTAGCTCTGATTTCTTCCATTCTATATTCTTTTTTTACTGAATCCGAATCTGCCAAAATATAGCAAACTGATTAGAATACCTATTACTGAATTAAACAATGATGAAAATTAAAAAAAAAACCCATTCAGAATGACAAAACCATTTACTTATGTCTGTGAAATTGTCCATTAATCATGTAGGAAAAGCAATGATGCCATGACTGTGCACATTTAGTTTTCACGATTCCAGATCTATTCTGGAATTCTCAGATAACCAGGGAATAAGTCGACAGTCCTTAACATTACAACAAGCATCTCTCAAAAGTGGTCATATAATGCATGAAATGGTCTCTAAGAAACTGATAAACTTCACGCAACATTTCTTGCTTCAAGGTGGACGTGACGGAAACTAAAACAAAAATGCAAGTTTTTCCTTCTTTTGTATGAACATGGTGTAATTTGCGTATTTTTTTTTCATGTTTCCACAAATTTCAAGCAAAACAGAATTTATAACTTAGAACTAAAAATTCAGGTTTAGCACTTGTTTATCGAAACATTTTATCCCTCAATGTGTCTCGAATATGTTTTATATTTTCCAAAGCGGAACTATTTTTACGAAAAATCTTATTTTGTATTCGTAAAGCAAAATGGTCTACAATTTACTTGGCGCAATTCCACATATTATTTTTAACACCCGACAAAAAAGAGGGGGTTATAAGTTTGACATGTGTATCTGTGTGTCTGTGTATCTGCTTATTTTTATATCTGTGTGTCTATCTATGGCATCGTGGCTCCTAAACAAATGGGCCGATTTAGATGTGATCTTTAGAGTTCCGTACCCAAAAGGAAAAACAGGATCCTATTACTAAGGCTCCGCTGTCCGTCCGTCAGTCACCTGACTGTATCTCATGAACCGTGATAATAAGACAGTTAAATTTTTCGCAAATGATGTATTTCTATATGCCCTATAACAACAAATACTAAAAACTAGAATAAAATAAATGTTTAAGGGGGCTCCCATACAAAAAACGTGATTTTTTGCTCGTTTTTATAGAAAGTCTGTCTGAGGCTGCATCACATGAACTGTGATAGTTTGACAGTTTAAATTTCCACAGATAATTTATTTCTATTGGTCCAATAACAACAAATACTAAAAAACAGAATAAAATAAATACTAAGGGGGCTCCCATACAAAAAACGAGATTTTTTTGCTCGTTTCTATAGATAAGTCTGTCCGAGGCTGTATCTCATGAACTGTGATAGTTAGAGAGTTGAAATTTTCACAGATGATGTATTTTGGTTGCTGCTATAACAAAAAAATACTAAAAAGTTGAAAAAGTTAGAATAAATTTGAAATTATGTTTTGTTAAAAGTAATGTGCATATGTATTGTGTGTGTAAATATATATGTATTCTGTGATTAAATATTAAAATACATATACAAGGCTTTAGGTAAATCTCTTTCAACCTCCCGGGTGGTTAATCAGTCCATTAAGGCGACTACAGCACATAAATTACGATTTTATGATGCGTAGGAAAGCATGATGCACTGCATTAAATCGAAGAAAAAAATACTACGGTAATATTCAGGACATAAACTAGATAAGTAGTTTGCTGAAAACATGATTCAGCACTTTTGATTCGATAGAAAAAGCTCACAAAGTCACCTCTAAATACCAATATTGTGTTTGTGTATCTTTTAAGCTGTAAAAACGAGAGTAAAATGCACACAGGAACTTGAAATTGCTATTAAAATGTTCGTGATTGAACACTCTTGATAATTAGTTAACGCATTTTTTGATTTAAGCTGTTACCTTTACATAAATCTCATTTTTCTAACTTTCAAACATGTTTTTACGCACACACGCTTTCATAGTCCGTAAACTTCGTGTATCGACACTGTTCGCACTGCCGGCTCAGGCCTGTTGAGAGACGGAGATGGCACTATTCCTATGTGTGCTGCCTTTATCGGGTGCTGTAGTCGCCTTAAGCAGATGACCCTCTTCTTAAGAAGAGAAATATTTTTGTGGTTTTGTGGCCTGTTTCCAACATTGAACAGTAAGGTGATTCCAACATTGAACAGTAAGGTGATTCCAACATTGAACAGTGAGTCGCCTTAAACTGAATAACTTTCCCCCAATAATAGGGCAAAATAATTTTGCCCATACAAAATGCGCTATATGCTGATGAAGTTTGTATGGGAACTCTATTTTTTTCGTATTATTGAAGGAAAGTTGTTCAGTTTCATGGACTGATTAACCACCCGAAAGGTTGAAAGAGATTCACCTAAAGCCCTGTATATACACACAATACATAAACATGCACATTACTTATAACAAAACATAATTTCAAATGGTTGATTATGGTGGAATGAATTGATTTTTAATGTCAAGACTTTTATCATTTGGTTTTGTTTTATTTAATTATAATTAAATAATAGCAAGTATTTAATTTATGTATGGAAGAGCGGTACGCACCTAACACAGGCTTATAAGCTTTGAAGGAGGTACCAACCACTGTGTACTTTTAGCAATTAAGTATATTGAAAATGTATTTTTTTTTATATTAAAGGGGGCTCCCATATAGCAAACGTGATTTTTTTGCCATTTTTATAGAGATAATGGTTTTTATAGAATCCAACTCGCACTTAGCCGGTTTTATAGGTAACGGTACGGAACCCTTCGTGCGCAAGTCCAACTCGCACTTGCCTATTTTATTTTTGTTTGAAAACTAATAAAATCGAGTTGGTTCTAAGTTATATTTGTTCAAACTTTATTTAGCTGCTTAAGGCCCGTGTTCACCAAAAATATAACCAACGGTTAAACCGCGGTTAGAAGCTAATCAGACGAAATGACAAAAAAATGTATGAATATGACATTGTCAAATCTCTGGTTAGCTGCTAATCATTGGTGAAATTTTTGGTGAACACTGGCCTAAAGGTTATAAGCAATCGGATTTAGGGGCTAATAATTTTTTTTAAATTAAAAGTTATTATTACCTTATTTATGTATAGTTTCATTGGTTTCCTTAGAAGTTTCATTAGTATGCTCATCAATTTCAAATTCAATAATAGACGTAAGATCATCTCTAATATTGACTTGTCTTCTTGTTAATCGTACATGCGTTTTTAATTGTTCTTCAATTTCTATTAGACTAAGTCCATTTGTTTCTGGTAGAAACAGTAAAAGATAAAAAAAACCTGAAAGTGAAGCATTTTTACAAGTTTACCAAATGATTGGGTGATTGAAAACACTGAACAATTGGAAACAGGCGTACATTTTAAAGGTCATACTTTACTACAGGAACTTTAGCATTTGACTTCGGAAAAATTCCAACCAAGCTGAAAATTTGTGTACATGTACCTTTTAGCTTCCCGAATATCCTCTGAAAAGTCCCACAAGTCCAGGGGTGGGCATAACTTTTGACAGCTAAAAACGGTGAGAAAAATGTTACTTTTTCGGTTTTTTGCTAATAATATCTTCGTTTCTGTTTATCTTACCACTATGAGGTGTACTAATAAAACAAAGTATGAAAATTCTCTACAAAAATGATCATGAAAGTTCATCGATAAAATAAGTCATTTCCACAGAAAAAGGTGGGAAATATCGGATTGAGTTTTAATACGTCTCGTCACAGAATCACGCCCCTGATTATTTATTTTTGACTTTAATAACCTTATAATTCTTTATTTATTAGGCAATTTGTGATAAATATTATAAATGCGAAAGTTTGAGAGGATGTATGAATGTATGGATGTTTGTTACTCTTTTATGCTCAAACAGCTGGACCAATTTTGATAAAATTTGGTTTGGAGGTAGCTGACACCCTGGATTATTACATAGGATACATAATTATTACCAAATTCCTACGATAACGAAATCCCGGGCGGAAAGCTACTTTGTGATACATCCAGCAGTACTAGGATTTCCTGTTTATCAATTCTATAAAAAGTTGTTAAGACAGTACATTTAATGTTTTGTAATAACCTTTTCACTGTTTTGTTGTTTTTGGAGTGATCATAAAATGCACTAAATGTCCATAGAAAACGTTTACCGGAGCTTCAATGCCCGATTTCATAAAAGCTATTAGTGTTATCAATAACCTTTTAATACCGTTTTTGTAGAGAATTTACCATTAAGTATTTATTTCATAAGTATACCTCGTAGCGGTAAGATCGACAGGAACGAAGATATAGGCAAAAACCCGAAAAAAGGTAACTTTTTTCACCGTTTTTTGACTGTCAGAAATTATGCCCACCCCTGGACTCTTAGGACTTTTCAGAGGTTATTTGGGGAGCCAAAACGTATACACAAATTTTCAGCTTGGTTGGAATTTTTCCGAAATGTTGCACAATTTTCGTCTAAAGTTCCTGTAGTACTTAAGTTTTACTTGTATCGTGAATCATCCTTAGGACACACGAAGACACAGACAGAATAATGCATAACTAACCCAAGAACAAGCATTTGCTTTAATGCACTTTATACACATTAACTCATCCACATTATCACCAACTTTTGATCGTCTAGTATAACAATGAAGAGACGGCCGGTTTGGTCGAGTGGTAGTGACGCTGCCTCTTGATCGGCGGGTCCTGGGTTCGATCCCCAGTCGGGGCAATCATTTGTGTAAAAAGCAGATGTTTGTTCTCGGGTCATGGGTGTTTGTGTTTGTCTTCATTGTGTTTTCCAAGGGACCCACGACACAAGGGAAAACCTTAGTGTGGGCCTTTGAGTGTGTAGCAATTATTATTTATTATTATTTACTTAACATCAACATTTAGGTTTGATGAAGAACTGCTAATTACCCAACCAAAATATCCCATGTAAAGATGTTATGAGTTTTGACCAGTGAAAAATTCTAACTTATACTTTGAAACATACAAAATGTCAAGGTATATCTATTGATGATCAATTTATTGAGAGAGTGAAGAAATATTTAAAATTTTACAAATGGTATTTTAATAACAGTTAAAGATAGAAAAATTTCGTAATCAGTGCAACACGGATTTAAAGCTCTTTCTTCAGTTAATTAAAAATCTAGAAGTAGCTGAAGAATAAGCTGATTTGCTTCGGGAGAGGGTACGGCCGTGCTGTTTTTGTTGCTCGATAACCTTTTGACCGCCAGAATAGATATTACATTTTAAAGTTTGATTGCCATGAAAAAAAAACTATTTGCGCACTCACATTAATACAGAAGCTGTCGAGTTAGTCTTAGTCCAATTATTAAATTGCACTAGCTCTTTCAATTTTACCCCAATACGCAAAGGTGCAGTCTACCCCCAAGAAGAATAGGCAAGAAACTCCTCGGAGTGCTGTTTTTTTTTTTTTTATAAGATGGGTTAACTCTTGACCTCAATGTTGACCATAAGGTCAAAGATGAGGTCGACGATGGAGCGTGTTAACCCAGAAAATGCCTATAAAGGCACTGGTACTCCCACGCACCGACGGAACACAGCAAGCTGTTTGGCGTCGGACTTCGGTTGGAGGGTGGTCGCGAACCAGACGGCCCTTTACAGAGCCTACCACGCCGCATGAGACCATAGGACGACACCTCAAATTCAGAAAAAAATGAAGTGTCGTTGTCTGGGTTGGATTACTAGGAGGCAGGTCTCATTTGTGTTTCCTTAGTCGCCTCTTACGACACCCACGGAACGAGATGGGGTAGTGTTATTCTCAACCGATCACCACACGGGTTTATCTTTTAAGATTAATCCAGCCTCAACTAGTTTAATCTTTATAGCTACAGAATATTATCCCATCTTCTCACTGAAGCTGCATACGAAATGCAGCTTTTTTAAAATTAATCAATTAAGTTCAGATAAAGTCAAAGTTAAAAGTAAAGATTTACAAACCTGTAAATGAAAATCCGCCAAACAGTAAAAATATGTTTGGTAATCCTATACCTTCTCTTAGAAACGGATAGACTAAAGTAGATAAAAAAATATTAAGGTCATAGAAAGCTATAGTGATTCCTCCTAGAACACCGCGAACCTGAAAAAGTAACTTTATCGTTACACAGGATGTAAGAGCTTAGCTAAAACCTAAATTCAGCATTCTGAATGATTTTACAGTAGAATTTTCCCTTGATTTTGCAATAAAAAACAATAATAACAACATAAACCATGAAAATCAACAATGTGCATCCTATTTAGACAGCGGCGCGGTAGACAAATGTAAACTTATGGCCGACCATATTTATGGGTATCTACCCATTCATATGGGTGGAATCTTCTACTGTTCAAGACCCTCACATCTAAGAAAATTCGTTTTCGAAAGACGAGCGGTCCATAAACCAGCATTGGGCAAGCGTAGTAGACTATGGCCTAAATCCCTTCGTGTTTGATAGGAGACTCGTGCCCCTCGGTGGGGACGTTTAAGGGCCGGTAAGAAAAAAAAATTAAAAATTTAATTTGTCATTTATCGACAGTCCATATAAGTCCCAACCAACGGACTCGAAGTATGCAATTTAATTAAAACAATAAATATTTCTAATCTGAATAAAATCATAAAACGTCTAACCTGTAAGGGATACATCTCGAACGCCATTATTAACGGCAGTGTAATATAACCTAGAGAAGAAAAAAAACTATACATCGTCAATAAGATCTGAGGAGCGATAGTCTTCTTTTTCCTACTTTTTGACTCGTACCACAACATAAAAAAACCCAAGCTAAAGCATATTGCAGAGACGCCAGCAGCTGAAATTATTTTATTACATATCAAAAAATAGATTTAAAATGGTTAAGAGGATCGTCTCAGTGTTTTTTCCCATACAAACGGCGTCAAGGGATTCCATCCCCTAAACGTCAACGAATCCTTGTGAAAATTTGGTATAGTGTCAGAAACACAAAAAAATAGGTCCGTACGTTTTGATTTTTTTGATATTTTTAGTAGACAAAAAGATATTCGAGACTAAAAGTCAGCATTTTTCGCCAAAAAAATTCTCAACGTTTAAGAGGTGACTGTTGAAAAACTAAGAACAATTATGGAAAAAACAAAACTTACGAACCTCGTTTATACGCTTACAACGATTTCATTAAGTTTTTGGGGTAGGAATTCATTGACGCCTAAACTCATAATTTTGGAAATAAAACTCGGCATGCCGGAAAGCTGCAATTGTCCCTTTCGCACTAGTCTGAGGCTAGTGGTCGACACCGAGACAGCATGAAGAACAACTGAGACGCTATAGTTCGCTAGTCAAACTGAGACGCTCCTCTTAAGTGAATTGTTCTGAAAAACACCTATTATCAACGCTGTCTATTACACGAATTTTCATACAAAAGAGGTGTGTTTGAGAAGCTATAAAAGCTTACTAGAGATACATGGAGTATGCTTTTATAGCTTCACAAATTTCAAGTAAAATCAAATGTAAAAATCAAATCCCTTTATGTGAGTATGCTATTTATAGCTTCTCAAACGGACCTCTTTTGTATGAAAAATCGTGCTATATTTTAAAATTTTAAGAGATGAAAGAAGGAAATTCAAAAGTCACTACTCTTTTTCGATAAAATTTGATGCATACAAAAAATAAATTAAAACTATATTAACCTGATATTACCGCAAGAATTTTTCGTGGTGATTTAAATAAGGCAATCGCTAAAATGATCGTTCCTATTAGTCTTGATATACCCATTATTAAGGTCCCAAGATATTCATCCACACTGGAATGCAATCCCTAAAATTGATTAGTTGAAACGTTGTAATTAACTTTGTAAGTTTTTAAATAATTTACTTGGTAAAAATGGTAGCGGAAAAATCAACCAGTACTCTACAAAAAAAATTCTACTATCATGGACTAAGTATTATAAATGTTAAAAGTTTGTTGGTTTGTTTGTTAGTGAGTTGTGTTTGTTTGTCCTTCATCTTCACGTCGAAATGGAATAACAGATCACCGTGATTTTTGGTGCAGGGATAAATGAATGGCTTGAGCGTTAAATGAATTATTATTCCAGATGAACAAATTCACGGGCAGAAAGCTATACCATGACAAAAACACATAATTTTCCACGTTAAAAACATATAAGTCACTGACTTCAATCCCAACAATAGATCGCACAAAGTAGATAACTAGAGTCAAAAAGAAATAAATTTATAAAGTTCCAATAGTTTCAGGATTGTGTAGGAGTAAGTCCTCTAAAAAAGCCTACTAAATTCAAGCTATGAGCGAAAAATTGGAAAAAAGGACACCCCGCACCTATAATCGAGAGGACTTCATTACCTACATAATCCTGCAACTTTTGACATAATTTATTTCCTCAGTTTTCCTCTATTTTTCGCGGACTACAATGCCTATTAGCAGATAACTACCAACGAAAATGTCATTCGTTTATTTACACGATGTTCTGGTTTGTACGTATTTTTTTGTTTTTGTTGATTTTTTAAAAAGTGCTCAATTATTTTCGATAAAATTTTAATTGGGCTATTTCAGGAGTATCCTCTTTCGAACAAAATAAGAATTTTGAAAATCGGAAAACAGTTAGCGGTGTTATCAGTGTTATCACGTAACAAATATACAGAAAAAAAAACATGCAGTCGAATTGAGAACCTCCTCCTTTTTTGAAGTCGGTTGAAAAGAGGATATATTAAAATCGTACGAAACCATGTTTAGGTAACTAATTCTGTAACCATGATCTAATCAATTCCAGTTCTCACTTCACCAAGGTCATGTAGACAAGATGGTTATTTCTCCACAATAATTGTGATCTGCCAAGTTCCGAGTCATGGTTGATAGGAAAAAGTACAAACAAAGGACTGGTAACTAAGAATATTGAATAAAAAAGAAAATCTTCCACTGTATTGTGGTCAAGCGCGTATTCAAAATAATAACTTCATTAATTACTTCATATTCAAGAAATAACATAGGTTATGGAAAATACTGTAAATATGTATAATCTAGGATCTGAACTAGAAACGACCATCACCCATATAATGGATGACAAATATTTTACATCAAAGGTCATTGGGCACTTAAGTATGAAAAATGTACCCACGGCCTACAGAAACAAAATAATATGGGATGTTTAGACATATATACACATCAACGCAGTCTAGGGATATTGCACGATTTTTCATACAAAAGAGGTCTGTTTAAGAAGCTACAAAAGTATACACAAGATACATGGAGGGCTATAATTTTCAGACAAGCAAGTGCGAAATCTAAATTTTTAATTCTAGTTAATAAATTTTGTTTTACTTGAAATTTGTGAAAACGTGACGAAAATGAAAAAAAATATTTGCGTAAATTCGACGATTTTCATACAAAAAGCAGGCAAAAAGTGCATTTTCGTTTTCGTTTCCGTCACGTTTTCACAAATTTCAAGTAAAACAAAATTTATTAATTAGAATTAAAAATTCAGGTTTCGCACTTGCTTGTCTTAAAATAATAGCCCTCCATGTATCTCGAGTATGCTTTTATAGATTCTCAAACAGACCTCTTTTGTATGAAAAATCGTGCAATATCCCTAGACCGTGTTGATGTGTGTATCTCTGGTTTATGAATATGTGGGTCACATTACCATAAATAATGAGAATTATTAATTATTTATTAATAATAATTAATTTTGTGTGAATTAATTTGAATTTGTAATAAAAAAAAAAACTTGTAATGGTTTCTACACATTAGTGCGAGAGAGATAACATTATATATGCCGCCAGATCGAGTACTCACGCGCTTAGTGTTTTTTAAATACAATTCCTTCATTTAAATTTTATGAATTGGTTCTTTGGGATAAATATCTTCAACTTTTAAATCATATTTTATTTCCATGTTTTTTTTTTAAAATAATTTTTACTTAAAATTATAAGTGGGATTTACCTCATTAAATCAAAAATAATTTTGTTTCTGTAGGCAGACCTTCACTAATTGGGTTGGATTGTGCCCAATGACCTTTAGTATGTTAAAACACTTATCGCGACTGGGTTGCATAAAAAAAACCTTGCCAGACTATACTAGTAAATCATTTCAATACGACGGCAAGTCTAAAGCTGTCAGACAGTCCAGCACTGTCAAATCTCCTTATCCGGCGTTTTTCTTTCTATTGCCTAAAAGGGCATATCTTTAATTCTGTCTATCCAACAATCCTATGGAGTAAAAAACCTCTTATGGGTTTCGCTGATCTTACCTTTAAAATGTCAACAGTGGAGAAAGTAACTATTGACACACCAGAAAGCTGACTAAATAACATATAACCACACAAAATTGTTAGAGGTACACAAGTAGGTGATGATTTCAATAAAGCGATTCTTTCTTTGTACTTCAATCTGTATATGAAAAAAGCATAAGTCAGAAATATACAACAATCCTTTGTTTGTTTTTTCGTTTTGCTCCAGACTCTTTTTGTAATGTTGAGAGTGCTCCAGAGACAGCACAATCGAAAGGTTTTAAGTCAGCGTTCTCGACATCTATGACACTGCCTGGTTTCTCAGCTTAGCTGAAAAACAAGCCAAAAAGCGAGACCCCCAACTCAAGATCACAAATTCTACAAAATTATGTATAGCTGGATATGGTCTATACTATAGTCTGTTATAGCTGGTTATGTATACAGGGTGTAAAGGACAGCTTAGCAAATACTTAAATGGTAGAATATACCCATAACTATCATCAGCTATAAGTAATTACTTTTTCCCGGAAACGTCACGTTAAGGAGTTTTCATTATTTACCTACTTTAGCGCTACGCAACGTATCGCGAAACCGCGCCCCGCGCGCGATTTCCCCACACCGCGCTGCTATCGGAGTGCGATGTACATTGCTGGTTTTCGTGTTTTGCGTTTTCATGATTGTTTTTTATTGCAAAATGGTGTGTATTCGATAAATAATAATAAATGTAAGAAGAAAATATTAAAAAAAACATGGAAAAAAAATGTAATCATAATCATAAAATGTATTGCTTTCCATGGTCTTTTAGGTATAAATACAGATTTGTGGTACAATCATGGACCCAGTTTGGGCGCAGCAATGTAGGAGAAAGGAGGATAATCTAATCATTTCAATCCTAGAATCATTTTCAAAAATTTTTCCGGAGAAAAATTCCACTGGAAAATCATTCTCAATGATTGTCTGAGTCCAGGGTTTCAGTTTTTGCTAAGCTGTCTTTTACACCCTGTATATGGTTTTTCCCAGGAAAATTTTCAAAATTCGTTCATTTTTTTAAAATATTGTTTGCTCCATAGTTAAATTATTTATCCTTTTTTCAGAAAAACAATAATAATAATAGTTTTAAAACACGAAAACCAGCAATGTGCAGCGCGGAACGGGGGGATAGCGCGCCGGACGCGGTTTCGCGGTACATTACATAGCACCAAAGACGGTATAAAGAAAACCCCTTGACGTTTCCGGGAAAAAATAGTAACATATAACCGATCATAGTTATGGATAGATTTCACCGTCAAAGTATTTGCTAAACTGTCTCTTACTTTTTAATCTTTATGCTGACTAAATTTTATTTGTATTAGGTAATTCAAATATCAAAAGCTGTGGGTTTTTCGGAATAATACTGACATGGCAGGAAGAATTTCATAGTTTGAAATTTAAAACTGAAAGGGGTCTCAATTCGCATATATAATATTATGTTTTTACCTTCCTTCCCGACGTATCGACACGGTTGCACGGGAAAACACGTGACCACGCGTCGCGTGCAAGCGCGCGGAAACGTTGGGAACAAATTTTTGTATTCAAATCGCAAAAAAATGGGCAAGTGTTCATGATTAGATTAGTTATTACCATATTATCTCTAGAGGTAATTAGTCCATGGTTATAACTAATGATGAATTTTGAGAATTCACTTACCACTAAATCATTTTTACAGTCATTATAGTTTACTAACTGATGCCCGCAACTTCGTTTGCGTGTAATTTTTTTTTGTACAGAGTACACAGATTGAAAACATATATCTTACGTGATTTAGATTTTTACATACAAAAGTTTTTTCCCGCTAACTCCCGTTCCCGTGGGAATTTTGCAATATCCTGTTGCAACTAAGCTTTAAGTTTACTAAGGTACCTCCATGCCAAATTTCAAGCGTCTAACTTAAGCGGTTTAGATTTTTCATACAAAAGGATTTCCGCTAATTCCCGTTCCCGTGGGAATTTCCGGAATTCCTTTCTTAGAGCACCTCTACGGTACCTAAGCTACGTCCCTACCAAATTCAAGTGCCTACGTTTAGCCGTTTAGGCTGTGCGTTGATATGTCAGTCAGTCAGTCAGTCAGTCAGTCAGTCGGTCAGTTTCTCCTTTTATATATTTAGATTATATTATTTACCATAAAAACTCACCGTCGTATGTCATTGTTTAATTTGAATTCCATTAAAATGTCAAGTTCGACATTTATGTTGTAGTTCCTAGACCTAAGCCTTTTAAGACAATTTTTGGCTAGCTGCCGTGTTCCCAATTTAAGCAAAAAATAAGGCGTTTCGGGTGCAAAATTTATAATTACACAGAAAATTGTTGAATGAATTGCGCAAATAAGGCATATAAAACGCCACTTAATAAGTGCTCCCAACCATGCCTGAAAACATTAACGAACTAGGTATACTTAATTTTCTATTCGGTTATTAGAATTAGTTTTCAAGGTTCCTCTCGCATGGAAGAGATCCCCTTGTGGGACAAGTCCGCCTTGGTACCTTTATGTAATATTTATAACACTGTTGATTCCAATGTACTTATTTTGTTTAACGTACAATAAAGGTTTTTTTTTACAATACAATAATTTACTCACCTGGGTAATGATTCCTAAAGCTATGGCTATATTCGGAAATGCTAAAATAACTCCCCGCATTTTGGGAAGCGTGATTTCGGTTAAATAGACACGGCAAGAGGTCACCGCTATGCCATTGCCGAGTCCTGTTATTACTCTGCCTAAAAAAGAAGCAATTTTACAATCAATACGTCATCAGCCCGTAGACATCCTCAGCGACGGACACAGGTTTCCTTTCGGTCAACTTAGGAGATTAGGCCATAGTTCACTAGCTAGCCTAATGAGAGTTTGTGGACCAAATTTCTATCATTATCTTAATTTTCTCTGAACGTGCGAGTTTCATCACGATATTTTCCTGCACGGCTAAGCAAGGAATAAGTTATAAAAATTAAAAACATCTGTACATTCGAGAAGACGAACATGCACTCAGTTGCAGAAATATTATTAATAAAAAATAAAAAAAACGTCCATTAAAGTTACCTAATTCTACTTTAAATATTTATGTTCATTTGGATGTGTGGCCCTTAATCCTAGGATGAAAACTCCGAGAGATTCGCTCAGTGATGGATAAAAGACTTCATATTTGTATATTGAAATCGAATATGACGCAATAGTTCAAGAATTATTGGCAAAAAAGTATGGTCCACACATCCAAATGCCTGCGATTCTCAGTAATGAAAATAAGATGAACCGGTTGACGGAGCCCCAATTTTATCATTAACATCTACAGTGACTCATAAAAAAATCGGTTCTGGCTATAAATCAACCCAAAAAACCTAATACTTTGGAAAATATTTACATTTATTTTTGGGCCACAGGATTACGTAGGGCCCACTTCATATCTAGTAAACCAGCAGCCCGAGATCAAAATTAACGACACTGGCTCTATCATATATGATATGTGACAGCATATAGCGGCAAAAATCTTCTTATGAAACTCTCATCAGAGAGAAAAACGTGAATCAAATTTTCTGAATTTTTTTACTCACCTTCAGTGACGGAAATTCTCTTCATTCATAACATCTTCCTAACTTATGTGACGCAGTATTGGCTGAAGCAGAAGGTTTTGAACGTGATTCACACGTCCAAATGCTTCTGAATTTGATTCACGTTTTTCTCTCTGATGAGAGTTTCATAAGAAGATTTTTGCCGCTATATGCTGTCACATATCATATGTGATAGAGCCAGCGTCGTTAATTATTATCTTGGGCTGCTGGTTTACCAGATATGAAGTGGGCCCTACCTAATTCTGTGGCCCAAAAATAAATGTAAATATTTTCCCAATACCTCTAGTATTAGGTTTTTTGGGTTAATTTATAGCCAGAAACGATTTTTTTATGCGTCACCGTAGATGTTAATGATAAAATTGGAGCTCCGTCAACCGGTTAATCTTATTTTCATTACTGAGAATTGCAGGCATTTGGATGTGTGGACCATACTTTTTTGCCAATAATTCTTGAACTATTGCGTCACATTCGATTTCAATATGCAAATATGAAGTCTTTTATCCATCACTGAGCGCATCTCTCGGAGTTTTCATCCTAGGATTAAGGACCACACATCCAAATGTACATAAATATCTCGCCTTTATACATAGTTTTCTTTATATCCATCTCTTTTGTTTTGTAATTTTTACTATGTGCAATAAAGTGTTTACATAAATACATATCTGTCACTTTCTTCTTTGTTGACATAAACAAGGACGGCATCACATTTATAGAAGCTTTGATTATAATGAACGTTTTTTTATTATAATATGGGTTAACTCATGAACTCAATCTTGACCATAACGGTCAAAGGTGAGGTCGACGATGGAGCGAGTTAACCCAGAAAATGCCTGTAAAGGCACTGGTACTCCCACGCACCGACGGAACACAGCAAGCTGTTTGGCGTCGGACTTCGGTAGGAGGGTGGTCGTGAACCAGACGGCCCTTTACAGAGCCTACCACACCGCATGAGACCATAGGACGACACATAAGATTCAGAAAAAAATGAAGTGTCGTTGCCTGGGATGGATTACTAAGGAGGCAGGTCTAATTTGTGTTTCCTTAGTCACCTCTTACGACACCCACGAAAAGAGTTGGGGTGGTGTTATTCTCAACCGATCACCACCCGGCACCAACTAAGCGTTATTGTTGTAAGGTTCAAATGAGAATGTGAACCGGTAACCTTACGGTTACGCGACTGGTTCTTTGACCAAATGGGCTATCATAGTTGTTTAGGCATTCGAAATAACTTAAGAGAAGCATAAGAGAATAACTTAATCTCTCTAAGAAAACTCTGAGAAATTAATGATACAGACAGACAGGCAGACAAATCATTTATATACCATTACATGCAGTTCACAATAATTATAGCTTATTCTAAACAAAATATAGGTATTACATAAGTATTACGATGAATTGAGATAATGAACCATGTCGCAAATGGACTGCATGCCATGCTGTGGAGTGCATGTGACTGTAAAACGAGGCTTAACTTTGTGCCACAGCAAGCTATTGCGCTGATAATTCTGCCTGGTCCTCGTGGAGGCAGAACGGTGGCGTTCGGTTTATGATTACAGTAATAAGTTAGCAAATTTAGTGTAAGTAGTAGGGAAACTGATTAACTTTATGCTAGTCTTTTTGTGGGGTAGGTGGAGTGAAGATTAGGGTTTTCCATTCCAAAGTGAGTTCCGAAATGGACAGATATTCAGGAAATACGAGAATCTGCAACTCTACAATACATACAACTGGGTTAACTGGACAACACATCTCTAGGTTAACTCGCTCCATCGTCGACCTCATCTATGAACTTGGTCAAGATTGAGGTCAAGGGAGTTAGCCCATCTTATTGTAAAAAATAAAAAAAAACAAAAGAGTAAGAGTAATTATGCTGTTAAAGTGATGTTTGCAGGTTCTTCATAGGTGTTGGTGTTTGTCTTTATGTGTGTCGCGAGGGACCCACTTAACAAAGAAAAATTTATCAAAGAAAAAAAAATGGGTCTTTGAGTGTGTAGCGTTTATTTATTGTTTTTAAAGTTCGCGCAAGTTGCAATGTTAAGGACAGCTGACTTAGAATTTTCGCATTCCTTGGTTATCATGAGAATGCCGAAAAAGAAAAAGAAATGCACACGTACAGCAGGCCAAGTACGATAGTGACAGCGCCGCGACAACACCGCGGTCCTATGTCAAAATGTCAACATTGACAACGCCATAGGGCGAGCAAGCCTTTGCGCGGGACCCTCGCGCTATCAAAGTGAAGTTTCAGCGTGAGCCGAGCGCGAGTTTGTCGTTATCGTGCTAGAGCTGCTGAAAAAGAAACCTAATCTGCAAATGACGTCATGGCTTTTCATACATGACTTATGGACAGTGTCACAGACTGAAAGAAGAAGTGAGAGTGGTACTCCGCTTATCCCACCAGGAATGTAGCGTAAAGTATAATGTTTTTTTTTTTACCTAGGGACCATTTTCATGTGTTTTAGACACTTTTCAACGATGTCTGTTGTAATTTGGAACAGTGCTCACAAGTAAAATTACTACTAGGAAAGCTCTTGCAACGGTCACTGTTTTACTTGTTTTACGCTGTTAAGCCCCTTGGTTCAGGGTACCTAAATTTTTCTTTTGGTTTCACTTCCGTGGCCACCGTGTATAGAGTTATTTATTATGTAAAATGAGATAATATTGTAATTGTTTGCATTTGAGCTTACCTATGACGATAATCATTGGTTTGTTTGATGAAAAACCTATCAAAAGCCATCCGATCACCATTGGAATAAATCCAGTACAAAGCATAGATTGTCTGCCATATTTATCTATATAGTATCCGCTCATGACACATACGAAGGGGGTAGTCAGAGACAAAACACTGGCTGAAAATACGTCAGAATAAGTTAGCAATATGCAGTAACTTAAAATTAGCTAACGAAACTGTAAGGGGTGTTTCCCCCCATGAAACTAGATATCTTTTCCCATGGCACTTATACGAAATAAAAAAAAATATAGACTTTTTTATTATAAGATGGGTTAACTCTTGACCTCAATCTTGACCATAAAGGTCAATGATGAGGTCGACGATGGAGCGAGTTAACCCAGAAAATACCTATAAAGGCACTCTGGTACTCCCACGCATCGACGGAATACAGCAAGCTGTTTGGCGTCGGACTTCGGTAGGAGGGTGGTCGCGAACCAGACGGCCCTTTACAGAGCCTACCACACCGCATGAGACCATAGGACGACACCTCAGATTCAGAAAAAAATGAACTTTCGTTGCCTGGGATGGATTACTAGGAGGCAGGTCTCATTTGTGTTGTCACCTCTTACGAAACCTACGGAAAGAGACGGGGTGGTGTTATTCTGAACCGATCACCACACGACTTCTCATACAATGGTTAATCAGCTGATCTGAAAAGTCGTATGGAGAAGAAAAACATTTTCTAAATGTTATGACTAGTTCTTTATAGACCCCAGGCCAGGCTATTATTTTAATCAATCATTTCCTCCCGGGCGATAACTTGTTAACTTGGCTTCACTTTGCTTACCTTGCTTCATATATATTTATCATGAAGCTTTATGAACGTCTGCCGCGGCTCGATGGGTGGGTTAAGCAACAATAGCCTCCCAATCACGTTGAAAAATACATTTTATCTGTTCAGGTGGTGATATTGAGAACTATTAAATTTTCATATACTTGCAGACAACCACCTCGACTAGCAGTGCCACCACCAACCGAACGTGAAGTTGCAAACTACCTAGCAACTGGAAATTCAGTTGGCGGTGGCGCCACCAGTCAAAGCAGCCGTCATTAGATGTATGAAATTTGGATAGTTCTCAATTTCGCCAACTGAATGGATAAATAAAATACATTTTATCGGGGGTGATACATTTTTATTTTATTTTTAGAGTTATTTATCAGTTCAAAACTATAAAGCATATTGATTTTATCGAAACATTACAAAAAGATTACATCTTTCAGTTAGAACATGAAGCTATGGATATTTTAAAACTTTAGAAGCTATAATAACTTTAGATATGTTACACATTTTTATCGGGGTCGAAATGGGTTAAACAAAATTAAAAATGCAAGGTGACGAATCACTTTCTGCTTTATCAACGCCTAGACTACAGAACACATAATTTTTTGCACAATAACAAGTGACACTTCCCAATCTCTGGACCTATTTTTATTGAATTTTATTAAGAGAGGAGTGTGCAATAAAATAAATAATTGAAATCAACTCAGTTTTGTTTAATTATTAATATTAGGACTTCAGAGCAAAAGGAACCAAAATTATATAAATATATATATTGTACACACTAAGAAACATGACAAAAAATAAATTTTAAATGACAGTTAAGTCATCAACAAAACATTGAAAAATAAATCAAACAAAAACAATCACATAAAATATGAAAACACGCCTGCTGTGAACTAGCGCTGAACTGACGTGTTATGTCATCCGTGCCTTCATAAATCATATTTAGGAAGGTAGAAAAAAAATCGGACTTATGGAATTGTTTTTATATACCAAAAATCTTGTTTGTCTAAACCTCGGGCTTTCAAAGACCCCACGTGACGGGTTCAGGGTTAAAGTACCACCGTAAAACAAAAAAATCGTGTTGCATGATTTGGAGAGTGAAATGGGTGACTAAAAAAGTTCTTTAACCGAGCGAAGCCTCGGGTAAAAGATAGTTTCATACAAACTGACATCTGACAAATTTTCAGTTGAGAGGAATTGACTGAAAAATGCCATGTTCATGTGACTGTCGCCATTTAATCCGTTCAGGTGGCGAAATTGAGAACTATCCAAATTGTATACATCTAATGACGACTGCTTTGACTGGTGGCGCCACCGCCAACTGAATTTCCAGGTGTAAGGTAGTTTGCAACATCACGTTCGGTTCGTTATGGCGCTGCTGGTCGAGGTAGTTGTCAGCAAGTTATTAAAAATTAAATAGTTCTTAATGTTACCACCTGAACTGACAAAAACTTTTTATAAAAAAAAAAATAGGACCAACTTCAAAAAAGCGAAAAATAAATACAATATCATTTGATGTGCTATGTAGTACCTAACTACTGAGCTGTTTGAAGTCGGTGCCAAGAAAATTAAGTTTGATAGGCCGCCTTCGCACCGACTTCAAACAGATCAGTAGGTAGGTACTACATAGCACAATTCAATTCAATTCATTTATTTTTTTCGCTTTTTTGAAGTTGGTTCTATTTTTTTATAAATAGTTTTTATTTTTCCATTTTTTGTGAAAATTATAACGTCTTCCTTTTTTTTAAATTCGAACAAAGTTTTAGCTTTGAAAAATTTTAAGCGAATCATTACAATAATATTATTTATGATTATTTTACATACATACAGGTCAAACTGAGAACCTCCTTTTTCTGAAAACGGTTAAAATATTAAAACCTTTTCCTAAATGTAACAAATACTTTTCTGAAAACCGCATCAAAATCGGTTCAGCCAAACGCGAGATAATCGCGGACAAACATACATACAGGTCGAACTGAGAACCTTATTTTTTTAAGTTGGTTAAAAATGTATTTTTTCAACGTGATTGGGAGGGTATTGTTGCTTAACCCACCCACCGAGCCGCGGCAGACGTATAGAGCTTCATGATAAATCTATCTGAAGCATTTTACAACTGTAAGAGCAATCCTATAATTTTGGAAAATCTCCATAACAGCCAAATTTTTTTGTAAATGATCTTTTAAGTAAAATTTAGAACCTATATTTACGAATCCACCTGCAAATCGGACCGGAAGTTACAAAAAAAATACGTTAAAAAAGTGTGTTGTATGGATGTATTATACGTATTTATTCTTTATTGTACATGAGCATAAGTCACACAAAACACATTATAAGAAAAACAGTACCAACGCGGCCTTATCCCAAATAGGTTTATTTATGCTGTAAGTAGGTTTATTTACAGTTACTATAAGTGTCTTAGTCAAAATCCACCTGCAAAGCGGAGAAGTTACGGAAAAAAAAAAATTGCTCAAAAAGTATGTTTTTTTTTTTACAGTAAAAATAGTAACACTTTTTGCTGAAAATAGGTTTATTTATAGTTAATAAGTTTCTTAACCAAAATTCAATAATATGTGAAACAGAAACCATTTTTCGTAAATCTAAACGATTTGTGTGTGTCGATGGAATGGAGGCCATTTTATCTATTCATGTGCCGAAATCGAACACTATTTAATTTTCACATACTTGCTGACAACCACCCCGACCAGCAGCACCACCGCCAACCGAAGGTAAAGTTGCAAACTACCTGCAACTGAAAATTCAGTTGGCGGTGGCGCCACCAGTCAAACCAGCCGTCATTAGTTGTATAAAATTTTGATAGTTCTCAATTTCGCCACCTGAATGGCAGGTTTTTTTTTTTTTTTAACAGTCACGGCCATAAATTTTGGTGGATTTATGGTTCATTCATATATAAACTAGCTGAGCTAATTAATAAATAAAGAATTTTACTGTTATGATTTATTGTTGAACGCTCATACAACGGATTAGGATTGCTCCTACAGTAAAGTTGTCGCCCGAGTGGAAATTGGTCATGAAAATCTGTTCTTAGCTCGGGTACCAACAGGCAAAGTTGTTCAGTTCAGACATTGTTATACAAATTTTGAGTTTCCATACAAACTTCATCAGCATATAGCGCATTTTGTATAGGAGATCAAAAATTTTTCTTGGTATTTTGACCTATGTTCCTAGGGGAAGTTGTTCAGTTTCATGAACTGATTAACCACCCGAGAGGTTGAAAAAGAGATACCTAAAGCCCTGTATATCTACAACATCTACACTAATCTACACTAATATTATATAGAGGATTAGTATTTTTGTATGTAACGAATAAACTCAAAAACTATTGAACCGATTTCAAAAATTCTTACATCATTAGGATGCTACATTATCCCTGAGTAACATAGGTTACATACTTTTCCCTAATTCCCACGGGAAAAAAGTCCCGAGCGGAATGCTAGTGGGTTATAAAATGACCCTCTAACTGAAACTTACTTATCAATGCTTCTTCAAAAATGGTAACTTTTATGTTCGATTCTTTGAGTTGGGGCATCATCACAGCAGTAAAGCCAATACTTAAACCGACAGCATAGTTTGACTGTGACGCTAAAAAACCGTAGCCCATCTGAATTAACGATGTTTTTGTGAGAAAACCTGGTTCGATATCCGTAAAGATGTTATCTGGTCCTTCTACCTTTATCTCCCTGGTAGGTCTTCTACTCATTATTTTATATACTTATTTTATATTTTTTCTATTTTGGTGGTCTTAAAATCTGAAAATTAGCTGTTTCTGTGCTTCATTTTTAAATAAGTAAAAATGTCTGTTTTCAAATCTGTTTAACGACCATTACAAAAATACATTCTCCAAAACAATGCTAAAACATCTCGGGATAAAATTGGATTAAAATGATAAAACCAACGGAAAAAACTTATACCATTGAAGTATTATGTACTAATAGCTCAATGACCTAAACAACCAAAGAAAACACCAAAATAATCAAAGAGAATATAAACACAAAACAATAGTGAAAACTCTAGTTTTTTTTTTAATTTATCCCTTTCAGAAACGGCAAAGGAAACTATGTCCATGCAGCCATGTCTTCAGTGAAAAATCTTCTTTCTTTAACTTAACCTAAACCCTAAGCTCCTCATGTTCTGCCAGATAGCGTTTTAGTTAGGGAGGCGAATAGGGGAATTTTCGGCAATACTCGAGCGTGGCAGTTTAAGATATGAGAGATACCTTAGACCTAATAGAACAGCCTTGTAAAGTATTTAGCTCTATATGTAGTGACGCGCGCCTAGGATAGACGATCAGATTAGTAAAAAAAATGGATAGTCTGAAATACTCGAGCGCGTCAGATTAAGATATTGGGGGTTGATTTTAGTGTTTAAAGACTAAATTTAACTAATCTGACGATAAGTCCTTGACGCCGCTGAGTTATAGGGTCGCGAACTTGTAAAAAAAAAAACGTTAATCCGGCATTCTCGACCGCGATTTTTTTTTTTTTTTGAAGAATATAATCTAAAACTTACTAAAAATACAAAATCTGCCGGTTTCCGCATGACCGGAAGTGTGGAGGAGCCATTTCGTCTTCCTAAGAACGCGTTGCGGCATATAAGTCGCGAACGATACATTTTACAAAAAAAAGTTTAAATAAACAAAAAAGGTAATTTTATTTTACACAAAAAAGGTCTCTTTACATTTTTGTCCAAAGTTAAAACTTTTTGACTTGAAGCATCATAAAAACTCAAACTCCCGGTTTTTTGAGTATATCTCGAAAACTGAGGGTGTTAAAAAAAATTGATATGAAATAACGATCATTAAATTATGTGACTTTTATTATATCTCAAATTTTTTTTTTCTAAAACTTCTCCACAGTTTTCGTGGACTCGGGAAAAGTTACGCGTATCTGTATACCAAAGTATTATTAACCCGTCACGCGATTCGCTCGCGGGAACCTACAATGGCACGAAGCGATGCAATTTTTCTCGATTTTCTTGATTTTAGGTTAGGATTCGACAAAAATAATTATTACGTCTAATATTGACAATTATATGGAACATTTTTATTTATTTATTTATTTTTTATTTAATAAATAATAACTTTTACCTGATTATCGAAATTTAACATTCACAATTTTTTATGCTCCTTATATATTTCCCAATCACATTTCACAATTTTTTCAAAAAACCTTTTTCGGTCAGATTAAGAGAACCCACCAACATTTTTGTTAGATTAAAAAAATATGCTTTCAGGATACCGAGATAAACCTCCCCTATGAAAATCTGACGCGCTCGAGTATTTCAAAAAAACTTTTTTTTTTGCATTTTCAAAAATTCATCGTAACTTATCGTCACGCCGAAATCGCCAGTTTTTTTAAAGGGAGGTTCCTTGGGGCCTACTTAACACCCCTTCCGAAAATCTGACGCGCTCGAGTAAATTTTTTTTTTTGCATTTTTGACTACTTTATATGCCTACCCCCACCACGCAAACCGGCAGATTAGTATACCGTTGTCATCAGAGGCACTTGGGGCATACGTAGTATGAATATCTGACGCGCTCGAGAATGCCCAAGTAACTGTTTTTTTTAACATTTTTGAAAAACCGTAACCGCCAAACCCACCGCTAAAATGGTTTTTGCCATACGAGCTTTTCTTTTCGAAATTATTTTATCTTTCGATTTTGATAGGTCTCGACGGCGCGGCGCCGTTGAATTACGCCATTTAGCTACCTCGCCTCCCTAACTATTTGTTTTACGAAAACTGGCGGCGAGAAGCACAACCGCGAGGATCTTTGTCAGTACCAAACGGAGCAGAAACATTGTTATCACTTGATTTTTTTGTTATACACGAATTTTAATCAATTAACTGCATAATATACTATCACTATTATAACATAAAACAACTTTTTCACGCAGAAAACAAAAATTCAATCTACAAAGTAACTGCCCACGTCGAGTTCCCACCAAAGACCTGTCAACTCTAGTGTTTTTGACAATTTCCGGCAAACAAATAACAAATCTGTTCTGAGCATAGACATAATAAAAATAGCTTATATGTCAGTGGTTCAGAGCACTGACCTCTATGAATCTATTATAGAGGTCAGTGCTCAGAACCAATATTCTAATAAAAGGCATAAATAGAAAACAGTCATTGTGATTTTTAGTGATCCCTCGCACAGTGAGTGTAATAATCGTAAGTTGACGAAATCGTTTGAACAAGAGAATGACGCCTAGGGTATTTTGGGCTGTGAATCTTTAATAAAATGTGGACTAAAAATTAAGACTTCAACAGCCATTTTGGCGGTTTGAAACCTGACACCAGGTTAAGTAAAGTTCACCACACACTGGAATATAAAAATCCAAAGTTCACATTTTTTATAATTTTACATTCGACCGTTTTTTGAAAACTTATAATGAGGATTGTGGCGTAGTTGATATATCACATAAAAGGGTGATTCAAGGTGATAATGCTACATACAAAATATTTGAGCAGGCGAAGTCCAAAAGAAAAATTTGGATGCCCCGTACCAGGGCTTTTTCGAAATTTATCACCCAGTATCGGTTTTTATTTTTTCTCTTCATATTTAAGATTATTTGAAAAAATTCTTGATGGTACATAATGAGGGAAATATCAACTAACATTTAAAAAAAATTGGATGCCCCTCATCATTATAGAACATGGTTTAAATTTAACTTAAAATTTAAAATTGGCACTTCAGCGAAATCTTTTCAAAACTTCAAGTTGGTAAAAAAAAAATTTAGATAGACCTTCAGGTCTCAAATAGCTTTAGAAACTTTGGAAAATATTGAACTTTAAGAAACGTACAAAAAAAGTAGCACTTGATTGGGCTTTTTTACGAGTAATTCGCGTTTTACGTTAAGCAGGGACCATTCTAGGCGGTTTTCTAGTAGTAATTACATAGAACGTATTGTTTCGGAAAATACCACAGACATTCCCAAAAAGTTGTTAACACGCTTGTAAAAGAACCTTAGACAAGTTAAAAATCGATGCTGGGTCAAACATTTCGTAAAATTCATTAAATGTGTAATAACTTCTAACTACAAAAAATCGCGGAACATACATGGGGGTGATCTGAGTGCCCCTTGGCACGGGGCATCCAATTTTTTCTTTTGGACGTCACCCGCTGTAAATACAGGTGGTCCAAAAGGTGACATCAAATTTTTTTTTTTTAGATTCCTTACCCCTGGGTGAATCCGAAAATACCCCCCTGTATGTTCTGCGATATTTACAAAAAAAATTGTATAACTCAGGGAAAAAAAATGTAAGTACGATTTGTTCCAAATGAACCCAACAACCTCCCATTTCCGTTTGTCGGACCATCTACCAAACATCCTGTATACAGGGTGTAAAGGACAGCTTATCAAATACTAAAATGGTGGAATCTACCAATAAATAACTATCATCAGCCATAAGTAATTATTTAGGGAGTTTTCATTGTTTACCTACTATCGGAGTGCGATGTACTATCACGTTCATATATGGAGGCATAGTCAATATAAGATGCAGAAAACAAATCGCTTGCGGCTGCTCGTATACTCACACATGGACACAAATCAGTATACCGCATACCCCACTCTCTTGTTGCTCTGATAACAAGCATAATTTCACGACCCAAAGTATAACCCTTGGTGGCGCAGCGGTAACACCGTCTGCCTGCTGTAGCGAGGCGCGGGTTCGAGCCCAATTGTCGCCTAATAGCTAAGATATGTTTTGGTTTTCAAACATTTTTATAGTCATAGACCATACCATACAAAAATTGAATGCAATGAAGTTATTTTAGATTCGTTCGGCTAGGTGTTCATGAGCAACCTGTTTGTCATTGCTAGATCATTAGCGAAGGTGCTCGTGTGTTCTTACCGTATCGGCAGTTTACTGTGATTTCTTTTTTCGACATGCATTCAAATAAGTATAAGTTTGCAGGAGAGGCAGTGTATTGTTGTACTGCACAATATAGGATATAATATATCCCAAATTGCTATAATGAGACTGGTCTTACTGTGAGTATCTTAATGTTTACTTAATATTAACACTGTTTTAAAATTTATAATTTATTTTGAGAACGTAAACATGTCATCAGAATGGTTAGTTTAACTATTTTAATGGATTTTAATAGTGGTGCATAGTTTTTGTTCCTCATTATATTAATCTTGTTATTTTGGTTTTAGTGGAGGACCGTGCAATGTTGGGTGAATCGTTACGGAATGAGGGTAACGTGTAATCTCAGCCACGTGGTTGACGCTCGCGACATATCAATGAATCATAGCGCATGGTGCAAAAGTATGAAAATAATGGATTCATACATTTATTTATCTATAATTTATTCTTTTCTTATTATAAACAATGTATCTACCTACTGATTTTTTAGTGCAAATTGAATTTAAATTTTTGTTGAGGTTTTCTTCACTAAAACGAATTCTTAAGCTATAACCTTAATAAAACTGTAAGTGATCAAGCTGCACTAAAAAAAGGTGATTTTGTTAGTAGGAAATAAAACTACCTAGTGGAATTTCATATTCGTTTTATTCAAATACTTTATTACTGATACAATAATGTAATATTATTATTATTAATGCAATATTATGTGTGAAAATAGTCGTTAATGCTTTAATAAACAAAAATAAAATACAAAAAGAAACTACTCGGCTGGGAATAGAACCGTAAACCTTTCACCCTGCTAGGACAGTGCTTATCCGCTGGACTATACTTAACGCTAGTAAGATCGACAAAATAAAGATACACTACGTCATGCTTACATTACCGATTGTTTGATATGACTCAACAGCAGCGGTGAGTGGAGGACAGTGCAATGTTGGATGAATGCGTCCTACAAAAACTTCACCGAGGAGCCAAGAGATGTCGCTTAGCAAAATTATGTTCTTAGAGGAGGCTACAAGCTTGTGTTCGTGAGAAGTCGTTTGAACTATGTTCAGAGGAACATAGTCCCTATTGCAACGCGCTAAGTGGTTTAACTATGACTCCATTATTGAACAGCACTGTACATTGCTGGTTTTCATGTCTTACGTTGTTATGATTTTTTTTTATTGAAAAATGGAGTGTATACCTCGTTATAAAACTAACCTTGGCTTGCATCATCCTCTCTCGAGAATCTGTTGTAAGTACAATGAAATCAACGCCAATTCGTCAGACATAGATATTTTTCACGATTCTGCTATACAATTCAAACGTAAAATGCTCCTATCCGCCTACCCTCAGACAAGCAGTGTCTCCCCGCGACCACATGGTGAATGCATTCCTTGAGTTCATAGCAGTCATTAAAGCGACCAGAGAGGTCAATCTTAGGCCCTGCGAGAACATCTTGCACTCGTTCCATCTTGAAAATGAAGGACTGCTTAAGGTAAGACTCGAGGAAGCAGATGCAACCATATACAACAACGACACCTCCCAGGTTCTTAAAGGCTCAGAAATAAGTCGGCATATGGCCGCATATAGCAAAACCAGCGGCTTTGTCACTCTGGACGATGAAAAAACTCGGAAATCAGGATTAATAACGTTCGAAACCCCTTCAGAAGATCCTATAGTCGTCACAGACCGATGCACGAAGGTCATGCTAGACGATAGGATCCTTAAAATGTCTGACACGATATCTAAAGTTTCTTCCGGTGACATAGCCTTCGAATCCTGGGAGGTGCCAAACATATCATGGATTAATGGAGTTCCTGGATGCGGTAAAACAACCTGGGTGGTAAACCGTTTTGAGGCTGAACAAGACTTGGTAGTCACAACTACAACCGAAGCGGCAAAGGACCTTAGAGACAAACTTGTGAGCCATATAGGAGCTGTCGCCAGAACCAAGGTGCGAACTCTTGCATCCGTTCTAGTTAATGGTTTTAGAGAACCGAGCAAGGACAGATGCAGGGGCCTCATGGTGGACGAAGCACCCATGAACCACTTTGGAGCTGTTATTGGAAATTGTCAAGGCTAACGAGTTGTTGCTGATCGGTGATAGAAACCAATTATCCTATATTGACCGACACAATCGTGTCCCTTTAAAATACAGCCAGCCTGATCTAATTTGTAACATTACGCAGGAGCTTCTGTGCACCCATAGAAACCCTCTCGACGTAGCATTTGCCCTTAGGGAAGTCTACAGTGGCATTTACTCGTCGAAACTTTGTACGCAGTCCTTAAAACTTGAAAGGTATACGGATGCTCAAATCGATCGAACACAGTCCGAAACCCTGTACCTTGTGCATACACAGGTAGAAAAGAGATCCCTACAAAACGAGGGATACGGATCGGGTACCGGGTCACGCATCCTCACCATACACGAGGCTCAGGGATTGACGTACAAAAAGGTGGTGATTGTGCACACAACAACGACCAGGCAGGAGCTACACGACAGTATCCCTCATGCTGTGGTTGCCATATCGCGCCATACCGCCAGCTGTAAATATTATGCGGATGATGGTAACGATGCGATAGGCAGATTCATCAAAGAAGCAAAGGCGGCAGGCAGGGAAAAAGTGGTCAATTACAACCTCAGAATGGCGATCAAAAGTCGAGACAGAGCCGTCATGGATACTTTGAGGTCTGGATGCAACAGCGGGGAACCGTCACTGGTTTAGAAAAATACATTATGTAATATATAAATATATATCTTTATTATAGCTATTTATCTACTGTAAACTACTATGAAAAGTATAGTAAAATATTTTTAAAAGAAAAAGCAAGTATTAACAATAAAACACTTAATCTAGACAAGGGCACGGACATCAAGTCTGTGGATGCTAATATCTTTATTATAAAAAAAAAAACGTAAAATGCTGAAATCAATATCTTAATAAACTTTTGCACTATTTTGTTTGTATAGTTAAGTATAATTGCCTGTTATGTCCTAAATTGTTTGCTTCCTGTTTTTCATCAGTACTAGTAAGTTTTATCTGATTTATTCCATTTTTATTTAATTTTTCTTTTCTTTTATTGTCGTCTTGAAATATACGAATGTTAATAGTTACACCTATAAGTGGCGAACATATAACCAATGGTGTAGTAAAATATTTTAAAGTGAAATACAAAATATGTATCGCTGTTAGTATAACTTAAGTAAATAAATAAATAAATAAAAATAAATAAATAATAAAACATGTAAGCAGAATAAAAAAATGAAAATTTTCCGGAGGAAAATTCCACCAAAAAATCATTCAGATTAATTGTCTGAGTCCAGGGTTTCAGTTTTTAGGGTCCGTAGTAATCTACGAACCCTTATAGTATGGCCATGTTCGTCTGTCCGTCTGTCCGTTCGTCCGCGGGTTTCCTAAGAAACCCTTAGTTTTACAGAGCTGAAATTTGGCATGATCACACATATAAATTACGCTAACATAACTGTAGAGTAAAATCTTTAAAAAAAAAAATCGGGTGTCTCCCATAGCCGTGAAAGGGTGATGAATTTTTTTTTTCACACCAATATCATTGAATGGGGTGTCAAAGGACACCTTTAAAAAAGATAGAAGGGGTTTACAAAGAACGCTTTTCGATTCAGCACTCCGTTTTTGAAATATAAATTTTTAAAGTGACAATTTTTGTTAAACACAAGTGTCCCTTCCTCTACCAGCTAAACGGTTGTTTCTAAAAATGTGAAAAAATTCACGTTTATAGAATATACAACGAAATTAAAAGGAAAACTATCACACATAAGTTGGCCCTTCAAATTTGCGAGTAATAGTCGACCAAGTGCCAAACACAGTTGGGATTAATAAGAATATATTTACTAATATTAGATCCTTGGTACTATAGAGCTGGCATGGTCATTGATATTGATTGCGCCGACAGATTTAAAACATAAAATCTGGAAAAAAAAATTTTTCGGGTGTTTTCCATACACGTGAAAGGGCGATGGATTTTTTTTCTCGCCGATACCATCGAATAGAATGTCAGAGGATAGCTTTTTAAAAGATAGAAGGGGTTTACAAAGAACGTTTTTCGATTCAGCACTCCGTTAATTTTTTGTTAAAAACAAGTGTCCCGGGGGGACACTACTCGCTAACCGGTTGTTTCTAAAAATATGTAAACATTCACGGTTATAGAATATACAACGAAATTAAAAGGAATTCTTGAAGGGCCACATAAGTTGGCCCTTCAAGTTTGCGAGTAAAAGTCGGCCAAGTTCCAAATGTTCTTGGGATTAATAAGAATATGTTTACGAGGTTCCACGCTAAAAGTGAGGCGAGGTCGAAAGCCAAGCTGTAACATATTGACATTTTAGGTGTCGTTAAATATTTTTTTAAGCGTGTTAATTACGAAAATGACATCAAAATTATTTGAGCAGCAGGTCGATATTATTTCTAACCATAATATTGTCGCAAAAAAAGAAAATAAAATTTCGCGCTCGCTTCGCTCGCGAATTTAATACTTACATTCGGTTGTATTTAGACCAAAGCTAAAGTTATTTCTAAAACTACAAACTCTTTCATACATATGTTTTTTGATACTATAGTATTTGGTGATTTTAATATTGACTATGACTAGTGATGAAAGAAACTCAGTCTTTTAGTTTCCAACCTTTAGTCATAAGACTAGCTTTTTTAGTCAAATCTTTTAACGTAAAAAACTGAGCTGTTACTTAAACAGCTTAAAGAACTTAAAAGACTGGCGACTCATCGTCTGGGAAGTCGACAGTTGTAAGGTATGTGTTGATAGAATGTAAATATCTAATTATTTCCCTTTGTTAAGTTTTCTCAAAATGTATTTAGTGGTTTAGGCGTTAATTATTCCTTTTGGTTGATAGGTTACAAAAGATATATTAAATATCAGACACAAACTGCGGTGCGAGCCCTTTTACATAAAAGAACTCGAGTCATTTAAGTCTTTTAAAATCAGCTGGAGTTGGTTGTCTTTCAGTCTTTTGAAAACAACTCGAGTCGTTTCAGTTTCTAGTCTTTTAATAAAAGGACTTAGCCTTATTAATAAAAACTCGAACTTTCAGTCTTAATTTTAGAGTCAAGTCCTGTAAGATGGGGGCGAGTCTTTTTAATAAGCCTTAAAAGACAGTCACTTTCATCTCTAACTATGATCGTAACGATAGAACACCAGTTTTAAATGAATACGTAATGTAAACAATTTTTATACAACCGTTTACATCCACGCGAGGTGGTTGTTAAACAGATGATTTTTTTTTTCATTTTTCTTGTGGCGCTGGAATCTATAATTCTCCTTTAGTTACTTTCTTTCTTTGTGACCTCGTTTTTAGATATTATTAGCTATTTAACCGTCCATATGCTCGTAGAATTAAGAAGCCAGCTGCATATTTGAACCAAGCTGCTACGGAACCATACAATGCGCGTGTCCCGACACGTTCTTGGCCGGTTTTTTGCTAAGCTGTCCTTTACACCCTGTATATGTATTGAAAAGATCAGCATAATAATAAACAAAGTATAGTACTAGACTTAACTATTTAGAACTAGAACTAAATGTTCGCATGCATGTGTGTATGTAAGTATTGTGTATGTGTATATGTAGTGTAGTGTGTGTAGTGTAGTGAATTTTTGTTTTCTACTGTTAACTGCGTGTTATCATGTTTAATATTTTTATTGCAAAATGGAACTATTGCAAAATGGAGCGGAAAATATTAACAAAATGAAAAATGTCCACTGGAAAATTATTCGTTTTTTAGTTTTTTTTATTATGAAATGGTTAAAATCTTGACCCCAATCGTGACCAAGGTCATAGATGAGGTTGACGATGGAGAGTTAACCCAAAAAATGCCAATTAAGGCACTGGTACTCCCACGCACCGACGGATCACAGCAAGTTGTTTGGCATCGGACTTCGGTAGGTTCAGAATGATAGTCTTAATGCAGGCATTAAGTTTTTGCTAAGCTTTTCCTTACACCCTGTATAGCTAACTTGTAGATATAAAGATCAATACTGGCTATTGAAGTAAATAGTATGAATTAAATTGTACTCACTAAGTAATTACCTTATACCTCTTCCTTTGAAATTAAATGTACTTTGGAACCTGGCCGGCTTTTTTTATTATAATATTCATTTCTTCATTTGGTAAATCGCGATGGTCCGAGGGATAATGAATTACACTGGTAGACTCTCTAAAACTGACTCTAACGCCCTCTGTTTTTCGCAAACGCGCTTTTATTGCATCTTCGATTTCCGTCAAGCTTAAATTTATTGTTTCTGGTAGAAACAAATATAAATAAAAAATACCTGAAAGAGTATTTTTTTATCAATTTATCGAACAAATATTATTTTTTTGCCAGCCTATAGGTAACACGAAGGGGATTTACGCTATAGTCCACTACTTTGGTCCAATGCGGGTTGGTGGACCGCTAGTTTTTCGAAAAATAATTTTCTAAGACGGAGTTTCATCACGATGTTTTCCTTCACCGCTGAGCATGTTATAATTAACTAGCTTTCCGCCTGTGGCTCCGCCCGCGTGGACTACAGGTTATATCGTGCCCAACTGTGGAATAAAATGCAGCCTATGTCCTTTCCCAGGCTCTAATCTATCTCTCTACTAAATTTCATCAAAAGCGGTTCGGTAGTTTAGGCGTGAAAGACGGACAGACAGACAGACAGAGTTACTTTCGCATTTATAATATTAGTATGGATAGTATGGATTAGTATGGATTAGAAATCCAATTTGTAGTACAGGCTCGCACCTGGATTTGAACCCGCAATCATTCGGCTAAAGTTCCCAAAACATATTTTTATTAAATTTCGCTTACTGTAGTTTAAACCGTACGACTATGTGTTATGCCAAGCTAGCGTACACACTGGCAACTATATTTATTTTATAAATGAAAGGGGAATTACAATTCCGTTTTGGCACGATTAACACACTGTTTATGCATTTATTAATGAACTTAATCAATGATCATGAATTCGGTCATGTGTACGCTACCGTAACAGATACTAAGAAAATAGCCCAAATCCTTTCGGTAGTGGTTGTGTGTTTTATGACCTTTTTTGTCAGAAAATCCTTTCATTTTTTACCTAACTTAATGGGAGTGCAAAATAAAATAACAAGCCTGCCATATTGGATTTAAAATGACGCTACTAAGCTTACCATGCAATGTCATCCGAATTAAATGCGTATGCATAATTTCAGCGCAACGAAATTTTAATACAAGTTGAGTTACCCTCAAACTGTATTTAAATTCTGTTGCAAGATTTAAACCGAACAAACATAAATACGATTATTATACTATTTAATGAAAATTTTGTTAAAAGTATTCTATTCTAAACTCTAAAAGTGAAGTAGAGCGTCCTCTAGAAAAAAATAATATAATGAACAGGTTTACAAACTTATCAAAGAAAATCCGCTGAACATCATGTAAAGGTTGGCCAATCCCATTGCTTCTCTCAAATAGGGATAAAGCAGATTGGCCACAAATATTGACAAGAAAAAAAAAGCTATACAAATTCCTCCGATCGAACCACGAATCTGAAAGATGTAGTAAGTACTGCTTGAGTTATTTTTAACCGCCTTAAAAAAGGTCAAAAATGCACAGATTTCCAAAATATTTTTTATTCAAAAGAGTATACTCCATAGGTGGTCCTATAGTCACCAAGTCATGATCTGATGTTAGAATCCCAGGAAAATCGAGGGCAACCCTCGAATTTAATTGGCACTTACAATGATTCTCGTGCACAGACAGCAGCACGTCAGGCTACCCATTTAGATTACAAAAGCCAACGTTATTCCGAACGAGATAAGGGCGACGTCAAGATCAACATGTATAGCCTGTGTGCTGCTGTGTGTACTTTCTATTATTTACACTAAAGATAGAAAAATAAATAAACTTATTAAAAATAAAGACAATTGTACCAAACCGGTTTAGGCCGCAGACCCACCGCGGCGCACAAGAGGCTACGCAGGTGTCTTAAGTTTCGCTTTGCAAGAAAATGTATATGATTGTGTCTACTGCAACCCACGAACAACCAACGCACGAATACGACAAACGCCAGGTGATTATCTACTCAGTGAATATGATATTAAGGCACAAATTACATTTTGACCTAATTCACGCAGCTAAAATGCGCAGCGTGTTTGTGCACAGCGGCAGCGTGCGCAGCGGTGGGTTATACAGTCCTTGGGCTAGCGCGTACGAGCAACTTTAGTTTCCGCAACTATTTTGTCTCTGTCGCCTTCTCCTTATGTCTCTTCGCCGCGATGCACATACGAGAGCGACAGCAACACAACTTTGTTACGCAATCATCGACATGGATTTTGCAGAGGCGGTTGTGGTTTGTGCACTTGTCTTTCAAAACCGAAGACAAAATCGAAAAAAGCAATATTGGATGCATCCTTTATGGAATAATATACTGACACTAGAAAAATTTCGCATTAACGTCTTAGTATTCTTTTAAGTTTTTATTGTGCAACAATGGTCTTCCTTCCACTTCTTCGATCAGTCTATCTACACTACTCAACAAAGTCTAAGCAACACGCACGATTTTTCATACAACAGAGGCCTCTTTGAGAAGCTGTGAAAAGTATTTAAGACACGTATTTTTAATAAAATCTTTAGTGTGACCAAGTTCTAAACCTGAATTTTCAATCCCTGTAAATGAACTTTATTTAGCTTGAAATTTGTGGAAAAGAGGGAAAAATGAAAATGAAAACGCAGTTTTTCTTTGCTTTTAGTATGGAAATGGTGAAATTAAATTTTCATTTTCGTCTCTTTTTCACAAACTTCAAGCTAGATAAAGTTCATTTATAGGAATTTTAAATTCGGGTATAGAACTTGCTCACACTAAAGATTTTATTAAAAATACGTGTCTTAAATACTTTTCACAGCTTCTCAAAGAGGCCTCTGTTGTATGAAAAATCGTGCGTGTTGCTTAGACTTTGTTGATGTGTGTATTAGGTATTATCTATATCTTCCATTATTATCTATATCTTCTTCTAAAACCTGCAACAGTGCAGTAGGAGGCATACGTGGATTTATCCGTTATTATCTGAAGAGACGCTACGCTATTGCCGCGGTGGTCGAGTGAAAACTGGTCGACCAGAAACTTATTTGTCGCTGTGCCCTTGCCGTGCGCGCACTCGCATTGAAACCAACAGATAAGGCGACAGTTGCGTCGCGAGCTTGTCTCCAAACCAGCGAACAAAAAAATCTCCAGGGAGTCGTATCGATACATGCGCGCACTTTCATACTAACCCATAGACTTGATGTGAGAGACAAAATAGTTGCGGAGATAAAAGTTGCCCGTACGTGCTAGCCCTAAATAAACGAAACAAAAAATACATCTTACTTGCAACGGAATAATCTCAAACGCCATCAGTACTGGCAGTATATAGTAACCTAGACCAGCAAAAAAGGTATACACCATTAATAAAAGCACAGGAATAACCGTTTTGTTATTTTCATATTCTAAATAAATACCCAAAAAAAACGCAAATACACAGACACCAATAGCTGAAATCAACAAAATACTGTTGAAAGTTAAAAAAAACTGAAACATTTATCTTCCTAACTATAACCCTGTATAACCCTGTCCAAATAACGACGTTCAAAATTTTTTTTAGATTCCTTACCCCTGGATGAATCCGAAAATACCCCATGCATGTTTCACGATTTTTTGTAGTTTTTTTTATTTATTAATAAAGGGTTTGTTCTTGACCACAATCTAGCCCAAGGGCAAAGATGCGGTCGATGATGTAGCAAGCTCACCCACAAGAAGCCTATTCACTCGAACTTTAAAGAGATTCGGCTTAAATGAATTCGGAAATACAGACGCAGGCAGGAATTCCATTCCCTAGCAGTGCGCAATATGAAAGATGATGAAAAGCGCTCAGTGCGAATCCGTGGGATATCAACAAGATAGGGATAGTACCCAACGGTGCGTCTGGACGTCCGTTAGAAGAATGGGGCAGGCGGAATGAGCTCATGCAGCTCCTGAGCACACTCCCCGAAGTACATCTTATAAAAATTACATAGGCAAGCTACTTTACGTCTATGAGCTAGGGTTTGGTACTTATCTTTTACTAGCTTCCTGTCACCGATGAGTCTCCTGGCTCCGGTCCACCGAGTCCAGTGTGGCTAGTTGGTACTTGGCCGAACCATCCCAGAGGTGGCTGCAATACTCCATGCACGAGCGGACCTGTGCCTTATAAAGGGAAAGGAGTTGATCGGGCGTAAAGTAGTGCTTAACTCTGTTGAGGATGCCCAGCTTTTTGGCCGCTGTTTGTGCTTTGGACTCGATAGAGATGCCGAAGTTAAGGTTGGCAGATAACTTCATGCCAAGGAGCTCAAGCTCATTGGTGACAGGTACAGATGCACCCCGGAAAGTAGGATTCAGATTTAAGAGACTCCGTTTCGCGGAAAACAGACACGCTTGAGTTTTGGTGGCGTTGAAACTAACTAGATTTTTGTCACCCCAATTGGAGACAAGACTTAAGGTCGAGTTTACCCGCTCAACCAAAGCTCTCCTCTCAGATAGAATATCATCCCCCCCGGCTCCCGATCTGGACAGGTATCTCTGCATAACTGTACTGTCATCTGCATACGCTCCAACTCCAGGCAAAAGCATGTCGTTGATGTGTAGCAGGAAAAGAGTCGCAGAGAGAACGGACCCCTGAGGAACTCCGGCGTCGATAGCCTTAAGATTAGAGGAGCAGCCATCGATGACTACCCGGATCGATCGTTCACTCAGAAAGTCAGCTATCCAGGTACAGAAGTCGGCAGGGATGCCGTACGCAGGAAGCTTGCTTAACAGACTTGCATGCGAAACCCTGTCAAATGCCTTCGAGATATCCAGTGACACGGCAAGAGCTTCGCCGTGTTTCTCGGTGGCTTCGCCCCAGCAGTGCGTGACATACATTAGAAGATCCCCAGTTGACCGTCCCCGGCGAAACCCATATTGACGGTCACTGAGCAAGTCGTTGTCTTCCAGGTATGTCAGCAAATTCCTGTTTAGTACTCTTTCCGTAACTTTGCAAAGTATGGATGTGATGGCGATAGTTTAGAAGTAATGATTTTTTAAAAGCGTTTTTTCGAATTTTCTATTAGCGCAACTTAAAAAAATAATAAAGTCACCCTCACCCTTTCATGTGATACATTAATCATGCCACAGTCTTCATTACAAGTTATCAAAAGAACGGTCGAAACTAAAAAAAAATAGTTTGCGATGAACGGAGGATAATTTTCAAAAATCTCTTAAAAATACTAAAAGGCTGTTTCATAAAATTAAAACTCATTTTAAAGACTTCCTCAGCTTAGCAAATAATAAAAAAAAGTTGTCTTAATAGGCGATTTTATGATGAAATCGGCGTTTAAAGTTAGTTAAAAAAAAGGCGCTTAGAAAATGTTATGTTCGAAAAAAATATTTGAGCTTGTTTTTTCATCTTACCGGCATTAGTGAGGCATATTCAAAAGCATTAAAATAATAGCAAACTGAACGATCAGTGACAAATTTAGGCAAAATTATCAAACTTTCATACCGTAGGCTGAATGACTGTGAAGTGTACTTCAAGGTCATTTAGAATATGCATACAAAAGAGGAGTAACAAAATAATTGTTTTTCCGTCCCCTCTCCTCGCTCTCAGGTACTTCCAGCCTTTTGTCTTATATAATCCACCACATCCTGTCATTTATTACTACTTACCAACGTTATTTCTGATCCCTTACTTCAAACTTACTCACTAGACTCCGATTTGCCTAACGACTGACTTGTGTTTCTGTTATGAACCTTACTGAATGTTCGGATAATGGTCCCGTATTTCTCCTCGCCGCTGCATCAGTTGTTAACGATACAGCCTTGCCTCTAAATCACCATTTCCTTTTGCCACGCCGTAGTAATAGTGCGTTTCGGCGTACTCACTAAGAGTACACTTATTCATAGTGCTGCACGAACATTGTCTAAATTCACTAAGCAACCAAGATCCATAAAAGAAGCACAACCAGGCTCTAATCTATCTCTGTATCAATTTTCATCAAAATCTGTTCAGTAGTTTAGGCGTGAAAGACGGACAGACAGACAGAGTTACTTTTGCATTTATAATAATAGTAAGGAGGTAAGGATTTAATTATTGATTTTATTGTTAATTTTATTATTGAATCTTTGTTAGTTGTTAGTTGGGCATTTTGAATTTGTAGTTGACATTGTATTTCTTATTTTGATGGCACCGGTTTACTTTTTTAAGTTTAGTTTTATTTACAATTAAATTTTTGTAAGTGTGTTGTTTTGTGTGAATTTATTAATTTTTTGGTTGAATTTATATATAACTGACAAGTATATTTATTGAATTGGGATTCCTGTAAAAATAAATGTAAGTACGCTATGTAAAAAAATGAAATGCAAGTTTTATGGAGACAGCCTCCCCCAAAAGTTTTTGTTGTTAATTTAAAGTCATTCCATATACTTTTTTTTAATACAAAATTATTATGCATAAACATTGAAAATATGATTTTTCAAATACTTGTGTTGGTCGGGAATCGGAGTTGCGGGTTAAGCTGCGAAACCACTGAACTGCGACAGGCGGAACTGCGACAGACAGAACTGCGATAGGCGGTACTGCAACAGACAGAACTGCGACAGACAGAACTGCGACAGACAGAACTGCTGGACTTCGGGGAGTGTGCTCAGGAGCTGCACGAGCTCATTCCGCCTGCCCCTTTCTTCTATCGGACGTCCAGACGCACCGCTGGGTACCATCCCTATCTTGTTGAAATTCCGCGGATTTGCACTGAGCGTTTTTCATCATCTTTCATATTGCGCACTGCTAGGGAATGGAATTCCCAGTCTGCGTCTGTATATCCGAGTTTATATAACTCGAATCTCTTTAAAGTTCGAGGGAATAGGCTTTTTCTGGGTGAGCTTGCTACACCTCGACCGCGTGTTTGCTCTTGAGCTAGATTGTAGTCAAAAGCAAACCCCATTTTTTTTTTAAACAGACTTGAACAGTGAGTGACACTGGGCTACAAGAACTGTTCAATGGGAGGTTTTCTTTTTGGGTATTAAAAAAAAAGTAGTTCCCCAGAGCTCTCTAGATGGCGCTGAACTGACTCCGTTACTAGGTGCCAAAGCCAAAAGGCTTGGAGAAAAACATTGCATCAAATATTCTGAGTTTGTTTTGGCTTTCCAATCATCCTAGTTTTCTCGCGCTTTGTTATAATTCAGTTTTGTTTTTTCGTTGTTTTCGTAAAGTCGCCTAACTACGTATGGTAGACGTGATATTGATGTGATATGACTATAACGTTTCGTTTTATGATCTCAAAATTACGTTCAAGTGAATTAATCAAAAATAATTTAACGTTCCGTTCCTTGCAGTAACGTACATAGTTTAGCGCCATCTATCCGGCGACTGGGGAAAAATTTAAAAAAAAGAAAAAAGAAAATCCCTCATTAAAAATAATTTTTAACTCCCGTTAAAACAGATCCGTTGTTATAGTTTGACGTGTGTATATGGTGTATCTGTGTGATTATCTATGGCATCGTAGCTCCTTAACTAATGAACCCATTTTGATTTGGATTTGTTTTGTTTGAGAGATGACTTAATTGAGATGGTATTTTGATTAGCTATATATTTTGATCAAAATTGGTTCAGCCATTTCAGAGTTATAATGTTATACGCAATAAATACTTATACAAAACACCACTTAGACAATGTCTTAAAGTGACATTTATCATTTTGTTGTTTATTTTATGCTTTTCTGAAAAGGCAAAGGGATCTCAATACAGCCATTTTGAAAAATTGTCTAAGTTTTCGTTTTATTTTTTGTGGTAAGGCCCTTAATGTCGGGAGTTATACAATTTTATATTTTTGAGTCATTGTTTTGTTTAATTTTATAAATTAATGGCAACCAAAGATACATATTTTATACTTACAAGAAGACATTGCTATTCGTTTTCTAGGTATTCTGCGTAGTAAAATGGCTAAGCAAATTATTCCTATTAATTTGGATATTCCAATTAACATATTCCCGTAGTACTCGTTTATAGATGATAATGCACCCTTAATGAAAAAAAAAACGATGTGTTTAGATTTACATCAAAGATACATAATGTAAGGGACAGCTTATGAAAAAATAAAATCCTGATTTTTCAGTAAAAGAAATATATTTTCTGCTTAAAAAATCATTTATACGAAAACACTCTATTTTGCAATAAAAACAATCATAATAGCTTAAGTCATTCTAACAGCAGCGGCGCGGTACGAGGGGACAGCGCGCGCGGGTGCGGCATAGCGTTACATTGCATAGCGCCAAAATAGGTAAGTAAATAACGAAAACTACATCTATCCCTGGCAAGGACACCTCATTTTTTTCTAATTCTGAAAAAAATGAGGTAGGCTCTGTAAAGGGCCGTCTGGTTCGCAACCACCCTCCTACCGAAGTTCGACGCCAAACAGCTTGCTGTGTTCCGTCGGTGCGTGGGAGTACCAGTGCCTTTATAGGCATTTTCTGGGTTAACTCGCTCCATCGTCAACCTCATTTTTGACCTTTATGGTAGTAACCCATCTTATAAATAAAAACATAAGTTGAGTTTCCGGAAAAAAATAATTATTACTTGTAGCCGATTGTAGGTATGGGTGGATTCCAGCATTTAAGTATTTGCTAAACTGTCTCTTACACCATGTATACAAAATAATTGTTAATTATTTTTAAACAAATACCTTCTAAACATGCTTCTTATCTTGCTATGCAAAAAAAACATATTCAGGCAAATATCATTTACATAAAATGACTTTCAATTAATTAGGAAACTGTAGGGGGTGATTCTCTCTATGAAACTGAACAACTTTCCCCGAGAAACCCATATGAAACTCTAAAAAAAATTTCAATTTCTTCATACTCTGTTGATATGCTGATTACTCAAGTTGTATGGAGAGAGGAATATTTTTTTTTATGTTCCATAGGGGAATTTGTTCAGTTAAGTGGGCTGTTTTACGACCTTAATTATCGCTTATATAAATGTTACCTAATATAAACGAGCATCAAACTTACCATAATAAAATTAACATAAGTAATACAATTTTAACACTTTCTCAGCCAATCACGTTAAAATCACCTTATGGCGATTTTGATTCCATTCGCCGATCACGTCACCCTCCCGTTATCGGATTTCGGGTTTTTTTTTCGTTTTGTGTGTTTTTAATTAGTAATAAAGAAAATCAAATAAAAAAACATATTTTTGTGTTTCTGATAAATATAAATATGAATCTTACATATATTTTAAGAAACAGATAGCTATCTTTTATACTTTAAATTTTATGATTTTTCAAAACAAGGCAAAAATCGTTGGCGTACCGGTTTTAACCGCATTTAAAACGCCTGGCTGTGAAAGTGTTAATATTCAAAAGAAAAAAAAACTTGCCTCTAATATGTTTATAGAAGAAAATATAAGAATGGACAATCCACAAAATTCACCAAGTATGAAGTAAACACCTAATAACATTAGCGGTCTTCGTGCTTCCCGACTTTTTAACAAAGCAACTTGCTGTTTATAATTTAATCTGTATGAAAAAATAGCAAAATAAACATTATTTATTAAACTATATAGTGTCGTTATTCCTACATATTAAGTTTAAGTTAAAATTAATGACCCGCGCGTGACTTAGGACTCATAAACAAGCAAACCTTAATAGGTATTTTCTGTGTTAACTCACTCCATCGTTGACCTCATCTATGACTCTGGTCCAGATTGAGGTCAAGAGTTAACCCATCTTACAAAAAAAAAAAAAAACTCAACAATGAATGTTCATTACCTGTGACATGTGAAAGTTTATTTTAGTTTATTTCATTTTGTACCTCATTAATATAATTAACTAGATGTCCGCCCGCGACTTCGTTCCCGTGGGAATTGTCCCGGTGGATTTTTTTTTTATAAATATAAACCTGGTCGTGACAATAAGAAACACGACAGCAAAAGAATCATCCAAATCGGTCCAGCCGTTCTCAAGTTTTGCGCTTATCAACACATTTTGCGATTCATTTTTATATTATATATATATATATATATATAATAACTAGCATTTCGCCTGGGACTACATTTCCGTGGGAAAATTATAAAGCCTATGCTAACCAAGAATAATGTAGCATTCTAATGGTGAAATAATTTTTCAAATCGGTCCAGTAGTTTCAGAGCCAATTTAACAACAAACAATCAAATCTTTACTCTATATAATATTTGGTGGCGGCATATGGTCCCATGTGGTGTGGAAGGCTCTGTAATCTGTAAAGTGCCGTCTGATTCGCGACCACACTCCTACTGAAGTCTGACGCTAAACAGTTTGCTGTGTAATATATAATTATATATATATTAGTGTGTGTGTTACTTATTTGTGATACTTTTTTTGCGTCATACATTTTTGTCAGTTTTATTTACGTGACGTGTGATTTTGGGCTACAAAATACGTAAACAACTTCACAGACATAATTATGATGCAATTTCTAAGCGCTGCATCATAAATCTACTTAATTTATGATGTCAGAGAAATCGTGCATTTTAAAATAAATTGAAACTTACCTAAATATTCCACATTTCCTAGCAAATTTGATTAATATATTCATCTCTACTTGTGTATTGTGTTGTTCAGATCTTAACCGTTCAAGACACTCTAATGCTCTCATTTCTGTTGATATTTCAAGTACGTAAAAAGGTGATTCTGGTATAAATAAGTGTGCTATGCAAAAAATTAATGCATGACAAGCGCAAAGGAAGCAGTTAGTTTGCCATGTCATAATTGCTCCCAAAAGAGTCTGTAAAAGAATAATTAATGAGTAAAAGTAAGAGTTTATAGTTCTTGATTTGGTTAAAATTATGACACGTAAAATTTTACAACTACAAAAAACAATAATTATATTAAATTACTAGCATTCCGTCTGTAACTTCGTTCTCGTGGGAATTAGAGTAAATTATGCAGCCTATGTTACTCAGGGATAGTGTAGCATCCTAATAGTGAAAGAATTTTTCAAAACGGTCTACTAGATCGGTATATTTGAATCAATTATTTAGTTTTAAAGCAGAACATAATTAAAAGTTTACTATAGGTTCCAGTCTCTCACATTATAGGTATTAAGTTTATCTTATCTTATCTTTTCTTACTTCATCTACACTCACTACACCTACACTGTCATGACCAAATTAAATAGAATTTTTTTTTTTATTATATAATTATTTTCTTTTATGTTTCATAAGTAAGTGTGGAGGAGTGGAGTCTCCTGGCACAGGCAAATTACATGCTTAAAAGGAGGCTCCAGCAACTGTATATTAAGGTTAAATTTGTAAAAGGAAATAAATATTTTTGTATTTTTTTTGTATTTTATGTTTAAACATTTATTTGTTAATCATTCATATAAATAATATACTTGTTTGTGAAAGGAATATACGAATTTAAGAAAAAATCCACTGGAAAACCATTTGGAATTATGGCTTTCAATTTAGGGTTTTAGGTTTTGCCCTTACACCCACCCTGTTTATGAATTGTTTAAAGGACAGTACAACAGGTTTTTGTCATGAAAACAACAGTTTTGCAATGAAATAATATAAAAATATGATACCCTAAATGCGCTGGCCTCTGTAAAATTCAGTTAGTTCCCTCAGTTTAATAACCACCTAAGTTTCTTGTAGGCTGGTGATAAGCTTCAAATTAGAATGAACTTGGCCCGTCAACTTGGGACAAATAGTGTACCTGTGTTATGATTCCTAGCGCCATGGCAAAGTCAGGAAAAGTTCCAATCACACCTCGCATTCTTGGGAGCGTGATTTCCGTAATGTAAGTGCGGCAAGAAGTCAAAGCCATGCCATTACCAAATCCTGTTATTGCTCTCCCTAATGAGAAATAATAATCAGATAAGTATCAAATTCGAATGATGATATGATCCACCAACACGCATTGGGGCAGCGTGGTGGACTATGGCCTACATCTTATTCGTGTTTCGAAAGGAGGCTCGTGTCCCTCGGTGGGGACGTATATGGGGTGATATAAGAAAAAAAAACCGGCCAAATGCGAGTCGGACTTGCGCACGAAGGGTTTCGTACCATTATCTCTATAAAAACGGCAAAAAATCACGTTTGTTGTATGGGAGCCCCCTTTAATATTTATTTTGTTCTATTTTTTAGTATTTGTTGTTACAGGATCAATAGAAATACATCACCTATGAAAATTTCAACTGTCTAACTATCACGGTTCATGAGATACAGCCTCGAACAGACTTATCTATAGAAACGAGCAAAAAATCACGCTTTTTGTATAGGAGCCCCTTAAATATTTATTTTATTCTGGTTTTTATTATTTTTTGTTATAGGGCCAATAGAAATACATCATCTGCGAAAATTTCAACTCTCACGGTTCATGAGATACCACCAGGGACAGACGGACGGACGGACGGACGGACGGACAGCGGAGCCTTGGTAATAGGGTCCCATTTTTTTCTTGTGGGTACGGAACCCTAAAAATATGGCAGTTAAACGGAAGAAGAGTTCTGCTACACTCAAATAAATTGAATTGCTATTAAGTTTTAACAATTTGCATCAAGAGAAAATTGCAACTTTTTTTGAACGTTACACACTCAAAGGCCCACACTAAGGTTTTCCCTTGTGTCATGGGTCCCTTGGAACACACATAAAGACAGACACGAACAACCATGACCCGAGAACAAACATCTGCTTTTTTATACAAATATTTGCTCCGATTGTGGGAATCGAACCCAGGACACGTCGATCAAGAGGCAGTATCACTACCACTTGACTAAACCGGCTGTCAATGAAGATCTAGAATATGCTGTAACCACTAGGTAGCTAGGACTTTACCTATTAAGATAAACAATATACTTTTCGCCAACCCCGTGCACAACCAACCTAAAGCCATTGGGGCATATGCGACACACAAGATAAGTTTTCTTCCATATTTATCTTGTAAGAAACCGCCAGAAATACAGCCAAAGGGTGCTAGTAGCGTAATAATACTGGCTGTAAATATAAATGAATAGGAAGCTTACTATGTATATATGTTAACGGAAATGTATGTAATCCGTAATTGTATACAATTCCTAGGAAATGTATAGAATTCCCAAAATCGCCCGGAAATGTGTGAAATTAATTATATAAGATACATTTCCTAGGAAATCTATACATTTCCTAAATAACAAACGGAAATGTATTACATTCAAGATGTCAATGGGTATGCTTTTTGTAAGTCATTCGATTTTTTTGTTCGATTACAACAGACGGAACTGCGACAAGTAGGTTCGTTAATAGCCTGGTTTTAGAACTGCGTTATCGTTTGTAGGTTGGGTTAGAACTGCGACCCCCAACGCACGAGCTAAGCGAGCGAAGCGAGCGTGCCGCGGGAGTGGCCGGTAAAGTGCGTGAAATGACTGTATAGTTGCGTTAAACCGTTGTCGCAGTTCCACTCGGTTAGGTTAGGTTACCTTAAGTTAGGTTAGGTTCTTTAATTAATTTTATTCTTAGAAAGCATTAATTATATCCATTTCCTAGAGCAATTTCAGAAGTTTATACAATTCCTAAAAATGTATACAAAAACAATATGTAGGTAGGTATGTTTGTATAATGTATGTTTGTATACAAAAAAATTGAAACAATATTTTATACATTTCCTAGATAGCCTCGGAATGGGATAAGTTCAAGTTTTTTAAAATAATTATTATTTTTTTATTTAAGCAGGTTTATTTTCAAATAAAAAATATATCAACATTGAGCTATTACTACTACGTATAGAGAAGACACCGCTCACTAACTCTGTGTTCCGTTCAACTGCGGTCGGCCGGCCGCAGTTCACTCAGTCGCTTGCTCGCTCTTGAGCGTTTAGGTCTTGTGTGTTTTAAAGCAACAACCCGTGATGACTCAATAAATATGCCTTCGTGTGTTTTACGATATTGCACTAATAATTCGAGTTTTGCGTCATTTGTCATAGACTAAAAATATGAGAAGCGACATTGGGTGTGTAACAGTGTAGGTACACATTACATAGTATAAGCTGCCGTTTATTTTTATAGTGAAAAATAATAATGTTACACATTTAGAAAAGAAGAAACTGTGGTTATTAATTGAATATAGGTACAATTATGAAAGATGAAAATAATGACCGTGACTGAACCAGTTAGTATAGGTATTTATGCCAAATATTGTTTGTTCCACAGAGTAAAGTCAGTTTATACCAAAAATAAATATTATAATTAAAATTGTTAGTCAAACACGTAAGAGGTACCCAAAGAAATAGGCAGAATATAAACAAAGTGCCGCCTCTATAACGGTGACGTCGCATCTATGAATCATAAGCCGCCCCCCGCGCATCCCGCACTGCCGCACATGTTGCAAAGATGTTGTTCGCGCTGACTTTTCTAGTACGCTAGTACATAATACTTCAATGTATATCAAATAATTTTGATCATAGATGAAAAAATAATTAATTTTTAAAATTTTGGTTTCGATTTGTTGCTTAGCATTTTACGGTTTAATTCTTTTGACAAAGAAAAAAAAAGACATTTGACAGTTGGATGACACATAACCTAACCGTTGTGTTTTTGAGTTGTTGGTTGTTGAGTTTGTTTTTGTTTCGTGGTTTTTATTATTTGGATATTTACTGACGACTTGGCTTTGCTACCTGGACTCTACCGTTACCTACTGTTTCGAGGTTTTGATTATTTGGATTGATATTTACCGACGACTTGGCTTTGCCTCCTGGACTTTCCAACTTTCGCTATACACTGGATTCTGACATTACGGATACCGCTCAATTTTTTTAGCTGATTCTACCAACTTGCCTGAAGTAACAACCAACCAAACTCGGAAATAAACAACCAAATACAAATAAGTTATGTTTTTTTTTTAATTGACATGACAGCTTGGCTAAGAAATACGATTGTATAATACCAAACTCAGGATTAGTTTACCTTACTGAGAATCTTTTAATTATTATACTTTTATATCAAAAGATAGATTTTTTTAAATATTTTTTTAAGAAACAGGACCTTATACCTTTATCACAGAATAAATAATAGTACTAACGTACCTTTATGTTAAATAAGAAATTAAACGAAATTAAAAATATTTTTAAAGTGTCATACATAGCCCATTGTATACATTTCCTAGGTTTAATACATTTTCGGTAACATATTAATAAAATTGCTACTTATTGATAAGCTAAGGAGCTCGTCTGTCTTTGTACTCGATAAACTCAAAAACTACATAACGAGTTTTCATAAAATTTTCACCAATGAACGAAACTTTTCAAAAGGAAGGTTTGTGTATATTTTTTTATACGTAATTCTATCAATAAAGTAGCAACAGCATCACGATCGCCATCACAAAACGAACTGATTAAATAAAAATCCAACAGAATACCAGCGCTCTTCCCAGAAAGGTAGAGCACATTGCTGAGTTAGAGCTATTTTTTGTCACTGCAGCACACATCTACCTACTGTTATAACTTTGAAACTCATAATTGCCCTCTGTAAAGTGTAGAATGTGTGTTGAAAAAATTAATTAAATGATGTCTATGTCTAGTTGTTTTGTGTAAATTGTTTGAATAGTCCGCGGCGAAGCCGGGGTGAATTAAACTCAATTATGATTTTCATAATTGATGTAGGAAGTAGGAAGGCCTTCCACAAGGTGGACCAACGATCTGGTAAAGATTGCGGGATGCCGGTGGATGCGGGTGGCGCTGAACCGATCGAGGTGGAGATCCCTGGGGGAGGCCTATGTCCAGCAGTGGACGTCTCGCGGCTGACATTATGATGATGATTTTCAGTTAAATATCTTTGGCCATAGTTTCTACAGTGCTTCTAGTTATAAAAATCATGTTAATCCACTTTTGTTGAGAAAACTACAGTAACAAACAAGAATGTTAAAATGCCACAAAAAGTTCATTTTTTTTAGATTTTTTTAGTATTTTTCCCATCGATAAAATGAAGCATAATTTCCCTCATTTTAATATGTGCACATTATAAAGACTCACACTGTACATATAGGCTCGATGACGCAAAGCCTACAAGATCACCTAAATGAGAGGTAGCAAGTTCGATCCCCAGTTACACCGTGATTAAATAACTTCTTCTGAATGATGTGTATATTATTACATTATTTAGTCGATGCTTTTAGCGCAAGGGAAATGTAAATTGTATACTCTTCTTCTTCTTCTTATCGTGTAGGTATAGTCAAGCATGTGGCGAACTTAGCTAACCCTGTGGTGTCAGAGTTTTCAAACCACACAATGGCCTCTTAACTTGGTTTTAACGACTGTAGTCAATCGACAACAGCCGGGACCGACAGCTTAACGTGGCCTCCGAAGCGCGAAACACCTCGTGATAAATTGCCACTTTGGTCACCCATCAGGCTCCCTGCCCCTGTGTACGTTGCTTAACCTCACTGATCGGATCATGACTGATTATACATTTTTTCTCAGCTTTTAAAGTAGACCCTAAATAAAAATATTTAATAAGTTACTTGCCTGTGATCGAAGCAGAGATGGAAAGATCACATGCATAACAGTTCATACCTTACCGTCTAAAATCAGAAGCAGAGCCCATATCACTGTTTACTTCTTTCTAGCGCTTAGTCCCGTTTCTCATTCGGGGTACGCTTGACCATGACCCAGGATTGGCAGGTCAGGTAATAACAATGAAGCGACTACCATCTAACCTTTGTGACGCTACAGGCTATGAGGGGAATCTCATCGAACTGAATCACGATTTCCTAAACATTCAGTCTCCTGAATGTGCAGGTTTCCTGACGATGTTTTCCCTCACCGTAAGACCATCGGTTGGTATGCAACTAATGTAGGTACATAACTCAAAAAATAAGTCATTGGTACCTACATGGTGGCATTGAAGATCGAACTCAACACCTCTCGCTTTCAAGTCCGACCGTTAGACGCTCTCAAGCCACTATCCATTAGGCCATCGATTACTGTTCATTGAACTGAAACTTCTTCCACGCTCGACTGGAAATGAAAGAAAAACTTAGAATGTACCTGATGCCAACACTTCCCAGGCATACTGTAAGAGTCAGTAAGTGGGACGCAAGGGTTTTGCTGTATTATGGGCTGATAACCTCTCAATATTACACATTATGTTTAATCTAATAAATTTAGGAATTTATGTCGAATGTGGCATAAAGTGGTTCTAGAACCACTGATGCTCTGCCTACCCCGATACGGATTATAGGCGTATGTGTAAACTTACTTATAAAGGCTTCCTCAATAAGGGAAAGTTTTGCATTCGTTTCTTTGAGTTGGGGCGTTATGACCGCTGAAAACGCAAAACTTAGTCCAACTCCAAATCCTGATTGTGAAGCTATCATACCGTAAGCCATCTGAATAAATGAAGTTTTTGACCAAAACTCTGGCTCGATGTCTTCATACATTAGCTTTTTTTCAGTATACACCATTATCAAAACTAAAAATTTTAAATCAAAGATAAAAAACATTAGAAAAGTGGCATGAACACTAAGCACTTAGTTAAACCAAGCATTAATCATATACAAAAGTAATATATAAATATAGTCTTTGTAAAAATAATGTTTCAATTCTGATTGAAAATAATGAAAACAAGTTCATTCTTTTTTTTTTCCTTTATTGGCAATCGGCCGAGAGGCCATTTGTGCCATTTTCAAGTATCATCTAATAAGCAACTGACGGCAGAATAATAAAAAGAAACAAAGAGAAGTTCATTCTCTTTGTACAAGTTCACCACAAGTCCAAAGAGAATATAAACCATATATAAACACATAAACACTAACGTTTTACACAAGTCGTTGACTACCACAAACAAAGCACAAATTAGTGGTATTTAACTTATTTTTATTTTGGAAGTGACTCCGCTGCCGGTACCGGCAACGACGAAAAATTGGAACGGTTGCCCGAAGTTACTGTCAGTTTCAATTTTTGACGTTTTTGACAGCTGACATGAGTTGATTTTGTGTTCTTATCGGGGTCTGTGCTTTGATGCGTTGGTGATTATCTAAGATTGAATTTGCGAATATTCCTAAATCACTATCGGAAATGTATTACTTACATTCGACTTTGATTTTCAGATAAAACTAGTTGTCACATCGAGCTGTAGTTAAAACTAGCTATAGTTAAAACTCCTCCCCCGCGGAGATTATATCGGGGCAGAAACTGTAGGTTAGGTTTGTTAGTAGCCTAGCCTAACCAACCCGTTAAGGGTTGGTTAGGTTAAGTTAGAACTGCGACCCCCAACGCACGAGCCGAGCGAGCGAAGCGAGCGTGCCGCGGCAGCGGCCGGCGATGTGCCAGAAACGACTGTGGTTGCGTTAAGCGGTTGTCGCAGTTCCGCTCGGTTAGGTTAGGTTGTTTTGTAGGTTTCATATATTTCCGGCACCCGTCCCCACTGCCGGTTCCGGCAGCGGAGGCGCAGCCTTTTATTTTTTCTATGTCTATGACAAATTAGAATTTTGTATTATGGCAATCTGCGTGGTCGCCAAACAAAAATACTACATACTCAAAGTCGCCAAACCACAAATTAATAATAATGTGGTTGACTCACTATTTTTTCTATGTCTATGGGTTGACTATTTATGGCCAATATTTTTTTCTTTTTTTTCATTAAATTCAGGAAAGGCAAAGGAATATATGCCCATACAGTGTGTTTAGAGTCTTTTTTTTTAATTCATATCATTAGCCGGCAAGAGTTGGGTGCCGGCCCACTTGCTGATTTTTAAAGTTTTTGCATAATTTTAAACACAAATAGTGTAATGGAAACAAACCTCTAGTAAATTTGCAACAACGAAAAGTCTGTCACTTTTTAAACCAAATAGTTTTCTGTATTTCATAGTCAGTATTGTGTGGAGTATACCTTAACTTATCTTTTCTATGTCTATGAGTATACCTAGCACAGACTAGGTAGATGATACTGACGTATATATACCTAGTATTTTGTGGTCAGTGTTTGGTACGAAATATTTTGCGTTGTCCCATTTTCATCTTCAACATTTGAACTCGTTGTTTTTTTATATTTTTGTTAAATAGATACAATCATACGCTTCCCTAACTAACGGGGTAGGCAGAGCATCAATGGTTTTAAAACCGCTTGATGTTGCGTTTGACATAAATTAGAGGGACATTAGATGAAACATGATATAAAGTGGTGAGAGGTTGTCAGCCTTTTGCCCATTATCAAAGTGTATGGACTGGCAGTCCTCTACAAATGACAGCATTTTCTTTATGGATTAATACAAATACTACATACTCAAAGGGATTAATAGAAATGGGTATTTTGTCAATTTTGACGAAGAGTATGTCATGGTATGTAAACAAACTAAAAACGTTAAGCTAAATTTTAAAAATTTTGCTTAAAGTTCGTTCGGGCAATTAGTGTATATTGGGTATATTGGGACCATTCTTTAACTTAAATGTGACTCGTCCACAAATGCAAATTTTTTAATAAAAATTAAAATTAAATAGCCATCTTACAACTTAAACATATATGCTATTTTTGTAGCATAAGTATAAAAAATCAATCTAGCTATTCCGAATCAGAGTCATCTGTATCACTTTGTGTGTTTATTATGAAAGTGTCTCCGTTAACATCAACATGCTGGTCTACATTAAAGTACTTATTCTCTTCTTTGATTGCGTGGGCAATATATTTACCCCACAAGTCAGATGTTACGTTCAACATGACCTGCCTGATCAATTGACATACGGCACTGCTGTTTTTGGGGTCGCAATTGTTGGCTCTAAGGTCATGTTTAATTTTAGACCACACTTGTTCTATCGGATTAAAAATGCAGTGGTATGGTGGAAGACGCACCACCTCACAACCATTCATTTTTGCTATTTCATCAATGACATATCTTTTTTCTGTGCCCGCCTTTTTCACAATATCCAGCAGCACTGGAATGGTTGGGGTTGGCTCTGGAATGGAAATTTTGTACTGTCTCATAAAATCAAGGATCTCCCCTTTTCTGGTTGTGGTGTTTGGAATTCTGACGGATAGTCGCGAGTGGTAAGGAGCGTTATCCATTACTATTAGGCTATTTGGTGTTATGTTTGGCAATAATTGCTCCTGAAACCACTTTTCAAAGAGCACTGAGTTCATGTCGCAGTGGTAATCAGCGCTCGCATCGCTAATCTGTTTCGCAGATAGAAGCAGTCCATTTTCGACCCAACCGTCTTTGGATCCAGCATGCAATATGATAATGCGTTTCCCACGAGTGGAAGGCAAATCTGAAATGCAGTGACAACTACAATCAGTCCTACTTTTTTTGACGGTATCATGTGTGTCATACCACGTTTCGTCCAGGTAGATTATATTTCGCCCCTCTTGACGTGCTTCTCTGAGCTTTGTTATATATTTATAACGCCAGACTTGGAATCGCGGCGTCTCAAGCAACACACTGCGTTTATTCACTTTTTTATAGTTGAATCCAAGTTTACGTAAAAGCTCATACAACGTAGTACGTTGATATGGGAAGTTTAAATCTTGCAATATCATATCGAGTGTTGGAAGTTTCTTATCTGTATAGAATCTATATACTGTGCGTCGAACTAAATCGCATTCAAAATCATCTATCTTTGAGAATTTTTTCGTCTAACTTCCTCTCTTTAAGGGAGAAACTGGTCCTGATTTTATAATTTTGGCGACAGTGTTTCGATGCACATTAACCATTTTCGAAACTGTCCCAATAATTGGATAATTTTTAAATTCCATCTCTTTATCATTATCAGGCGGCATTGTGTTGACGCAGTATTGATGAACATTCAAAATTATTTCTTTGCAGTTTTTACAAAGCGTCTTCCTTTTTTTAATTGGAGCGTTATCGTCTTGAGACGTACCACCGCTGTTGTCATTATTCGCAGTGTCATTGCCAGTCTCCTCCAACATTCTCAACTATAATTAATAATGCCCTTTCTCAACTCCAATAAATAAAATAGCAAAATTTATTATTGAACTTATGCCTATTCTTTTAAATATGGCCTCCGCATAGTGATTTTGCCAATGTCAAATAATAAATGTCGAAACTCATATCTATCTATAAATAAATTAATCTATGAATATCACATAATGACCGAAAAGCTTTTATTCTAATGACCGTTACTGCAACTGGGTATTTGTAAAGCAAGTAATACCTACAGGACGAATTATCTGAACCCTCCTTTGTAATTTATAAGTTAGCAGAACTAACTTCCTTAAGTACTTCTTTTTGGAAATATACGTTATTATTATTTTGTAAATGTTAACGATAGTGTCAATGAACACATACAATAATTTATTTACAGTTAAGTAATTTTATTTTCAAATAGGTACGAATATTTTTCTTTCAAAAAATAGCTATACTAATCCATGTAAATATTTACAGAGACCACAAAATATTATTATTTTCGTATTATAACTAGTAGAAAGAGATAGAAGATATGAATTACCATTCAAGTTTTCTTGCTCCCTGTACCGCCATACATTTCGAGATGACAGCTGACGGCTACCCATGCACACTAATTGAGCGAACAAACTGTATTTTTAAAGTGCATATTTTGCATATAGTTGTATATGTCCATCATTTTGTTGCATATACATATAATGTAAGAAATTATGTCTTTTTTATATCTTTCTGGCTAAATTGTTATGTAAAAAATACATGAATTATTAAAGGCTTGCGCAGCCTGAATTATGCTGATAAGGGCTCCCAGACTTCTTTTTCTGCTATTTTTGTAAGGCAAAGTACAACTTGAGCTGATTGCCTGCCTACCCCGCTGGGGAATACATATGGTTTGTCAACTAATCGATTTTTGGTCCTCACTACGTTGAGTTCCTTGTTCTGCTGCTGCCGCCTACAGCGCCAAAATGGTGAAAATCTATTGGTCCCATTTTTGATTTGACAACAGAAACCCTCGAAAAATACAGCAAAATCTACAGGGTGTCCCACGGCTATGCCTCATGGAGGGAAAGTACCTTACTTGTTGTAGATGAGACATTTACTAAAATAAGACTATTATAATTATAAAAACAATTTAACCTGCATTCATACATTTCTAAATAATTGCCTAGTTGAACCGGGAATCGAACCCGGTACATGAAAAAAAAACAGTTCCGTACAGGACAAGCTCCAGGTCTTCTTCTTCTTATTGTGCAGGTATAGTCAAGTATGTGGCGAACTTCGCTAACCCTGGTGTCAAAGTTTTCAAACCACACAATGACCTATTGACTTGGTTTTAACGACTGTAGTCAATCGACAACAGCCGGGACCGACAGCTTAACGTGCCCTCCGAAACACGGAAATGCAAATATAAATATACTAGCATTCCGCTCGGGACTTCGTTCCCATGGGAGTTCGGGAAAATTATGTAGCCTATGTCCATTGGGGATAATGTCGTTTTCTAATGGTGAAAGATTCAAATCGGTCCGGTAGTTTCGGAGCCTATTCAATTCAAACCAACAAACAAACAATCAAATCCTTCCTCTTTATAAATAGTATAGATATAGATAGATATATAAATAGATATAGATATATATCGTTCCCATAGACATAGAACAAATAGGTAAGTATTGTACTGAACAATTTTTTTGGAGGACTGTGGGCTAGGTACGCAAGTGATCTTCATGACATCTTTTTCACTTGTTTCTAGCCCCCGAATTTGTTCCTAAAACTATCCTCAAATAATGACAAAATAATTGTACCCGTTTTTAATTCCGTTTTTTACTCGGGCACTACCGCTTGGCACTACCAGTAGTTGGCACTACTCAATAACATTTAATTTTAGTCTCACAGTTTTGCCCTATCAATTTAGTTTAATTTCATCTGTTTTACTATCTTATCCCATTCGTGTTTCGAAGGGAGGCCCATGCCCCTCGGTGGGAACGTATGTGGGCTGGTAAGAAGACTATCCTAAGTGACAAATTCTCAGTGAGTTATTGATACATTTATTGCTACAGCTAACACTTACGAGTATACGTACTTACACGCACTTTCACAATCTCACTTGAATACATACTGGTACACATTTCTGATAAGTTACTTCATTATATTTTTTTTTTTACCCCAGGTACGCGCGAAAAAAAAAACTCTAGGCACAGCTGAAAATCAGTTTGTTGTCTGTCATAGACAGCAAGTATGCTGAGTTCTGTGTCCTATTTGCTTCTACAATCTACGTCACACATTTCGCTAACTTTTTTTTAATTGTATAAGAACATTGTACAATGTTACAAATTGTTAAGAAGCAATAAAGTTTATCTATCTATCTATCTATCTAGAGTGAAGGGATTACTTTTCCATGATACTCTTATTGGCTGATTAAACGCATATTCGTGATATATAGCTCAGTCTGTAGGTAGTTTTGCATTGCAAAAGGTGGCGTAGAAAATGTTTTGACACAATATTGTTTAGGTATGGCAGGTTAATAAAAATCCAAGTTATCGACCTTGAAGGACCCTTATTATATTCCGTCCTTATTATATTATACTCCGTTATATTCCGTATTATTTCCGTCGCTTGTAACTTTTTACCTATAAGACTTACAAAATAATTATGAATGCAAAAAATTTAGGCAATTTTGTCTTCTTTGAACCCTTCATAAATACTTTTGTGATTTAGTAAACAATTGAGAAGTTATTTAAAATAAACCTAATTTTGGCACCTTTAATTCAAGATGGCGGCTAACGCCTGGGTCCTTCAAGGTCGAGAACTTGGATTTTAATTAACCTGCCAAACCTAAACAATATTGTGTCAAAATATTTTCTACGCCACCTTTTGCAATGCAAAGGCCTTTGCATTTCCTCACAGACTGAGCTAATAATCTTTGAACTTTTGTCATACCAAATGCTTGTTGAGAATTTGAATTTGTACGATGTCAGAAAATAAATTAAAAATAAGTAATATTTTCAAGCAATTTATTTTTAATTGTTATACAATCCTAAAGAATGTCTACTAAAATTATTGCTATATAAAAAACAGTACTTGTTTGTGCTTTTCACATGATCTTCATGAAGTATTTTCTAGAACTTATAGTGAACCATAAATTGTTAAATTAATAAAAAAACAACACATGGTATCTAATTGTACTAGAGATTAATGTAACTTTATAACTTCGGTCGCTTACTTTATAAGTTAAAATTGGTTTTTAGTCAGATCAATTTGTGATTAAAATTTCCTAAAGGTATAGAGAGTTTGACCTCAGCTAAAGGCGTAATAGAGTTTGAAATAAACCAAAACGGTGGCTTGGCAGAGAGCGTTCACTAAACTCAGACAAGTGTTAGAAAGCAGAATATAAAACGTTACCTTACATTTCTAGTAATTTTGTAGTCCGCTTTTTGACAGTGTTTATAAGTTGTTTTTGTATATTTAAAATGCTTCCCTGCGCGAGCGATTTTCAGAAATAATTTTAGGGCAAGAAAAAATGTTCGGCGCGAATAGTACTTGAACCAACGACCCCAGGATTAGATCTGACGCTCTAACGTGCCTTCAAGACAAGCAGCGAGTTCCTTTCTTTCAAGTTCCGTTCGCGCCAAACTTTTTCTTTCCCTAAAATGATTCACAAGTTGTTAGATAAATGAATGAATGTCTCATCAAGTAGGCGCTGACATAGGCATTTCTATATCGATTGATCTACTTCGCGATGTAGATACTCTCCTTATATCTTGCACTTCAGTCTTTTCCAATTCTGAAAGACTCATTCCCTTGGTCTCTGGTAAATAGAAGTAAAGAAAAAAGAAACCTGAAAAATAAATATAACGTTTTTTAAATATTTTAATATTATACAGGGCTTCAGGTAAATCTCTTTCAACCTCTCGAGTGCTACTTAAATCAGTCCATGAAACTGAACAACTTTCCCAAGGCACATAGGTGAAAATACGAAAAAAAAATTTTGAGTTGCCATATAAACTTCATCTAGCGCATTTCGTATGGGAGATCAAAAGTTGTTTAATTTCATGGACTAATTTAGCATCCGAGAGGTTGAAAGAGATTTACCTAAAGCCCTGTTTTTTTTATCTAGCCTACTAGATCCCACTGCTGGGCAAAGGCCTCCCCCGCATCCTTCCATTTCTTGCAATCTTGTGCAAGTTCCGGCCATCTGGAATAGTAAGCATCCAAATCGTCACGCCATCTCTTTTTGGGTCTGCCCCGGCCTTTGTCCATGGCCATCCTGTGGCACCCAGTGGGTAACTATCCGTGCCCACCGCTCCTTGTGCATGCGACTCACGTGCCCAGCCCAGCCCCACTTTAATCTAGATGATTTGTCTCCTACGTCTGTTACTGCGGTTGTGGCTCGTAGGTCGGTGTTTCTGACTTTATCTATCAATCGGACACCCAAGATGCTACGTTCCATTGCGCGTTGGCAAACCTTGAGTTTGGACTTCTGACATTCTGTTAATGACCATGTTTGGGCACCATAAGTTAGGATGGGCAGGATGCACATGTCGATCAGTTTGCGTTTTAGGCAGAGAGGGAGTTCCCCCTTCAAATAGTGCTTCATGGACCAGAAGTTCTTCCAGGCATTTTCGATACGGCGATCGATCTCTTTGTCTTGCTTGTTTTCGAAGGATGCTATCTGGTCCAAGTATATGTACTCATCAACATAATGTATAACTTGCCCATCTACCTCTACCTTATGTTTCGTGGCGTTGGTCATAACCTGCGTCTTTTTCATTTATTTATTTAACAATTTATTGCACACATGAAAATTAAACAGATTAGTAGAAGAAAAGATAGACGACACAATAGGTATAGCTTATTTCTATTTAGAAATTTCTTCCAGCAAACCCAAGGATAGGAAATGTGAAACATAAACTAGCAGATAGTCGTGCGCGTAATACGAAAACCAATAAAAAAAAACATACTAAGCAAAAATATATACATATATAAACACATATATAAATACATATACAATACTTAAACCTAACTGTGAGGGAGAGAGTTCCATGTTCATTTTCAGTCCAACCTCAAGGCTTGCCATGCTCAGATCTTGGAGCATTGTTGTAAGTTCAGCAGCCGTAGGAGCAAAGAGAACAATATCGTCCGCAAAGTGAAGGTTTGTAAGCTTTTCTTCGCCGATCATAATGCCCTTCTCCCGCTAGGGTTGTGCAAGTTTTTTGAAAATTTCCTCTAAGGTGGCTGTGAATTATTTTGGCGAGAGTGGGTCACCCTGTTTCACACCCTATTCTATTTTGAAAACTGGTCCGGGGGAATCTAAATGAATGGATGCGGTACTATTGTTGTATATGACCTGTAAAATATTAATATATGTTTCGTCGATACCCTGGGTACGAAGCGCTGAAAATATTTCCGAATGCTTAAGGCTATCAAAAGCTTTTGAGTAATCGACGAAACCTATACTGTATAACACTTTAAACTTTCGCGATTTAAAGTTTAATATTTTAATATTTTAGATGGAACATAAGTTAATTTGTGATGCTGTCAGCTTTTCGTCCATAATACAGCAAAACTCTCTTGTCGCACTTACTAGCTTCTACAGTTAGTCTAGCTTGACAGACAGACAAATCATTTATTCACTGTTACATGCAGTTCACAATAGCTCTAGGTTGAGTTAGCAGCTGGCACATTCTATATTTTAACCACCGACAAAAAAGAGGGGTGTAATAAGTTTAAAATGTGTATCTGAGTATCTATCTGGGGTATCGTAGCTAGCTACTAAATGAGTGAATCGATTTCGATGCGGTTTACTTTGCGCCTATTCGCAATGGTGCAGTCTTCCTTAGGAGAAGAATAGGCAAGAAACTCCCGAGGGTTGCAGTCGTCTTTGTCATTTTGATAATATGAGAAAGAGATAATTAATACTTAGTATTTTTCAAGACTTGAGTCTCATTCTAAAATACGGGCTTTAGTATATCAGTTGGCATAAATGGACTCTATTACATGATTAACGGACTCTATAGCGTCTTCTCCTCACCCAAAGGTTCCCGATAAGATGCTATGAAAGACTGCACCTTTGCGAATGGGCGTAGAGTCAGTAGGGTCAATAGAACGAATGCGTATGTATGTATTTAAATCCTTTAATGTCTGTTTGTATGTATTTCATATAATCTTGACTTGTTTTAAGTGGCATCTTTGAAGTCCTATATAAAAAAAATGCGGCCGCCTTTTTTACTGTAATATTACTGTTTTTATATGATGTAACTTTTACTTTGTACCTATAATTGTAATATATTTATACCTACTCATAAAGGAGAAGACTGCAAAGATTACGACTGTCACTCCATAGCCTACTGCGTTGCGAACATAAGGATATAATATGTTGGCTAAAAATATTGTCCCATTCAAGCATGAAACTGATAATCCCCCCAATATACCTCGTACCTAGAAAAAAAAAAAATTAATTGCATTAAACTTATAATACAGGGGCTGAGGGACAGCTTAGCAATAACTTATTCGAAACTGAAGCTCGTTTTGAGTCTTAGATTTATAACATATACAAAGATGGGCACAAACACCCACAACTGGGAACTTTTGTAAATTTTTCCCCGACCAGGAGTCGAACCCAGGTACAATTGATGCAAAGGTTGTGTTGCTAGTTAATGAATCAAATATATTGTCAATCATATTTTTATTTTTAAAATGGAGTTTTACATTACACACCAACTTTTGATTAAAATGGCACAAATTTACAACAAAATGGTTTAATGGCTACCCAATTATAGATGACAACCGCATAGATTTTGCCTCTTTCCGTTGGTGTCTTAAAAGGCGACCAAGGAAACAAAAATGAGACCTGCCTCCTAGTAAACCATCTTAGGCAACGACACCTGTTTTTTTTTCAATCTGAGGTGGCGTCTTATGGTCTCATGCGGTATGGTAGGCTCTGTAAAGGGCCGTCTGGTTCGCGACCACCCTCCCACCGAAGTCCGACGCCAAACAGCTTGCTGTGTTCTGTCGTTGCGTGGGAATACCAGTGCCTTAATTGGCATTTTCTGGATTAACTCGCTCCAACGTCGACCTCATCTATGACCTAGGTCAAGATTGGGGTCAAGTTACCCATCTCATATTAAAAATTAAATTATAAAAAAATATACTATTAAAAATAAAACATGGATGTGCAATGAGCGATGAGCTACTTAAAACAATTTTGGGCAAAGTTTTTTTCTTTATTGTACTTACTTGAAGGGGAACCATTTCATAGAGCATTAATAATGGCAAAGTATAATGGCCAATAGTAGCAAATGCGACAAATATCATGTAGCCAATCAAAGGAAAAATAGACGTCTGTGTTGTCGACAAAACGAAAATTGCAATCGCCAACGCCGAAAATCCAACTCCTGCTGCTGTTGAATAAGTTTTTAAACTTAAAAATAATATGGGGTGACTTTGTATTAGCCAGCGAAACTTTAGATGGTGATTCTTCCCACGAAACTAAACTTTACCCCAGAAACCTGTATGAAATACTCAAAAAAATTCACAGATTTTATGCCATACATGATTATAGAGTACATTGGAAATGAATTTCATATTTTAAATAAAACAAAACTTATTTTTACAATTCAGCCCCGCGCGAACTAAGAATTCACACAAAGTCGACCACCTTCATGTAAGCGTTGTGGAAAAACTAGTCGACCGATTTTCATTTTTTTGGGCTTAAAATGTTTGCAATCTATGTTCCCAGGGGTTATTTTTTCGAAATTTCGATATCTTTTTTGGTTTGCGAGATATTGGACTCGAAAGAAAAAAAATGACAAATCTTTGACATATTTCAATATTTTTTTTGCATACTGTAGCCCTTGCAAATACACATCTTTTGAGCTCTCATACACTATCCTAGCTATATTATCAACGAAGCTATACGCAGATCACACTTTTCCGTGAAATGAGGCCCTATACCGATACTTCCCAAAAGACATTTCCAATGTCAAAAGTCGATTTCTCATAGTAAGGCAATCAGGTAATCGGTCAAATTATATGAAGAGGATTTTTTCTTAAATACAGTGTGAGTCTTCATAGTGTGCACATATTCAAATGAGAGAAACTATGCTTCATTTTATCGACGGAAAAAAAACAAAAAAAATCTAAAAAAAAACATTGAACTTTATATGGCATTTTAAAAATTCTTGTTTGTTACTGTGCCCCTCGTATAAACAAAACGGTATACCTTTAAAACTAAATGATCTATCACATTGAAACAAGCTCAGTAACGATTAGAAACAACAGGCTGATCTCATAAAATTAAAAGCGAGGGAAAACAACCGCGTCAACTGAAAATAAAAAAGATTTCTTACAGAAATCGGGTTTGTTTCTCGTTAAGTTTTACAAATAATGTAAAATTTCTCAGTAAAACGCACGATTAACCTAGTTTTTTTATTACTTTAAGTTATTCTACATCGTATGAGCCATTTAATAGTAAAAATTCAACGTTTGTAACTCAATCACAACATTATCTATCAACTGCTGAAGAAAGGCCTTGCACTACTGTTTTGTAGGTAGAAAACAATTTTTGTGAGTTATTTTTGTAAAGTAGCGCAGGGTGGAGTGCGGGGAAACAGGAGTTTTAACCCACTTTAAAACTAAAACTATTGTTATTCATAGTCAACATCATTAGTTTGATACAAGTGCATTAAAGAATAAATGAATATAGTATATATTATTTCCTAAACCAACCAGTGTATTCTTTTTTTCTGTCTAGCCCATATACGTCCCCACCGAGGGGCACGGGCCTCACTCAGAAACACGAAGGGGATTTAGGCCATAGTCCACCACGCTGGCCCAATGCGGGCTGGTGGACCACTCGTCTTTCGAAAACGAATTTTCTTGGGCGGGCTTCGTCACGATGTTTTTCTTCACCGTTGAGCAAGTGATAATTAAAAAATCCGTACATAAATCCGAAAAGATGAATTAAATGGTACAGGCCCGCACCAGGATTTGAACCCGCGCGCGACTTACGGATTACAAGTCTGGCTCACTACCAGTGTATTTACACAATTTTTAGGGTTCCGTAGTAATCTACGAACCCTTATAGTTTCGCCATGTCCGTCTGTCCGTCTGTCTGTCTGTCCGCGGGTTTTCTAAGAAACCCTTGGTACTACAGAGCTGAAATTTGGCATGGTTATACATATTGATTACGCCGACAGAACTGTAGAGTAAAACCTTAGAAAAAAAAATTTTTTTCGGGTATCTCCCATAGACGTGAAAGGGAGATGAATTTTTTTTTTCTCGCCAATATCATCGAATGGGGTGTCATAGAATAGCTTTTTAAAAGATAGAAGGGGTTTACTAAGAACGTTTTTCGATTTAGCACTCCGTTTGCGAATCATAAATTTTTAAAGTGAAAATTTTTGTCAAACACAAGTGTCCCCCCCCCCTCTACCAGCTAAACGGTTGTTTCTAAAAATGTGGAAAAATTCACAGAGGTAGAATATGCATCAAATTTAAAAGGAAAACTATAAAACATAAGTTGGCCCTTCAAGTTTGCGAGTAATGGTAGACCAAGTACCAAACATTGTTGGGATTAATAAGAATATATTTACTAATATTAGATCCTTGGTACTGCAGAGCTGCAATTTGGCATGTTCATACATATTAATTGCACCAACAAATAGAAAAAATAAAATTTTGTAAAAAAAAATTTTTCGGGTGTTTCCCATACATGTGAAAGGGCGATGGATTTTTTTTTCTCGCCGATATCATCGAGTGGGATGTCATAGGATAGTTTTTTAAAAGATAGAAGGGGTTTACTACGAACGTTTTTCGATTCAGCAGTCCGTTTGCGAAAAAAATAATTTTTAAAATGAAAATTTTTTTTAATATTTCACGAGCATTTAGATTTACGACGAAGTTCAGCCTAATCCAAAACAACTGCCATACAAAGTTCCACGCTAAAAGTGAGGCAAGGACGAAAGCCAAGCTGTAACATATTGACATTTCATGTGTCGTTATAGGTTTTTGGGGGTGTTAATTACGAAAATGATATCAAAATTATACACAATCGCCACGCGACCTGCTCTTTAACACCAGCTCGAAATTATTCCTAACAATACTTTTGTTGCTTAAAAAATTAAAAAAAAAAAAAAATTTAAAGTAAAAAAAAATTCGCGCTCGCTTCGCTCGCGGATTAAATACTTCCATTCTGTTGTATTCTCGTTGGTAGAATATACAACGAAATTAAAAGAAAAACTATCACACATAAGTTGGCCTTTCAAGTTTGCGAGTGAAAGTCGACCAAGTGCCAAACGTTTTTGGAATTAATAAGAATATATTTACAAGGTTCAATACTAAAAGTAAGGCGAGGTCGAAAGCCAAGCTGTAACATATTGACATTTTAGGTGTCGTTAAATAGGTTTTTGGTGGTGTTAATTACGAAAATGACATCAAAATTATTTTATCAGCAGGTCTATATTATTTCTAATAATATTGTCGCAAAAAAAAAAAAAATTTCGCTCGCTCCGCTCGCGAATTTTATAATTTCATTATGTTGTGTTTAGACCAAAACTAAAGTTATTTCTGAAACTACAAACTCTTTAATACATTTGTTTTTTATAATATAGTATTTGGAGATTTTAACATCGACTATGACTAGTGATGGAAGATACTCAGTCTTTTAAGGCTTATAATAAAGACTTATTTTTGACGCCTCACGACTGGTTCAGTCTTTTAGTTCCCAACCTTTAGTCATAAGACTAGCTTTTGTAGTTGAAGTCTTTTAACGTAAAAAACTGAGCTGTTACTTAAACAGCTTAAAGGACTTAAAAGACTGGCGACTCATTATCTGGGAAGTCGACAGTCGTAAAGTATGTGTTGATAGAATGTAAATATCTCATTTTATCTCCTTGTCAAATGTTATCAAAATGTATTTAGTGGTTTAGGCGTGAATTATTCCTTTTGGTTGATAGGTTACAAAAGAAATATTTAATATCACACACAAACTGCGGTGCGATCCCTTTTACATAAAAGAACTTGAGTCGTTTAAGTCTTTTAGTATTTTGAAAACAACTCGAATCGTTTCAGTTTGTTATCTTTTAATAAACTACTAAGTCTTATTAATAAAAACTCGAACTTTCAGTCTTAATTTTAGAGTCAAGTCCTGTAAGATGGAGGCGAGTCTTTTTAATAAGCCTTAAAAGACAGTCTCTTTCATCTCTAACTACGACCGTAACGATAGTACACCCGTTTTAAATGAATACGTAATGTAAACAATTTTTATACAACCATTTGCATCCACGCGAGGTGGTTATTAAACAGATGATTTTTTTTTTCATTTTTCTTGTGGCGCTGAAATCTACATTTCTCCTTTAGTTACCTTCTTTCTTTGTGACCTCGTTTTTATTAAACATTATTAGCGATTTAACCGTCCATATGCTCGTAGAATTAAGAAGCCAGCTGCATATTTGAACCATGCTGCTACGGAACCCTACAATGCGCGTGTCCCGACACGCTCTAGGCCGGTTTTTTTTAAATAGTTCTGCATATTTTAACGATTCTAGAAATGCCTAGTCCTGAGACTGCCGCTTGATGCATAAAACATAGACCAAGCTCCATACACTTTTGCACATTCTCCTTTATTCAGTTTCATAGAGCAAATCACCTCCTATAGTTTCGCTAACTATATAGTCACCCCATATAAGTTATCTAAGAAATGTGCATTATGGAATTGAAACTATCATTTGTCATCACAAATTACCAAATATCAGCCATTCAACGGTTGTTCTTTGTCGGCCATTTTGTTATTTAAGTTTTTAATCAAGGGTTTAACTCTAATGAAGCTGTTTAATTTGACAGCTAGTTATGAAATAATTATTGACTCTAGTTTATGCTTATGTTTAGACATTTTTGTAAACATCATTTAACGTGTTGCTTTAAAATTAAGTAACGATTTCAATAACAACTGAAAGGACCATGCAAAAATGTGTCCCCACCCACCAACAGATTCCAAACTTATCTCAGTTAATACATCTTGTCACAATGATAATTATTTGGTATGGCGACATCCACCGCGGGAAAGGGGATCTAACACAAAAAAGGTTTTTTTTACGATTTTATATTTTCAGTGATAATTTTGACACAGTTAATTGTAAAAGTAATGCACAGGAACTCAAGAAAAATAATAGTTTCATAACTAGTCTTAGTCAGCATACTAATAGCGTATATTTTCCTGTTGCATGTAATGGAACGGCTTCCGAAAAACTGTTTTATTATAAATCAGTTTGGACGACCGGTTTGGTCGAGTGGTAGTGGCGCTGCTTCTTGATCGACCGGTCCTGGATTCGATTCTCAGTCGGAGTAAACATTTATGTAAAAAGAAGATGTTTGTTCTCGGGTCATGGATGTGTGTGTCTTGTCTTTATGTATGTTCCGAGGGACCTACGACACAAGGGAAACCTTAGTGTAGGCCTTTGAGTGGGTAACGTTTATTTAATTTATTTAGTTACATTTTAAAGTTGTAACAAGAAAAATAAACCTTATACTATGCGGTCTCCAAAGAACTAGTTTTTTTGCAAAACTGTTTTTTTTGCTGGCACGATAGAGTTCGGCCGTTTTAGAGAAAGAAAACGTTTCAAAAAACAGTTTTCGAAAAAAATGCCCACTTCTCGTGGCACTGTGTTCTCGTTGTTTAAATATGCATTATCGGCTTATTTATCATAAAAAAAAACAAGAATTAACAAGAAATCTTCATATTGACAAAAGCACGGATATCAAGTCTGTGGATGCTGATGACATTTTATAACCCAATTTAGTAAAAACATACTTTAAAAATATTTTTGTATATGATAAGATTATTATATTATTATTGTCTACCAACCCGCATTGGGCCAGCGTGGTGGACTGTGGCCTAAATCCCCTTCGTGTTTTGAAGGGAGGCCCGTGCCCCTCGGTGGGGATGTATATGGGCTAGTAAGATTGTATGATTGTACAACACATACACACACATACACCTCAAACACACACAGATACATATACAAACACTCTGCATGACTTTTTTTCTTATTTATTTTTGTATGTAAAACCATTATCTTCAAAAAATGATGCTGTGTATAGATATGGAAGAGCGTGGTCATCTGCCATAGGTGTTTTTACACTTATTAGAAGGTCACAGCGATTACATAAAATGTAAATATACAGGGCTTTAGAGAAATCAAGTTTCAACCTCTCGGGTTGTAAATCAGTCCATAAAACTGAACGACTTTCCCAAGGAACAAAGGTGGAAGTATGAAAAAAAAATTTTTTTCGTTTCATATCTTCGCTCTGCGGTGTTTCTTACTCCAAAAGCATCACTTACTTTCTGTTTAAATTAAAATGATTTAAAAAGGTTAACACATTGAAAAATTATCAGTTATTTAATGCCCTTCTATTATATGTTTTTCTATAAATAAAATAATATTAAATCCATACTAATACTATAAATGCGAAATTAACTCTGTCTGTCTGTCCGTCTTTCATGCCTAAACTACTGAACAGATTTTGATGAAATTTGGTACATAGAGAGATTAGAGCATAATTAGTAAATAATAAATTAGCATTTACATTAAGTATCAAGATGTGCCAATTATTCCCACTCCCTCTTTTTGTTACATTAGTGTACTGGGATTACAGGCCCTAGTGATAAGTAACAGTAATAAGTTGAACAAGTTGTTCAAAATGTTTTATTGAACTTAATAAGCAACTTTATTTCCAGAAAATGATCAAATAAAGAAATAACTTTGTTTTTTTTTTTTCAGATAACCCCATCGATTTTTGATTTGAAAATTGTTGTTAGTCGTTTTATAGGACGTCATAATGACGTTGAAAGCAGTACCAAATCTGTTGGTGGGTGGGGACACTGCCCATACAATCTTTTGCATGGTCCTTTAAAATTATAATGAAATAAAAAAAGTACTTAAAAAAATTTCGAAAAAAAAGATTTCAAGACTGTAATTTCTTTAATGAAATAAAAGTATTTTTTGAGGCCAGTGCCAGCCTCAAAAAATAAATAACAATAGTATAGGAAATATTTACATAAATTTTAAGTTTATTTATGTTTTAATTATTTTTTTGTGTTTGAATTAAGACTTACCAGAAATCAGTGCTAGAGGTCGTCGGCCAACTTTAAATAGTAATACTGCTATCATAAACCCACTCAAGAATCTCGTCATACCCAATATAGTGTTACCCAAGCCACTACTAATGGAAATGTTTGAGTCCTAAAAATTGAAGAAGATGGCTTAATGATAACAAAAAAAAAATTATATTGTTTAACATTCTCGCAATTATTTTCACTAGTTTGAAACATAATGGTAATAGGTTCTTAGCACGATTTCACGGGTTCATCCGTGATCAGGTGCTTGCAACAGCGCCTAAATATCGTATACTCATTTAAAACAAATATTGTTGTAAGAACGCATTGTAATATATTTAAAACTAATAAAAATATAATGAGTGTTAAAGCACCGTTCACTTCATAATTAGTTTTAAGATAAGTAGGTTACATTTTATTGGCGTTGCAACATTTTAGCGACAGTTTTCGTAGGTAGTTGGATAAAGTGTTATTTTTTCTTATGTCAACGAGTGAAGGTAGATTGATTTGCTGTCAATGGCCACTTGTCAGATGGCGTCTCGCGAGTGAACATGCCTACGCGGCAAGCGCCGTATTTTCATCGTAAAACGCTAATATCGCCCTCTAATTAAGGACTATTTTGCTTATTTGTGGACAATTTGTTATGGTGTAAGTGATCTGATCACCCCCTCATCGAAGACTGTGGATTATGTCGAGCCCGATCTCGCTGCTCGCTCCGTTTGTACTCTACTGGTGAGTTGGTTTTTTTGGTAGCTTGTCTTTTCTATTTTCACTGGATTTTATTAATTTTGCTTTCGTTTAGCCCTCGTGTCGCGCCTAATACAAACAGGTACTCTAATCGGGAGTGCTTTCACAATGAGCTTTCAAGAGGTATTTTTCTACGGTGGCGCTCATGCGGCACATGCATGGGTGTAAGTAAAAGCTTAGCAAAAACTGAAATCCTGACTTCAGAACATAATATGAATGATTTTCCTGTGGAATATTCTCAGAAAAATTTCCTAATATTTTCTGCTTTAAAATTAAATTATTTATTTTAACACACTCCATGTAGAAATAAAAAATTACAACAACAGCGCAAAGCATGAAAAACAGCAATTTATCGCATTCTGATAGCTGGGCTCCCAGCTGCCGTATCGTAATCAACGAGAATTCACTCTCATCACAGTCGATTTTCAAGGAAAATATAACCTTAAATATATGAACAAGAGGTTGCATTTCTTTTGAAAAACATTGGCGTTGACATACGATCTTGAATTACTAAGAGGACGTATATCTAAATCAAAACGCAAGAGAAATAAAAAATCTCGAAATCCAAATAGGGTATATTAGCCTATTTAACGAAGGAAAAATAGGGGAAATAATTCGTGTATAAGCGATTTTTGGCATAGTTGTAGGGAATGGTGTCTGAAGCAACATACTGAAAGTACTGATGGATGAGGGTGGAGCTAACGTGTAGGGGGCGGTTTAAAGGTCCTTTTTTAAAGTTTTTCTTAAACAACTCGTAAACGGTGGCTCATAGCAAAAAAATATCTTTTACTCAAGTAATTTACATAAAATTCTCTACAAAAAAGTTCTGTACACTTTTTCGCTGGGATCAATATTTAAAGAGATATGAAGGAAATTTTTCCCCTATTTGGCAGTTTTTGGTTTTCGTTGATTGGATCATATTTTCCTTGTGTTGATTATACTCTCATGAAAGGAAAACTCATTGCATTATGACAGGGCAGCTGGGCGCAGTTTCGTGGTAAATAGCGTAGCGCCAAGATTGGTTAGATTGGTTAGATTTCACTATCTAAGTATTCACTAAGCTGTCCTTTCCGGCCTGCATAATTTAAGAAACAATTAACTACTCACGTTTAATATTTCCACAGTCCAGAATGTCACCACAGTCACGCCAGCCAACTGTCCCAATAGCAAGTAAACCGCAATAATAAATAACGGTTTACAAGAACCGGGTTTCATCATGAAAATAAGTTGTTCTCTTGGAGTGAGTCTGTAAGACATATAACTCAATTAAATTCTGAAAAGTAGTGGGGAATGAAATCGTGATTTTGTCAAAGAGTATTTTAATCTAAATTTATAGAATGGCAAAATTGCCAAAATCAAGTAACGAAACCTGTAACGGGTTGCTGTACGTCAGAGACTCGTTCGTTGATCAGCAGGGTGTACTGCTAGCAGGTGAAGATGACGATTGTGGAGCACTAAAATGATATTACCCCACAAACCGCTCAAAACACTAAAAATAAATATCCTAGAATTGAGTTGACAAATCCGTCAATACCTAAAAGGCTGTATAAAGTTTTCAGAGTAATTCCTCTGAGGTTCTTTTTACTGTCAATGGATATTTGGTTCATTTATATTTAGTTCGCCTCATTTTTTTTTTTTTAGTACGTTTTTATTAGTTAGTTGGCGAAACTTTAGGAGGGGTTTACCCTGTGGAACTAAACAATTTATCCCTAGGGTCCAATATGAAATTCTCAAAAAAAAGCTCCGTGTTGTCACAGTAAGGCAATCAGAGTACCAATGAAAAAATAGGGATACGTGCATTTACATACATACATAAAATCACGCCTATAATCCCTAACGGGGTAGGCAGAGCATTACTGGTTCTAGAACCACTAGATGCCACGTTTGACACAAATTGTGAGGGTTATCAAATGGAACAAGTTGTATAATGGTGAGAGTTGGTCAGCCTTTCGCCCGTTATACAGCAAAACCCTCGCATCCAACTTAAAGACTTTCACTTTATACCTGGGAAGAGTAGGTAGCTGGTACATTCTAAGTTTTTCTTTCACTCCCAATCCAGCATGGAAGGGGTGCGTACTATTTGCCATTAATGCATTACATACATTTTCATTTAAAAAACGTTCTGATTTTAATTCTTATTAAATATAACCGACACAAAATATACTTTCAAAAACTATAACTACACTTTATCTAAATATCATAAGATAAATACGTCTTTTGTGATCAAGTAAAATAAATAACACTTGTCATAAAAACTATGCGGGATTCATATGAAAAGAATAACGATTAGAAACTATACTGATTAAAAGTTACATCAATAAAATATTTTGACTAAAACATGTAGATTTAAAACATAATATGTATATATAAATTAGTCATAATTATGAGGTAGAAGCAGGCAGATACTAACAGATATTCTTTTTTTTTCTTTCGTTAAATTAGCACTTAAGGCGACTACAGCACCCGACAAAGGCAGCATACATAGGAATAGTGCCATCTCCGTCTCTCAACAGGCCTAGGCCGGCAGTGCGAACAGTGTCGATACACGAAGTTTACGGACTATGAAAGCGTGCGTGCGTAAAAACATGTTCGAAAGTTAGAAAAATGAGATTTATGGAAAGGTAACAGCTTAAATCGAAAAATGCGTTAACTACTTATCGAGAGTGTTCAATCACGAACATTTTGATAGCAAATTCAAGTTCCTGTGTACATTTTATTATCGTTTTTACAGATTAAAAGATACACAATATTGATATTTAGAGGTGACTTTGTGAGCTTTTAATAAAATCGTAATTTATGTGCGGTAGTCGCCTTAAGGGCTCTTTTATTGTCGTGCGTGTTTGCGCCCGCGTGCAGCGCCAGGCCCGCATGCGTGCCGGCCGCAACTTGTCATTTCATACATGTTTTTATTGTACATGTATGAAATGACAGGTTGCGGGCCACACGCACGCGAGAAAAGAAAAACATGTATGAAACAACAGGTTCTGGGTGGCACACATGCGGGCCGGGCCCGCACGCAGGCGCAGACACGCACGACAATAAAAGAGCCCTCATTATCTCTTTTGAACCTTTGATCGCTTAAGTTGTATGGAGAGTTGAATTTTTTTATGTAAGTTTTAAACTTTTTGGCCTTTTTTTATTTAAGTTTTCGACTTTTTGGCCTCGGGGAAAGTTGTTTAGTTTCATGGGGAGAATTACTCCTTTAAGTTTCGCTAGCTAATTTAAAGTCACCCAATATTTTTGTTCTATTCAAATTCACATTGGATCAACTTATAAATAGAAATATATAAAGCGAATTAGCAAGCTTAAGTGGCACTGGACTGGTCATATCTGTCGTAGAACCGATGGCTGTTGGGGCAGACGAGTTCTAGAATGGAGACCACGAATCGACAAACTTAGCGTAGGGCGCCCTGTTACTAGGTGTGGTGATGATATTCGTAAGGAAGCAGGCAGAGGTTAGAGGAGGAGAGCTGAAGACCAAGCTCAGTGGCGTTCCGTAGGACAAGCCTATGTCCAGCAGCGGACTGACGCAGGTTGGTGATGGAGAAATAAGTTGTGTCTTTTGTGTTCGTTTTTCAATTTGTTTGTATATTTGTAATTTGTTCTATATAAGGTCTCTTATTTATTAGTCACTTACCTTCTAAGGCGTTATTGTATAGGTTGATAGTATTCCAAAAAACAACATAAAAATTAATTATGTGAAAATTAAATTTTGTAAAAAAAATAAAAAATGAATATTCCATTTCAAGATAAAGGAATGGTTCTCTTTCGATTATAGCCGTCCACTCCCCGCTCGCCCGCTTTACTACTGCCATTATTATTTACGTTTGAATGGATGGGTTTATTCAACATAGTAATGAAAAAATATCATAACAAAATTTTTCAAGACCTTTTAAATTTAATATTATGCTTTTTTTTTGACTCAAATGATATATTTTGACCTACACAATAATGTGTTAAAAGGAAAGTGACTAATAAATTAGGACCTTATATACAATAAACTGTTAAATAAATAAATAGTTACTGCAATAATAATCGTTTTTTTTTGTAACCTACGAATGTCGGCACGGTTCTTGAATTCCATTAACAAATTTAGTTCAGCTTCAACTGGATGTTTTTTTGATCTAAATTTTCTTAAATTTTTCGTAGCGTCGTCCACGGTTCCTATTTTAAGTACAAAATAAGGAGTTTCTGGTAAAAAAGCGTTAAGACACATAAAAAAGATGCAATGACCAGCAGATATATAACATAGAGTCCTCCAATGCAATACTGATCCCAAAAATGCCTGAAATAAAAAAAAATTGTTAAAAAAAAAGTCTAAATTGAAGCAAGAATCACAAATACAATAAAAATAATTCAACTACACAGTATTGTGTTCGAATCTGGTGTGAAAGAAAAAAAATGGGTGCGTGTACTTATGTACGCGCGTGAGAAGTTATACTTCCTTGAGCGGTTAAGCAGACAGCTTCATACTGTTAATTTTGTGTCACAGATGCGCGCGCATCTTAAAATTTCACTCTCATCATTTTTTCATAACGCGCCTAAAGAAGTATAACTTCAACAAGTCATATTTATGATCCTTCGGAGTAGACAGAGCGTCGTCTTGTGGTTCTATGATCCAATCAACGAAAACCAAAAACTGTCAAATAGGGGAAATAATTCGTGTATAAGCGATTTTTGACATAGTTTTAGGGAATGGTGTCTGAAGCAACATACTGAAAGTACTGACCGTAAACCGATAGTTTTGTTTACGAAAAACTTTGGCGGCAAGAAGCACTGCCGCGGAGATCTTTGTCGGAACCAAAAGGAACGTATACACCATATCACTTGAATTTTCAATCACTATACTGTTTAAAGTTAGTTTAATGCACAATACACTATTACTGGGTGAAAACAAACCTCCAAGCTTAGCTATATTCAAAATCCTAAACCAGTATCACTCAAAGAACACATTTATAAAAATAAATAAAAAATATTTTTTCAATGAGAATAGTTCATTTTTTGCCTAAAAGTAGACATTACTTCTACACCAGTCACGCGAGGGGTACGAGTAGCGCTCGGGGGGTGCGCCCGAGGTACGTTTAGGAAAAAAAAATTCCCCCCCCCCAAAATAAAAATAAAGTGTTCAGTAAGAAGTGATACTGGTTCAGGATTTTCAATAAAACTAGGAGGTTTTTTTTTCAACCTGTATACATTAAACAACTATTTAATGTATAAAACAAAAATTCAATCAAATCAGTAACCGCTCACATTGAGTTCCCGCCAAAAACCTCCACACTCTGAATATTCTATTAAATAAAGCTAGTTTTTACTTTGATTACTGGATTAAAGAAAATATAAGAAAAAGTTTGTATCAAATCACCATTATAGTCAGACCCATAGCGAGAGCTAGATTGGGGAATGCACCAAGAACCCCTCTCATATTAGGAAGAGTTATTTCAGTTCCATAAGTCCGTGCTGTTGATAAAGCTATTCCAATGCCAATCCCAGATAAAACTCGACCTGGAAACGCAGTCATGGCCATAGTTATATTGGAAATGAATAGTTATATTGGAAATGAATAAGCCGTGTTAAACCGTTAAAACCGTGCGGTGATTGGTTGAAAACAACACCACCCCATCTCTTTCCGTGGGTGTCGTAAGAGGCGACTAAGGAAACACAAATGAGACCTGCCTCCTAGTAATCTATCACAGGCAACGACACTTCCTTTTTTTCTGAATCTGAGGTGTCGTCCTATGGTCTCATGCGGTGTAGGAGGCTCTGTAAATGGCCGTCTGGTTCACGACCACCCTCCTACCGAAGTCCGACGCCAAACAGCTTGCTGTGTTCTGTCGGTGCGTGGGAGTACCAGTGCCTTTATAGGCATTTTCTGGGTTAACTCGCTCCATCCTCGACCTCATCTTTGACCTAATGGTCAAGATTGAGGTCAAGAGTTAACCCATCTTATAATAAAAAAAAGCCTACGAAAATGAAGAACTTTCCCCAAGGCACATAGGCCGAAATAAGAAAAAAAAAATTCGGCTCCCCATACGACTTGTACAAACAACTAATTTGTCACTGTATGAATAGACGAATTTTCCTTTGAGAATTTCACCAAAGTTCCTTGGAAAAATTAGTTCAGTTTCGTAGGGATGTCGTCCCCACAGACCTATTATATATTGAGATAGACGGTAAAAGTTTACCTACCTTGCGTGTAAAAAGTGTGATCTACGGTCAAACGGTCTACGGTACCTGCATGCCAAATTTCAAGCGTCTAACTTAAGCGGTTTAGATTTTTCATACAAAAGGATTTTCCCGCTAATTCCTGTTCCCGTGGGAAGTTCGGGAATTCCTTTCTTTGTGCACCTCTACGGTACCTAAGCTACGTCCTTTCCAAATTTCAAGTGCCTACGTTTAGCCGTTTAGGCTGTGCGTTGATATGTCAGTCAGTCAGTCAGTCAGTTTCTCCTTTTATTATATTTAGATTTGTACTCAAAAATTTTTACCTGAGCTGTCCCTTCCACAATATATACAGATTCATGACTACTGTTAAATTATGGTCATCAAATCATTGATACTCACCTAAAATGATAGCAAGAGGGGACTGAGCAAATCCAGTACATAGCCATCCGCAGGCCATGGGTATGTAACATACGATGAACATGGGTCTCCGACCATATTTGTCCATTGCAAAACCAGCAAATATACAGCCAATAGGAGAGAACAAAGTCAAAATACTTGCTGAAAGGTTGAAAATAATACGTTACGATAACCTATGCTCACACTTGTAATCCCATATGGGGTAGGCAAAGCACCAGTTGTTTGACATAAACGTTTGACATAAATTCGGAGGGTTATTAATGAAGCGTGATGTGTAGTGGTGAGGGTTATCAGCCTTACGCCCACAATACAGCAAAACCCTCGCGTCCCTTTTACTGACTTTTACGGTATGCCTAAGAAGAGCTGGCAGCTGGTACATTCTAAGTTTTTATTTTTGTCCTAATTCAGCGTGAAAGTATTTAATATTCACTTTTACTATTAAATAATTACTAAATAAATTTTAAAGCAGGTTTCGGGCCGACAGTTTTCGTTTAGTTATTTAAGTACACTCACGAACAAAACAATAATAAATAAACGCTATATACTCAAAAGTACTAAGGTTTTCTCTTGTATCGTGGGTCCGTTGGAACATACACAAAAACGGACTCGAACACCCATGACTCAAGAACAAAACATCTGCTTTTAACACAAATATTTGCCCCGACTGGGCATTGAATTCAGGACCTGTCGTGTGTGTTTTTGTATGTTTATTACTTCTTCACGCTCCGCTTGACCAATTTTGATATTATTTGGTATGGAGCTAGCTGACACCCTGAATTACCAAATAGGCTACATCATTTTTTCGAATTTCCAAGAGAACGAAATCCCGGGCGGAAAGCTAGTTAGCATATACTGAGAGAAAACGTCGGTCTTGGGTGTTATCAATTGACTACAGGCATTAAACCAAGTTGGAGGACACTAAGTAGTTTCAAAACTCTCACAATAGATTTATGAAGTTTGCGACGTACCTCACGATAAGTATGAATGAGTTGAAATAAATATAATTCTCGTCATGAGGTGTGCCAAAAATTAAATTATCTGCAAAATTGACGTCTGTGAAATGTCTAAAATTATCCTATAACCATGTACTCCTATGTCGGATATACCAAATAACTATTTGGTCTTGTATAGCAGTGATAACCCAGTTGGTAATGTAATGAGCCAGACTTGTAACAGGAAGGTTGCAGGTTCAAAGCCTGGTACGGGCCTATACTACTAAATTCGTCTTTTTGGATTTTTGTATGGATTTTCATGAATTATCACTTGCTCAGCAGTGAAGGAAAACATCGTGATGAAACCTGAATATTCATTTTCGGAACGCGTATAGTCCACCAACCCGCAGCATGATGGATTATGGCCTAAATCCCCTTCGTTTTAAAGCCCACGCCCTTCGGTGCGGACGTATATGTATAGGCCTAGAAAACAAATAAAAAAAGAATTTGATCCTAGTCATACAATTTTTTTTTGTTAAATTTATCCCTTTCGGGAAAGGCAAAGGAAACTATGTCCATACAGCCATGTCTTCAGTGAAAAATCTTCTTTCTTCAACTTAACCTAAGCCCTAAGCTCCTCATGTTCTGCGTAAAACCGGATAGCGTCTGCTTTACGAAAACTGGCGGCGAGAAGCACAACCGCGAGGATCTTTGTCGGCACCAAACGGAGCAGAAACACTGTTATCACTTGAATTTTTTATCACCACACGAATTGTAGTCAATTTACTGCATAATACACTATCACTATTACACATTAAACAACTTTTTCACGCCGAAAATGAAAATTCAATTGACAAAGCAACCGCTCACGCCGAGCTCCCGCCAAAGACCCCTAGTCATACAATGAAAAAGTGGCTCTTACCTATCCAAGCCTCTTCGTTTAAACTTAACTGGAACGTTGCGTCAGTGTGTTGCTTTAATTGTGGTATCATCACAGCGGATAAACCAAAAGTAAGACCTATTCCAACACTGACTTGAATCATCCATACGCCATATCCCAACTGAATAAAAGATGTTTTGGACCAGAAACCAGGCTCTATAGTACTGAATGCCGAAACGACCTTCTTAAGTGGCTGGCCTTCTTTTACCATTTTATTAAAATCTCAAATTTGATTGTGAATATTTTTTTGAAATATAAGGTAATCGTCGACTTTCTCAAGAACTATGCATTTTCGAAAATCAGGCAGAGTTGGCGACTCTCTGAACCAAAGAATTATTTGACCATCATACGGCACCAATAGGGCAAACACAGCAAGGGGATGGTTCTTACACTAGAAACTGAGCAGAAATAGTTTAAAGATAAATTTCCAAGGTAATTTTCTTACATGCACTGAATCTCAGCACTGAACTCGTAAACTTATATCCATTTATAATATATCAGTCCAAATAATACATTGACGAGTCCAAATTTTCCCAACACAGTACTTTTTTATATCTTTTTTCCAACGACTAAGGAAATTTGTCATTGTCGCATTATTAGATCATAGACACAGATGTTAGAACAATAAAAAAAGGTTAATCAACACTTGTTTCTATGTCTTTGTCAACACACTTTTACGTCTAAGCTTATTTTTTCTCTATGTTTATGCTTTAGACTTGAAGACTTGGGTATTCATTAAGAAAATACTCAAATAACATAAGAATAATATAGATAAAATACATATTTTATGCTCACGCCTATAAACCCTAAAGTGGTAAGCAGAGTATCACTGGTTCTAGAACCACTAGGTGCCACGTTGGTTGGACACAAATTGTAAGGGTTATCAGATGGAACAAGTTTTATAATGGTGGGAGGTGGTCAGCCTTTCGACCGTTATACAGCAAAACCCTCACATTCCACTTACAGACTTTTACGATATATCTGGAAAGAGTAGGTAGTTGGTACATTCTAAGTTTTTCTTTCACTCCCAGTCCAGCATGGAAGAAATAAAATACTCAAAACACACCAAGAGCCTAGGAGAAGAACCTAGTTAAAGTTTAGAACAAGTAATGTACAATATTGTTTTTAGAACCATTGGTTCATTAAAAAAAAAAGTTATTTAAACTGGAAATGTGCGAGGCACACCCAACACAAGCAAATTAATGCTTACTGGGCTGGCCTCAAGTGAGAATGTAAAAATTACTCTTAGAAATAAATAAATTTTCATTTTTTTTTTCATTTTCATTTTTCAAGAAACTCCCAGGTGCTTTCCTGGAGAAAATAATACTTCTGTACTAGCTTCATTGACTATTTAACACCACTTTGCACTGAATGGGAACGCCCACACAAATCCTGGAGCAAATCAACCTTGTACGATGAGAGTTATGTCATAGTGGTTTTATCCGGTGTGGCAATGAATAATTCGTTCAAAGTTTCACAGCAAAACTTTATACAAATGGCGCGGTTGGCTTTGCCAGTATTGGTGTAAGAGATAAGTTATAAGAGGGTGAAATCCTGTTTAGCCACTATTGTCCCATTGCTGGGCAAAGGCCCTCGCAGCCCTCTATTTGTCCCGATCTTGTGCAAACTCCATTCAGTTCTTCTTATATGCAGCTAAGTCATTCTGCCATCTTTTTCGGGGTCTACCTCTAAGACGTTGCTCGTCTTGGGGCACCTACTGAGAAAAAAAAACACAAAAAAAACCCTGAAAATCCTTAAATCTTATTATAGAGGTTTTAAACCTACTCTAGTGCGGGGTAGTTTTACTGCTATACTAAATCTTAAAAATACTTCTGTAAGTATATAGTTTTGTAAGCCCAAGGATTTAAACTGGGCGTTGAACGTTGATAAGTCAATGGGCAAATTAGGACTTTTGATTTTACCTCATTTGCATTATTTTCATAATTTGATCCCTTGATAAATACCCGCGACATTCTATTGCTTATACCCTTTAAACGACTCAACCAACTTTGATCGAATATAGCTAACAACCATTTTGATTTTATCAGCTTTCGAAACATAATCTATGAATATTGAAAATAGTTTTTTAAATATTAAAATTATAATTATATTAAAAGAAAGTTCACTAAATAAAACAATAAAAAAACCTATTTTTGTGTACGTGATATTTGTACTTGCAATCTCATAGAGCCAAATAAGGCAGTGCCACTGGTCAGTAAAATTAATTAAATATCTAATTACATATTTTATAAGATAGTATAAAACTCATTACTTGCACCACAAAAGAAAATTTACTGCGTTTTGTGCGATTGTTGCAATCCACCATTTTGGGTTATTCCCGCGCACCCATTCGTGGTTCGTTAACTTTGTTATACGAGTGTTCTGTACTTAGTCCATGATTCCGTTGCGAGCGGCCCTGCGCCGGGGCAAAGTTATGTTTTTAGACGGTAATTTTTAAATGAACCTGAATTGTTTTCTCTAGTTCGTGATTCTGTTCCCATTCGTTTTTGTAAGTGGTTGTAGATATTAGACTGGACTATTAGGGTTCGGTTTGATTATTTCGATTTAAAAACGTAACGGGGCAAAGATGTTTTTAGGCAGTAATTTTTAAATGAACCTGAATTGTTTTCAGTGTCATGTAAGAGATTCTTTTGATTTTCATACTGGACTGGTAGTGAATGTGTCAGCTGCCAACCCTTCATAGGCACACTGTAAAAGTCAGTGACTGGGATATGAGGTTATTGTTGTATATTGAAGGCGAAAGGTTGAAATTCCCATTAATTTTTGTAAGTAGTTGTTGATATTAGATTCAGCTATTAGGGTTCAGTGTCGTGTAAAAGAATCTTTTGATTTTCATATTGGACTGGAATTGAATGTGCCAGCTGCCAACCCTTCCTAGGTACACTGTAAAAGTCATTGACTGGGATATGAGGTTATTGTTGTATATTGGCTCTCTCTACTGGCTCATTCCCAGGCAGTTGGAAAAAGGCCCATGTTCTCCCTCTGCCGAAGGTATCAAACCCTTCCTCTTTCTCCCAGTTCCGCCCAATATCCATTCTTCCTATCCTTTCTAAAGTCCTGGAGAATCTTGTCCAGAGACAGCTCTCCATTTACCTTACCCGACATAACCTCCTTAGCCCTTATCAGTCAGATTTTCGACCGGGTTATAGTACCATCACAGCCTTGCTCAAGGTCAGTAATGACATTCGCCTGGCTATCGACAAGAAACAGTTGACTGTGTTGACACTGCTCGATTTTAGCAGTGCATTTAACTCGGTCGACTTTGACATCCTCCTAGGTATCCTTTCATCTCTTAACGTATCTCCACCTGTACTTACTTGGTTCAATTCATATCTTCGGGGTCGGTCTCAGTGTGTCCACTCTGACGATGTTGTATCGAAGTGGTGTGACCTCACTGCGGGCGTTCCCCAAGGCGGCGTATTATCTCCTCTCTTGTTCTCAATATTTATTAACGAAATCACTCATGTCATTAATTCTCGATACCATCTCTATGCAGATGATCTGCAGATATATCGTCATTTCCCCGCTGGCGACCTTGCGCAAAGTATTACAGACCTTAACGTAGATTTGGACAGGATCAGAAATCGGGCCAAATTATATGGGCTCCTGGTAAACCCGGTTAAGTCACAGGTCCTACTGGTTGGTAGCTCGTATATGTGCAGTATCGTTGATTATACCAATTTACCTCCAGTAGTATTCGACGGTACTCCGATTGCTTACACTAAGACGGCTAAAAACCTCGGTGTAATTTTTGACTGGCATCTTTCGTGGTCATGTCACATAAATGAGGTGAGCAAAAAGGTATTTTATTCTTTCCAGTCCCTAAAGCGTCTTTAGTGGTTTCTGCCGTTTGAAACGAAGGTTATCCTTGCCCAATCCTTGCTTCTTCCTTTACTTGACTACGCAGATGTCTGCTACTTGGATGCCACGGAGGAATTGTTGAACAAGTTGGAGAGGCTACAGAACTTGTGCATTCGCTTTATATTTGGACTACGTAAATATGACCATATTTCACAATACAGATCTCAACTAAAATGGCTTCCAATTAGGCGTCGGCGTGATGTTCATGTGCTCTCTACACTGTACTCTATTTTAAATAATCCCACGTCTCCACAATACCTCCGTGAGCGTTTTGAGTATCAGATACCTCATGGCAAGCCCTGCCGGTCCTGCAGATCCCTCCTTCTTCGCTTCCCATCCCACTCCTCCTCTCGTTATGGGGGCTCCTTCACGGTGCACTCTGTTCGTTTGTGGAATTCACTGCCGCATTCGATCCAGGCGAGTCGATCGTTGGACGTGTTCAGGAAACGGCTGAAGGAGCATTATCTGACAACATAAACTTATTTATCTTGCATGTGTATGTATGTATTTTTGTGTGTGTGTATATGTATATATATAATTATATTTATATATTGTATATACATATATTATGTTTGTATTGGATTTATGTATTTTTACATAAAGTTATATTAGGTAGGTATATGTATAGGTGTATGGCTAGTAAGATATTTATGTAGTTAGTCTGCTTTTGTTACTTGAATATGTGTTCAATTAAGATATTATATTTTACCATGTTAGTAATTTTGTTCCCCGTGTTGTACACTTTTGCCCGCTTCAAATAAATTTCTCTGTCACTTAGGTTAGCTAGAAGAGAACTCATTTTGAGTTAAGCTCGCCATTGTGTATCCTGTTCTCTGTAAAATGTTTGTTTTAATTTTTGTGTACAATAAAGTATAAATAAATTGGCGTCTTAGAGGATGAATTTTGTAAAACGCAGAAACACGGGTGTCACAAATTGTGTTGAAGAGTACTATTACCAAGTTTCAAGTCAATTGGACAATGTTATTTTTTTCCATACAAACATTTTGATATATTTTCATGCTTCAGACGATCTAGCTTGAAATTTTTATATGAAACGATATGGTCTGTTAAATTTTCATAAAAATTTGGGTACGGATTAAAAAATAACGAGGTAAGTTATAATTTTGTAACATTCGTAAAAAAAAAAACTTGCTTTATATCAGAAGTAGTGACATAAAGTATCTTTAAGTAATTATGGTTCGAGTAAAAAAAATAAAATTGTTGTGGTTCTTAAAATCGAAAACACAAAATAAGATAAACACTTCTGATTCAATTATATATTATAACTGTTTATATCATACATCATAATGTAAAAAAAACCTACAAAACTTAATCCAACTTTTCGTAACTATGATTCGCAAAATGTGAAGTTGAACCCTTACAATGATTTAGTTTTGAACCATTTATCATAGGTAGGTAGGCAGCTGTCGTACGCAACCTGCTCGAAAATGGCGAATAGAGAAATAAGTACAGCTACAGCTGAGGAACGACAAAATATAGCCCAGATTTAGATGACAACAACTTTTTTGACTAATGGTTAATATTTTTTATTTTTTTATTATAAGATGGCTTAACTCTTGAACTCAATCTTGACCAAGGTCATAGATGAGGTCGACAATGGACCCAGGAAATGTAATCCCACGCACCCATAGAGCACCAGCGCAAGCTTTTTTTAAATTTATTTTTCTATTATAAGATGGGTTAACCCTTGACCTCAATCTTGATCAAGGTCATAGATGAGGTCGACAATGGAGCTCCTATGCAACGACAGAACACAGCAAGCTGTTTGGCATCGGACTTCGGTAGGAGGGTGGTCGCGAACCAGACGGCCCTTCACAGAGCCTACCACACCGCATGACACCATAGGAAGCCACCTCAGATTCAGAACGAATTGAGGTGTTGTTGCCTGAGGCAGATTAATAGGAGGCAGGTTTCATTTGTGTTTCTCTAGTCGCTTCTTACGACAGCCACGGAAAGAAATGGGGTGGTGTTATTCTCAACCGATCACCACACGGCATTAAGCTGTTTGGTATCTGACTTCGGTAGGGTGGTCGCGAACCAGACGGCCCTTTACAGAGCCTACCACACCGCATGGGACTATAGGGCAACCCCTCAAATCCGAAACAAATTGAGGTGTGGTTGCCTAGGATTGATTAATAAGAGGCAGGTCTCATTTGTGTTTCCTTAGTCGCCTCTTACGACACCCACGGAAAGAGACAGGGTGGTGTTATTCGTAACCGATCACCCCACGATCGATGTAGAATGGTGGACAAACATTAACTATCCAAACCTCATAAACACCACAATTCAATTATAACACGTTATTGTCTAACTATGGTAGGTATTACAATAGTATTCAAGTTGCCCTCAATATACCTTAAAGAATATATGTTATGGACAAAGTGATTAATGCGGGAATTATTAATAATGTCTAGCTCTATCGGGTAAAGTGATTAATGACTATCTAAACTTCATTACTTATCATATTGCCCGGTCATTATTATATTGCTACGTGACAATTGCGAAATTTGATAATAAAGCTAAGTTTGAAGTGCCCTCATTGCAATTTATAAATGTTTTAATTTTTTTTCACGGCTGCTATCTTAGATTTGAAAATGGAATAAGCACCGCCGAAAACCTATTAAACGACACCCACGTCGGCATGCCCGAAAATTTCATATCCGCCATTTTGGATTTTTTGGTGGGGGGGATTCCAAGATGGTGGATACGACATTTTTGGGTCGGCGGGTAAGACGCTTGGTTTGGTGACGCTTCGAGCTTTGCCCTACGCGGAGCTCGGCCTTTGGCCTCGCCTTACCTACAGAATCTTAACTTGTATGGTGGCCCTCTTGGATTGAAGGGGTTGACGCTCCGGGCTTCACCCTACGCGGAGTTCGGCTTTCTGCCTCACAATATACACGGCTCGCCTCGGAGTACGGCCTCGCCTTACCATTCGTTTTTTTTTTCTTCTTTTCAGTCATCTTGGGCTTCGCCCTACGCGGAGCTCGGCCTTCGGCATCGCCTTTTACCTTACTAATTAATCCAAATAATGAGTCTGATTATTTAAATTGTTTATCATTTAGTTTATTTTAAGTCAAATGACTATAATAATAAAAAAATAGTAAAATAAATATGTTTGTATTACTCTGCCCAAAAGGTGATGGACATTATGTATAATGCCCGGCTAATTTGATTATTTGAATAATTATTATCAAATTGACCTCTCATATTGGGCATTTTTCATAATGCCCGGTCATTATGAAAAATGCTTAATTTATCACTTGGTCCATAACATATACACTGCATATAATCACTATATGTATCGAATAACCACATTATGCACTAAGCACGCATTAAGCTGCACCTAACTCACCTCTTAGAGCATAAGTCTCCCTTTGGCACTGTAATCCTTCTGGGATAATTAACACTCTGATCCATAGAGCTGAAATACTAGAGGGACGTTTAATATACAAACAATAAGGGAAGACTTTAAAATATTCAGCGAAACCTTAGGGGATGATTCTCTCTATGAAACTCAACAACATGATCCAAGGAACCTATATGAAATTCTCAAAAAAAATTAAACGCACTTAAGTTGTATATGGAGTGGCAAATTTGTTACTTGAAAAAAGTTTCACAGTTTGATTTACATCCGTTAGCTAATTTAAATTCTCTTCGTATTTTAACGTAAAATAAAAATATTTTCATATAAGATTGCAAGGTTCTGACTCATTTATAAATCATCCCCCAGCCCAAACCCTTGGACCTAGACAAGGGTTTTTTTATAACATGGGCAAGAAATAAAGAAGATTTTTACGAAATCCTCACGGGAACGAAGTTTCGGCCATTCTCTAGACTCTACTATTATTTATTCTGTGCCTCTAGTCTTAACTTTATAAAAGAAAAAAATATATACAGCCTGTGCATATACCCTGTATTATACATTAATCAGTACGCAATTTTTTCTTACGGTGTCAGTAACGTTGATAGAATGAAAATATGGAGGAAAAACAATTTTTTTACAAAAAAAAACAGATTTTGATGCCCCTTTTTAACGTCTTAGAGGATGAATTTTGTAAAATGCAGAAGCACGGTTGTCACAAATTGTGTTGAAGAGGATATTACCAAGTTTCAAGTCAGTTATATGATTTTTTTTTCCATACAAAAACTTTGATTTATTTTCACGCTTCAGACGATCTAGCTTAAAATTTTTCTATGAAACGATATACAACAAAAAAATACGGATCTATTAAATTTACATAAAGTTAACGTACAAAAAATTTGCGTACTGATTAAAAAATAACATAGTATAAGGGACAGCCCAGCAAATACCTAAATGGTGGAATCTATCCATAACTATGATCGACTATAAGTAGCTTCTTTCGGAACTTCTGACTTGGTGTATCAATCAACAACAGCCGGGACCGACAACTTAACGTGTGCTCCGAAGCAAGGAAACGCTCGTGATAAATTGTCATTATGGTCACCCATCAGGTTCTCTGCCTCTTTGTAGGTTGCTTGCCCTCGCTGATCAGTTTTTTTTTAATTATAAGTTGGGTTAACCCTTGACCTCAATCTTGACCATAAGGTCAAAGATGAGGTCGACGATGGAGCGAGTTAACCCAGAAAATGCCTATAAAGGCACTGGTACTCCCACGCACCGACGGAACACAGCAAGCTGTTTGGCATCGGACTTCGGTAGGAGGGTGGTCGTCGCGAACCAGCCGGCCCTTTACAGAGCCTATCACACCGCATGAGACCATAGGACGACACCTCAGATTCAGAAAAAAATGAAGTATCGTTGCCTGGGATGGATTACTAGGAGGCAGGTCTCATTTGTGTTTCCTTAGTCGCGTCTTACGACACCCACGGAAAGAGATGGGGTGGTGTTATTCTCAACCGATCACCACACGGTTGAGAACAGCGAACGCCATTGGGCTACGAATGCTTCGAGTCTCTTCATCTGATTTTAAGTTTCTAAGTTCAAATCCTGCTTAACGGATTATTCGCTTCCATTTCCACCATTTTTGTTGTATAAAATGTCGTTGAGAGCTGCGAGACTAATGATGTCTGAATATTCTGGAGGTTAATAGCTTAGTGAAGGGGATACCATATCAGAAATCAAGTTGTATTTGAGTCTTTTACAGTATTTATGGTATTATGTGTTCAAATCGCGGAAGTTTAAAAGTGTTATAGTATTTATGGTGATTTTAAATTGATCATCATTTGACATTTGATAATTATTTGACACATTTTCCTACCGACTCTATACCTTTATCTATACCTTGAAAACGTACTTTATGACATGATGCCCGGGTTCTTCCATCGATGGAAGTATCAAGAAAAGCATTGAATTTTCTGAACACTGTATCTAGAATAATAAAATAAAAATGTTGGAAAGTTTTTGTAATCAGATAAAATCGGGATTTTAACACAGTCCGCCATGTGGTGACCGGTTCATAATAACACCACCTCATCTCTTTCCGTGGGTGTCGTAAGAGTCGACTAAGGAAACACAAATGAGACCTACCTTCTAGTTATCCATCTTAGACAACGACAGCTCAGTATGTTTTCAATCTTAGGTGTCGTCCTATGGTCTCATGCGGCGTGGTAGACGGGCCGTCTGGTTCGCGACCACCCTCTTACCGAAGTCCAACGCCAAAAAGCTTGCTATGTTCCGTTGGTGCGTAGGAGTACCAGGGCCTTATTGGCATTTTCTTGGTTAACTCGCTCCATCGTCAACCTCATCTATGACCTTAGTCAAGATTGCCATTATAGAATAAAAAAAATAAAAAAAATAATGGTGGAAAGTTTTTGTTAGCATTTAATCCGGATTTTAACACAGTTGGGTCAAAAAAGCATACAGTGCACAGTCCAATCCAAGCGAATAGTATCGTAAAAAAAGGAAAAACTGAAGGAAGAAACTAAAGCCTACTGTTACAACCACCTGGGATTTTAATTACGTCCACACAATCACAATGAGTGAGTCAGGACTCTGTTGACCTAAATATATCTACACTAATATTACAAAGAAAAAAAACTTATATTTTTGTGTGTAACGCATAAACTTAAAAACTACTGGACCGACTTTAAAAATTCTTTCACAATTAGAATGCTACATTTACCCTAAGAAACATAGACTACACAATTTTCACTAATTTCCATGAGATCGAAGTCCCGGGAGGAATGCTAGTATTTAATAAACACAAATTAGTATAATATAAATATTTAATTAGCACAAATTGTGTAATTTCTTTAAACCGGTCATAAAAAGATGACAATGAATGTGAACTTACAAAAAAACCATAGTTCCCGCATTAGGTATAATGTTTTCTTTTACAATATTATATTTGAAATAAAGCTGAAACAATGAGATATAACAGGCTCTTAATATCAAAGCTATGATTTTCTCGCTTGATAAAAATACTGCACCGGAAATCACGAATATATACGTCATATCCGGCGTACACCGGTAACTTCCGGTACGCGTTCCTCACTTCCGCCGCAAATCGGAAACAACATGATGAAACAATCTATATTATAAGTTGTTAAGAATAATATTTTTTACTATAAACACGGAACTTAATAAAATAAGTGGTAAATGTTTTAGTCTCGTCTATTTCTTTGAAAATTCAATTTATGTGGGGTAGCTACATAAAATCGCCACGGCCAAACTACTCATATAAATACGGCCAGCGTATCGAATAAACATTCATTCATCCAACGTCACTCGGCGTTTCACTACACCTCTGCTCGACCCTACCATCGTCCAGCCGCTATATTAATCACAACTACTACATTGGTGACCCCGACGTGATATGAACACGCAACCTTCTGATATTCAATTATAAAAATTCAAAAATTAAAATTCAATTTATATAAGCAGGTCTGACTCACTGACTCATAAACGCCCAGCCCAAACCGTTTGACTAAGATACTGAAAATGGCACAAATATTCCTCCTTTAACGTAGGCAAGGAATAGGTAAGGTTTTAATAAAATTCTCACGGAAACAAAGTGCCTGGCATTCTCTAGTCAATACTACATAGTTAAGTAATAAGACCTCCTTTACCAATTTTCCTAGAAACCATTAGCCTAAGACCCTGACAGAGGATTAAGTGTATTTTACGACTCTTTTACATTTAGTCATGGTCTACAACTCTATATCAATATTTTTACTACTTATTGGAAATACCATGTGTCACAATTGCATACGTGATCCTAGCTAGAAAACCAGATTAGTTACGCATTGAAGAACCTAGTATATAAGGAGCTGCGTCTCCATACACCATCATTCTGCTGCTAACATCTGTAACAGGAACTCTACTATACAGTCTTGTAAATCCTGAAATAAAGCTCAATCATCAAAAGTACAAGTTTTATTGAAGAAGTCGTGTTCCGACGGTGACTAGAAGATAACTACATATGTAAAAGTGTGTTTGTTTGTCCTTTCTTCACGTCAAAACTGTGCAATGAATCAACAAGGATAGAGAGTGTCATAGGCTTATTTTCACGTGACCAAATTTGTAGACGAAAACTCGTTTTAATATTTATATGATATTTAATATTGTGAGAAAGTAAAGATACACTCATAGTCACAACATTCTCAATTTTATGTCACTAAGAAAAAAATACGACAAAATGATCAATACCCAGCTTCCTTCGCCGTTAATTAAATCCAAGCAAACTAATTACCGTTCTCCTGAACCAAGCCTCCGCCAGGGTTCCGCAGGAAAAGGGCTTTCTGGTGAGTAAACGTGAAATGAAAGTGAATGCGGAACTGGATCAGGTAAACGTACAGAATTAATCACACCTCCGTGTAAAGCGTAAGGGATCAAACTGTAGTCAGCATTTTGTTGTGGAGCTACTGAATTAGCGACTTCTTGAGGCCTAGACTAAGTCGCATTCTGTTAGCGATTGCTAAGATCGTTAGTTCTGATACAGATCGGATTGGACTTTTTGCTATTGTGTCCATGGATCAATTTCGACTCATTAGCATTGTTTGACGTGTATATCTGTGTGTCTGTCTGTGGCAACGTAGCTTCTAAACAAATGGACCGATTTCAATGCCGTTTTTTTTTTGAAAGCTGACCTGATTGAATGGTTTTTAGTTATATTTGATCGTTCAGCCGCTTAAGAGTTATAAGCGATCGAATGTCCGGGGTAATACCACATTTTTAAGTTTAGAGTTATCTGATTTTTCTTTATCGCTAAAAGAAAATGATATTATCTCGAATTTCTCACGAGTTGATGGTACATCGAAGGCACCTAAATTTTGCTGACCCAATACTTGGCCACTTCTCATCGATCGCAATATCGAATGTGTTCATGGATTCCTATATGGCACAAAAGAAGAAGAATCTGACTTTGTTGTATGTTAGGGCATTACAAAGGCGATTTGTTGAAGGGTTGTACCTACTTAAGTATCCAGCATATCCCTGATGAGAAAAGGGGCAAAAAGCTTAGAAGAAGAATCGTGTGAAGTGAGAAAATAGCATATTCCTATACAGAGAGAGTGCAATAGAAAGTAATAATTTTGGCGGTGTTTTTTTATTTTTTTATTATAAGATGGGTTAACTCTTGACCTCAATCTTGACCATAAGGTCAAAGACGAGGTCGACGATGGAGCGAGTTAACCCAGAAAATGCCTGTAAAGGCACAGGTACTCCCACGCAACGACGGAACACAGCAAGCTGTTTGGCGTCGGACTTCGGTAGAAGGGTGGTCGCAAACCAGACGGCCCTTTACAGAGCCTACCACACCGCATGAGACCATAGGACGACACCTCAGATTCAGAAAAAAATGAAGTGTCGTTGGCTGGGATGGATTACTAGGAGGCAGGTCTCATTTGTGTTTCCTTAGTCGCCTCTTACGACACCCACGGAAAGAGATGGGGTGGTGTTATTCTCAACCGATCACCACACGGGTGTTCATGAACATAAACTGATTTTTTTAAAATCTCTCTGAAAAAGAAAGAATTATGTCTGCAATAATTGATGTCTCATTCTAAGCTCAATAACTTAGCTTTTAAATGAAAGCATGTTTATCAACACTAAAATTTCAAAAAGAGAAAATATTTGTATTTTTGTATGTTTGTAATAAGTACCTACTGGACCGATTTAAAAAATTCTATCTCCATTAGAATGTTAAAATATCCCGGAGTATAGGCTACACAATTTTCCCGAATTCCCACAGGAATGAAGTCCCGGGCGGAAACCTAATAATTGAATAAGTAAAACTCAACAAATTTCGTTGCTTTTAAGCAAATTGCTTTGTCTTTTCCTGTAATCTAGTTTCCTGGCTCCAAACCCACTCACTCGCGCCAAACCTTTTCTCAGGCAGAACAGATCCTTATTCAATTATCTAAATGAAACCCAGATCGAGTGATCTCACTCAATACATTAACGCAATTTGTGCTGTACTCCCCCAAATTAAGACTTAAAGTTCTTTATTAGGTATTTTAATAACAAGTTCGCTTTTTGCGGCTCCGCGAATCAAGTAATTAAATTTTATAAGGTTAGAGTTTTTCTTAATTGTGGATTTTTTATTGATTTCTGCATAAGTAATTGATTATTTTATTAGGTACTTATCGCCACAGATTAGTTATATTATTATTATTATTTTAATAACTTTTCTCATATTTTCCTCACGCACTGCTTAGGTCCGTGTATGTAAGATATATCTGTAATAACATATAAGTTATTAGTTAATTACAACAAAAATATGTGTCAGAAAATTAAGTCATACTGTTGCCTTTTTGTACAGTCACGGAATGAAAACCTTCGTCAGTTTTTAAATTGATTCCTTTATCGTTCCCCGAGTACTTATCACCTTTTGAAAATTTGATACAGAATTGACTGTTAGTTGACTTGCCTAGAAAATACGCTTTATCTACTATATAAAAATAAGTCGGGTTTTCCTTCCTGACGCTATAACTCCAGAACGCACGAACCGATTTCCACGGTTTTGCATTCGTTGGAAAGGTCTCGGGCTCCGTGAGGTTTATAGGATACTTTTTATTTAAAAAAAAATTAGGACGCGGGCGGAGCCACGGGCGGAAAGCTAGTTATTTCTAAAACAAAGTTAAAATTGATTTAGCTCAAGATTTGTTGAGTAAGAAGATAATTATCATAGAAAAGTTTGCACACGTTAAAAAACTTCTTTTGGTTAGATTTATGAATAAAACTAGGTGTTGTCATTTCTAATGTCTGTCAAAAACGTCAGAGTGCAAGAAAAAACTGACATTAGATGATGAACTTTGTCATTTATAGCAAACGTCACATTTATTTATTGTTAAATTAATGTTATCACGATTGTTTTTGTTCTGGAATGTTGGCATAATTGATTCCTGCATTAGTGCGAGCAAAAATCGACCTTAAGGTGACGAACCTTTTTATTCCTCGACTGTACATTGTGTTTTATGTTATACTAGCTTCGCTCCCGTGGAAATTTGGGAAAATTATATAGCCTATGTGTTAATCCAGGGTGTCAGCTACCTCCATACAAAATTCTATTAAAATTGATTCAGCCAGTTGAGCGTGAAAGTGTAACAAACATCAAAAAAGTCATTCATCTCCATAAACTTTCGCATTTATAATTTTAATAGGATATGATGTATATAGCATGACTTTAAATTAGTCCATGAAACTACTAGGGGGTCATTCTATCCATAAAACTGAATGTTTTTTTCCCAAGGAACTTATATAAAATAAAATAAAAGTAAAAAATACATCAGTTATGATTTTTAGTCAAAATATGTCAGACTCACACAAAACTAAAACGAAAACATAATTCCGTCGACTAAAAATGTTGCTATGGACAAACTGTTATACTTATGTCACGGGGTGTTCTTGGTATGCGTACGTAGATGACATTTCTGCAGTATGTTATACTGTATTGTTTCGGGTGCACGTGTTTACAGCTAAACTTTATTCATTAATTTTGTATTACTCAGTTGAAAACACCCCATTTTAATTATTTGCTCTAGGTTCCGTAAGCACAATAAGACCTCATTAGCCTTTATTTAAATCGTTCACACAGTACAAATCGGTACAGAGGCCAGCGCATCAGGTTACTCTTTTGCGCATTTATCTAAATTTTTAATAATTTTAGATTTTCTTTTTATTGGGTACTAGGACTTCGTTTCCGTGGAAATTTCGTAAAATCTTTTGTTATTTCTTGCTTACGTTACAAAAAGAACCTCCTTGCGAATTTCAGCTTTCTAGGTCCAATGGTTTAAACTGGGCGTTGATGAGTCAGTGAGTCAGGACATCAAATATATACAAGGTTACTGGTATTACGTCACAATACCTTCAAGGGGTAATAGTAGGAGATCATTAGCTATCAAATCACCCTCTAGTAGATGGGATACCAATTTCGAAAAAAAATCCTCCGCTTTTTAAGCAAAGTGGGTTATACTTCTTCAAATTGTATTTTTAAAGAAACTTAAATAGTTATTTTTAGCCGAGCCTGTATAATTGTACACCGTATCTTCGTTGTTATTTAACTAAAACAATGTAAAAACCCACTTTTCTTCAAAATCAGGATTTATTTTTCAAAATTGAAGTTCAATGTGTATATCGAAATTGGTACATTTTTGCCTCATCTGCCCGAAGGTGAATTGATAGCTAATGACCTTGACTATCACCCCTTAAAGGGATCGTGACCAATAACATGTATAAGACTTATAAAACAAGCTGTTTAGTCCCGCTACACAATTTCTCAGCCCAACATCTCAGTGTGACACCGTCGTTCCGTCTAACGTCTGTGCGGCACAGACATTTCTGCAGAATACTGTATGGTTTTTACAGCTAAACCATTATTCATAAATTTCATATCACTCAGTTGAAAGCTCTTCACATCACTCCACCTGAATTATTTTCTAGGTCCAATGCTTCATGAGGCCGTATTACAGTATGCGACTCAGACTCTGGTCTATATTTGACTAGCAGTCGTCTTTGTCATTTTGATAGTGAAAGAAAGAGACAATCAATACTAAAGTACAGATCAAGACTTGAGTCTCCTTCTGTAATGCCTCAGTGTGTCACCGTCGTTCCGTCTAACGTCTGTGGCGCCAGTTATTCCGCCGATTGCACCGTTCACGCCACATTGTTCTCTGGTTCGGCTCTAATTAACTAGCAGTCAATACCACTCGCCTTCAGATGTAAGCCAACCAAGCGCAGCCAATTATTCGCCAATTAATTTTGCAATAACAACCCGTAGGTGCTGTAGTTGGCGGCAGAATTGGTGTTCAAGATGTTTGTCGCCAACTTGTGAGGTGAAATGTTAATATCTTAGGAGCTACGTTAGTATAAGAATAAGAAGGTAGCACAGAATTTTAACAAAATATTTCAATACAGTACATGAAAAATTTATAAAAATAACTCTAAAATTAACCCTCCGCATACCAGGTGGGGTGTAATAAACCCCAGGCGGTGAAAAATCGATATATTTTCAAAAATTTTCGTGCGCGGAATCTGAAGCTCTCAGTAGCTGGAGTTGCGACGTTCTTACACTGGCAAGTACCATTAGTTTAGTGGTGCGTGCGTTTTTTAGGGCTCTAGATGCATTTTTGTTTAGAGTTGTTGTTATTTTAGCATATACAAAATGCAATTATGGCGAACTAAAGAACTCCTACCTCGAGATTGAAGTAAAAATTTAAAGATGTATCATCGTTGTTCAATTTTTTTAAATTTAGTCAGTTTAATTACAAACATTTGTAATTATCAATTCTTAGGGTAATTTCAAGTGTAAATTAGTAGTCAGAAGATGGCATTTTCGCTACCCTTTTTCAACACACCATTTAATCTATTTCATTTTTTTTATATAGTGCTACTCAGGTTATGTTCAATTTCAAAAATATGCAATTATAATTCAGTACCCCCTATTCCTATCTGATTACAGCGACCGTTTTGTTAGGGTATGTTACACCCCACCTTGTATGGCATGTTACAAATTTTCACCTGGTATACCGAGGGTTAAAAAAAAATATATATTTGGGGCCTTATCACAAAATACTAATCTAATTTTTAATTAATGACAAGGCTCAAATACAGAGCTTTGACTAGATATCCGTTTCAATGTTTTTTTTCGCTGTAACTTTTTTGTAATCGGCACGTTCAGTAAACCTAACCTGGCAATGATTAGCTCAATGTTGTCCCAACCTTTCACAAAGTTTTGTTACAATTGGATTTCACATCCTCGAAAAATGTACAAAAATATTTGTATGTAAAACAGCAATTTCATAGGTCACAAGGCAAAACCCCAAATTTTTTCACAACAAAGAAAATCCCGTCAAAATTAGCTTAGTTGATAAATAGTTTTGCATACTATGACATTCAATAACATTTTTAATTACTACTTATCACTCGACAAGGGTTAAGTAATGAATCACCATGTTTCGTCAATATTTATTTTCCCTTCAACTATCCGGTGGTATATTTGAGCAACACAACAAAATTTAATTCATTACAATATTTACAATCTTTGTTATTATTTACAACATACGGTTTTTACTTACATTTTTCATATTTATCTACTATTTTTATTATATTCATTAAATACATACGTCATAAGTAACATGCACACGCGCGCAGAGAGCGCCTCCGTCCACTTAGGTCCTGGCAGAATATCAGCGTTGCGCCAGCGCCATTTTCACTGACACGATACACGCAACACCAACCACTCACACATACACATACACACACTCACACACACACACACACACACACACACACATTCCTACTCACTCTCAAACACACACTATACTCTTCCAAACACATTAATTTTAATTACCTAATCGTTAAAATACAAATGTTTTTATTTTTTTAGTTTTTGTAATTGTGTGTAATGTGTCAGTTAAATAAAGGTTTTATCTATCTATGTATCTATCTATCTAAGTTTTTGTCATGGAGGTAGTGATATTAGGTCCATGATAAGTAGAGAGTTCAAAATGTTCTTGATTTAAGGTGGTAAATTAAATTTATGATGAAGAAAATAGTAAATGAATAAAAGAAACTTGAGTGTCCACTGACCTCAATGAATTTCCCGGGTTAGGAAAGTAATAGCAAGTGATAAAGACTTCTTCACATCCTGTAGTGTTAAAATGGCGCCTAACTTTGTCTTATTTTTTTTCTGTATTGTTTTCTTAGTACAGCTGTCTCCGCTATGAGATATATATCCATTATATACTCATTATAACTTTCAAATTAAAACGAATTTGGATTTCACTGCAAACACATTTCTGAAATCTTTAGTTTTTATCATGCAGGTTAGGTATAATTTTTTTAATAAAAATAAATAATAATTTTGTGTATATTTTAGTTACAACTTATATTATTTAAATATTTGGAAATATTAGTACTTTATTCTAGAATTCTAATATCCATAATTGATTTACCAATAATCGTTGTTCTTTTCGTAACTGTCAGCCCAAAGCCGATTTTTAATAACGTGAGTAAAATGTGTAACACTCGCGAATCGTTTATTAGTATAATTTGACCACATACATAGCAAAATTAATTTGAATTTAATTTACACTGTCTTGAGGCCATTTTATAACACTGCTTATAACTGCGACTGCTTATAACTTTTAAACGGCTAAACAGATTTTCATGAAACATGGCTAAAAACGCTTGAGATAAAATTATCTATGACGCAAAAAAATTAAACGAAAATCGGTTCATCCGTTTGGGAGCTACGATACCATAGACAGATATACAGATACACAGACAGATACGTTAAACTTATAACACCCCTCTCTTTTTGCGTCGGGGGTTAAAAATATTCGAAAGTAGTTGAAAAATTAAGGTTGCCCTAAGGTTGCCTGGAAGAAATTGCTACCTAGCAATAAGGCCGCCTTGTTGTACACTATGTTTTATGTTCTGTTAATTGTGCTGTATGTCCTTGTGTGCAAATAAAGTATATTGTATTGTATTGTAAAAATTAAATAATTACCTAAAAAAACTCATTCTGTACAACTGGTTACAACAAACAGCTTGAACATCTCCATAACTTAAAACAGCGATTCATGAAAGCAAGTTTTTAGGGCTCCGTCGCGCAATCAGATAGGCCAGGTCACATGGCAGGGACAAATGCGATCGTAACTCACAACCCTGGACTCCCCTCGAGATTTCTTATACACCTACATGGGGCAAAGAAAGGAAAACATGGTGTTACGTCCTAACAAAAGATAGGCGTCAAATTTTCTTTACAAAATGTTTATTTTTACAAATCCAATGCAAATTACCATAATTGTTGCGTCCGTTGGCAGATACGTCCTACCGAATCTCGTAAAGTCTCAGTCAAAAACTATAGCTATGCATGAAGGAGTCTGCAACACATGGCATTTTATAGTTCAGGAATGTGTGAATGAATTTTCACATAAAATAAATACCAATTTTGAATTCTAAATGTTGTTTGTTATTGCTTTCATGTTTCTCTATAGTGACAAGTTAACTTACACTGAAGTTTTCTTATAGAAATTATAAAAAAGCATTTTTGATTAACTAATTTTTGTTAAGTCAACGATAATATTTTTGAAGTTCAGCGTTGTATCTAAGCACAGAAAAGAGATTTGTTTTTCTCTACCTACTTATAAGATCGTTTCCCAGAATAAAATAAATTTCACTTTTACTAAAAATGTATTAAATAAATAATAGATAAAGATAATAGTTAATTATAAGAACTTAAATTTTTAAACTTAAGTAGGTGTAGGGTAACTATTTTTTTTATGGTCACCTTTTCTCCGGGGATGACAAGGGGCTAGCTTTTTGATTAGCATAAAGTTTTATTTAGATACATTTTACATGTTTCTTTGACTATATAAAATTACTATAAAATAAGTCTTTTTTGACTTGTTTCTATTTGGCATGATAATTATTGATTGTTTTTTGATTTTATTCAAAAAAAATCTGAGTCATTGCTGGTTTGTGTTGTTTTTGACACCAATCATTTCTATTTATGCTGCCTCCTATAGCGTCTTTTTCTTCTTCGGTAAAAGCACCGGTTATTACAACGTTATATCTACATTCTGTATGTATAAAGATGGCCACGACACTTTTCTTTACGAGACCCTTTTTATGATAAGCCTAATGGGGGAACCGTCTTGGTGACGTCATAAAGACATCAGTGGCTTTTCCTGTTTTTTTTTCGACTTAGAGTAATTTATTTACGTTGTAAATTTTCAGGGGTAATGAGCTCAAGCGCCATGTCAAACAGTTTGTTCCGGATTTTCACAAAATTTTGAGGGTTATTTATTATTTACATAAATGCTCTTAACTTCACGATCTTGTACAGACAGTAGCACATCAGATTACCATTTGTACTAGATAAGGGCTCCGACAAATTCATCATGATGTGCTGCTATGTAAAGAAAGAAAGAAAAAAAAGAAAAGAAAAAGAATCACAATAACACCAACAATGGTACGAACAATAATGCAACAAATGGTACAACAACAATGGTACTACAATGGTATGGTTCAACAATGGTACAACAATGGTATGGTTCGTATAATAATGGTACGAATTAAAATTCTTTTGCGGAAAATCCTCAAGAAACTGAAAAGTTTTCTCCACGGAAATTCTCCAATTCTCATATCCTTCAATTTCATTAATTTAAGATCACTTACTAAAGATCACTTACTTACTAAAGACTTTGAAGAATGAGCACAGAAATATTAACTTTACTAAAAAATTCGAACGGCAATTTGAATTACTACTGTCCCCTATGTTCTCAGCTTCTAGTATTACTAAGGAGGCAATGGTAATACAATTTTGCCAAATGACATCAAACTTGTTTGACAAGCAAACATCACCCTTAAAATTAGAAACATCCATTTCAATGAAAGAAAAATCGTGAATCAGTTATCAGCTGTTATTTATCTTGTTTTCAGTCTCCCGAAACGATTTTTCCTTATGCCCCGGACACGGAACGAATTATCATTCAATTTGTTCGACGAGGAAGTTTTATCGACGTTTCGATCCGTTTAACATATAAATTAGGTTCCAATCTATTGAATGTCTGATGATATCTTTTGTATTCAAGTCGTCTTCAGTGAGTTCTGTTTTGAAAGAAAGTAGTTTCAGTTTTAATAGTTTCTTTAACCGTTATTAGTAGAATAATGTTTTTTTAATGTCTATTCCAGAAGAGTATTTCAATGTAAATCCATCATTCTTAAATAGATTATTGAAGTTTAAAATAAATAAAAAGAGTCTCGACTAACTGGAATTAGAAAACTGTTTGTTTTGAAAATTTGCTAAAAAGTGCTATAGATTCCTAAGAAGTCCTTTTCAATTTATTTTAAAACTAGCTTTCCGCCCACGGCTCCACTCCACCCGCGTTGACTACAAGTTATATCGTGCCCAGCTGTGAGATTTCCAAGGTCTAATCTTTCTCTATCAAATTTCATCAAAATTGGTTCAGTAGTTAAGCCCTGAAAGCGTAACAGAAAGACAGACCAGGGCCTTTCGCATTTATAATTTTAGGAGAGATTTCTATGAGTCGAGTTAAAGCTATAAGCTGGCACTAAAATTGTCTAATAGAAACGAGTCTAATAAATGTTGATAGGTTTTTCTTAATTTCCTCATAAAACAAAAGCCGTTATGATTTCAAAGGCATCTGGTAACTTGACCCTTAATTTTACGTTCGTTTTACGACAAAATTTATTATTTTCATTAAAACACAGGTGCTTTGTTGAAATTGTTCAAGAAAATGTTCGATGCGTGCCTTATCATTTGTGACTAAGTAGAGGGTTCACGACAACATTAGGAGAGACTGTAATGACAGGGGTGCAATGGTTTATCACTGCACTGTGCATAAAAAATGAAGAGTGCTCCGTTTAAGATAACAATTTAATTTTTTTTTGCTCTCAGTGATTGCATTAACAAAAATATTCTGACTACGAAGACTTGATCCTTGCTATGTAACATTATAAATGCGAAAGTAACTGTCTGTCTGTCCGTCTTTCATGCCTAAACTACCGAACCGATTTGATGAAATTTGGTACAGAGATAGATTAGAGCCTGGGAAAGGACATAGGCTACATTTTATCCCACGGTTGGGTACAATATAATCTGTAGTCCACGCGGGCGGAGCCGCGGGCGGAAAGCTAGTGTAGATATAATTACTTACCATTTATATAGATTATTTACAGGTTTCGAACGCGAAAAAAATTAGAAATTGAAGCAGTTGCCATGGCTGAATCGGTCGGACCTCATCATCATCATGTAAAGCCGATTTTTTCTTACCAGCCCATATACGTCCCCACCGAGGGGCACGGGCCTCCTTTCGAAACACGAAGGGGATTTAGGCCATAGTCCACCACGCTGACCCAATGCGGGTTGGTGGACCGCTCGTCTTTCGAAAATAATTTTCTTGGACGGGCGGGTTTCATCACGATGTTTTCCTTCACCGTTGAGCAAGTGATAATTAGAAATCCGTACATAAATCCGAAAAGACGAATTTAGTGGTACAGGCCCGCACCAGGATTTGTCCTAGGAATATAAAAATGAAGACAACGCGAAGAGTACCGCCCTACATGTTGACCTTGACGACACCCTAATCTTAATCGCTTTCGTTATGCAAATGGGTAACCTGACATGCTGCTGTACCTTAGTAGAGAGCAAGTAACCCAAATTAAAATTAACATGCTTAAGGTATGGTTGGGTGAGAAGGTTAAAGGTTATTTTACCAAGCAGCCGAACAAAACAAAGTCGTTTGATTTAATGACATGCAAGCTAAGTTATTAAATTATAGCTACGTAATTATGACTCTGTATAATCTATCATATCTGGGGGCACGGCAGTGCCCCCACCAAGTCGAGCAAAAAAGCGTCACGGCCGTACCATCCTTTTCTCGAAGCAATTCAGACCATTTTCGACCCCCTGTAACTTCGTTGTGGATAAAACTAGAAGACTGAAATTTCAGTAACCATGCAGGCATTGTAAAGACACGGTATATTTCAAATTTCATTCAATTTGAACCAGTATTTTAAGAATTATAACGGGTCAAATTTCTTAATTTTGTCACTCACTGACTCACCGATCATCAAAATTCTAAGGCACTTCTAGCAGACCTAGAAGCTTTAAATTTGGAATATAAGTAGTGTTTGGTGTATGAATCAAGGAAAAACTAAAAAATCTAGAAAAGACCGCAAAGAAAATTAAGCCCAAGTCTTCAGTTAAATTTTTCAATATTGGCTTTATTCGTAACGATGTTTTACGGCAGTTATTATTATTGCGTGCGAAGCCGCGGGTTTAAGCTAGTCCCATATAAATATAGGCGCATGGTAGTGCCCCTGCCAAATCGAGCAAAAAATGGGTATTCCCGTCATGAAAACACGTGTAAATTAAATTATTTAATGCAAAAAACGTACCTACGTGCGTATTCGTACTTATTACGAGTGCGTAAGGTTGTAAATTAATTATTATACCACGCGCTGCGATGCTAGCGAGTGAGCGCGGGCCGTTACTACGCGCTGCGCGGTAATAGCGCGAGGGCGCGGGGCGGGGACAGTGGCGGGGCGCGCGGAAAGGTGAATGCCGCCGAGCGAGCAGCAGCTGCGCTCATCCGCGCAAGCGACCCAATGCGGTTCGGATGTGCCCAGAATTCTTACCTATAAGTTTGCGATTTTCATTGATAATTTCGATTGCTTTTCTACAAAATACAAAAAGAAATGAGATCCCATCAAAAACAATACTTGTCAAAAAAACCAAGTCTCGCAACTCAGTTGTTCTGCGGTAAAAAGTTGTGAGATCCATGTAATACCAAGTCGGTTATTAATTTATTCAGTCTCTACTTAAGCGACTTTCTGTCTTAATACATCCAGTCTCTAAGACCACGATCGTGGTCCATAACTATTGAAAATCAATTGTGTCTGGAATCTCCGTACTCGAAGCATTAAGTTATTACGTAATAATTAACAGCATCTTATAGTGACGCATATCAATATTAAAATTATTTAATGTTTTATATAAATATATTGAGACTTGGCCATCGCCTGAAAACACGTGTAAATTCAATCGCCTGAAAACACATGTAAATTCAATTATTTAGTGAGATGGCCAAGTCTCGATATATTTATATAAAACATTAAAGAATTTTAATATTGATATGCGTCACTATAAGATGCTGTTAATTATTACGTAATAACTTAATGCTTCGAGTACGGAGATTCCAGACACAATTGATTTTCAATAGTTATGGACCACGATCGTGGTCTTAGAGACTGGACGTATTAAGACAGAAAGTCGCTTAAGTAGAGACTGAATAAATTAATAACCGACTTGGTATTACATGGATCTCACAACTTTTTACCGCAGAACAACTGAGTTGCGAGACTTGGTTTTTTTGACAAGTATTGTTTTTGATGGGATCCATTATTCTTGTAAACTATAAATGTACTGCAGCCCGAGCAAGATGGCGACAAACTCGCGTGGCGCGCCACTCGGCTCACGCTGCAACTTCACCCGGATTGCGCAAGGACCCCGCGCAAAGGCTTGCTCGCCCTCTGGCGTTGTTAATGTTGACATTTTGACATAGACGCATTACGCACGCTATCTCCATTATACTCGAGCTGCTGAGCGCCATAGCCTACACTATTGTATATTTTATCATTTACTCAAGTTTTTCTTATCTACTTCTACATTGATATCATAAAGAAGAAAGATTTGTATGTTTGTAACGAATAAACTCAAAAACTACTGCACTTAAAAAACTCGAAATTTTATTTTCGATAGAAAATTTTGCGAATGACATGAACAACAAACTTTTTCCGAATTCTCACGAGAACGAAGTCCCGTGTGAAAAGCTTGTAAGTATTGAATATAAAATTGAGAGCGGAAATATTTCATTCATAAAAACACGCCCCTACAAATAATCAAAATGCAACTTGCTGTACAATTTAAAAACAAAGTGCTTAAATCACAGGAGGTTAAAACGCGAAATCCAATTTCCGTTCAGAATGGCCACCTATCAAAATAAGTTAATACCTTCCAAACAAACTCGAAAGGTTCTCGCGAGTAATACTTTGAAAAGTTTTCCAAGAGATTTATGTAGAAAACTTTATCCATTTTTCATATTTTTTTCTCGAACATGCTTTCTGTGTGAACGATTATCATTCTTTTATTTTTTTGCTAGCTGAAAACAAGTTTCTTTTGTCCAGAAATTAGGCATGTCAACGTAAGTACACACATCAACAAAGTCTAAGCAACACGCACGATTTTTCATACAACAGAGCAATGATATTATATGTTACTTATCAACAGAGGCCTCTTTGAGAAGCTGTGAAAAGTATTTAAGACACGTATTTTTGATAAAATCTTTAGTGTGAGCAAGTTCTATACCCGAATTTAAAATTCCCATAAATGAACTTTATCTAGCTTGAAGTTTGTGAAAAAGAGACGAAAATGAAAATTTAATTTCACCATTTCCATACTAAAAGCAAAGAAAAACTGCGTTTTCATTTTCATTTTTCCCTCTTTTCCACAAATTTCAAGCTAAATAAAGTTCATTTATAGGTATTGAAAATTCAGGTATAGAACTTGGTAAATATTTTATTAAAAATACGTGTCTTAAATACTTTTCACAGCTTCTCAAAGAGGCCTCTGTTGTATGAAAAATCGTGCGTGTTGCTTAGACTTTGTTGAGTAGTGTAGGTTATTTTTTTATGATAAGAAAGCAAAAAAAGATTTAATTTTACTATTTTGGACACACAACACATAATTTAATTACCTTTGGATCGCCGCACACGGGCCACAAAACGCCGCACGAGAAGCTAGAAATGGCGACCACTGGCGTCAATCGTGTGCGGCGAATATATGAAAACTACAAGAAATATGACGGTGGCGGCGTTTTGTGGTTGTGGCCGGTGGCCCCATGTGCAGCGACCCTTTACTCCCGACGTTTTTCGGCTAGGTTATACTGCGCCGTGGTCACGGGTAGACACAACACATAGTATCAAGCAAGTTAACAGAAGAAAGAGAACAACAAATATAAAACTAAAGAAAGAAGCATAAAGAAGCCTATCCAACCTGTGACACTTGTTGGTTATGCTTACAATCAGACATAATAGCATAAGTGTTTCCCTGATGAAGTTGAATTTTTACCCAAAATTAAATAACTGCTTAAAGTCACTTCACTGACTCAAAAGTAAACTGTATGCTGAAAAGTTGCTTCTACCAGAAAACTCTATTTTACTTCTCACTTCCATTCAAACTTGGAAGTAAACTTTCCAAAATAGGTATATCATTAAAGAGATTACATTCATTAGGGGGGAAGCGGAATCATGCTTAGATAACATATTGACCAATTTGAATGAAGACCTAATTAGTAGTATAAATCTTGACCAAAATGGATTATCGGACGGACATGCTGCGCTTTTTTGTGACCTCATAGTTAGTAGACATAATGAAAATAGTTTTAGAATGATTATTACTCACAGAAGGGTTTTTAATAAATATAATAATGACATGTTTCGGGGAGAGATAATCAAAACAAAATGGAGTCAATTAGGCATAAACAGCTTTTTGTCTAAATTCAATGAAACTTTTAAAAAATGTTTTAAAAAGATCTGTAAAAGAAGGAAACAATCAGTTGGCACTAAGTTGAGTTGGACTACCAGAGGCATAAGGACTGCTAGCTTGATGAAACGGGTATTAATCAACACAAATGCAACTACAAATCATGACTCTTTGCTTACTTATAAAACCAATTATATAAGAATTTTTAGAAAAGTGATACGGAAGGCGAAAAAGTTGACTGTGCAGAGAGATATCAACAATGCTAGTAACTCTACGAAAAGTATATGGAATGTTGTTAATAAATACAAAAATAATAAGGTAGGCTCTAGAATAAGTTTGAATGTGCAGGGAACTGTTACTCACGATGTGCAGTGTGTTGTTGATACTTTTTGTGACCATTTTGACAAAAACATTATTGGTGATATTATAAACCAAGATGCTTCTCTAGATATTCTACAAAACTCTACAAAAAAAATTGATCCAATTATGGAATGGCCCCCTGCCTTAGTGAATGAAATCAAAAAGGTTGTTAGTGAGTTAAAACTTAAAAAGTCTTACGGATATGATGAGGTCCCTAGTAAATTATTGAAAGATAACATAGACATATTAGCAAGCCCCTTCACACATTTTGTTAATCTCTGTTTGCAACAAGGGGTTTTTCCAGATCAACTGAAGGTAGCGAAGGTTTTTCCTGTGTACAAAAATGGTTCAAAGACAGATCCGGGCAATTACAGACCAATCTCCTTGCTTCCGATTATGTCCAAAATTCTAGAAAAAGTTATAAAATCGCGATTGTTAAATCATCTCAATAGAAATGGTATCATTAATACAAGACAGTTTGGCTTTCAGAAGGATATTGGCACTTCGAATGCTATTGAGTCACTACTGAATGATGTCATTATAAAACTGAATCAAAAAGAAAAAGTCGCAGGGCTATTTCTTGATCTTAGTTCTGCATTTGATACAGTCAACCACCAGCTTTTAATAAATAAGTTTGAGCATTATGGGCTACAGGGAAAAGTCATGGAACTTCTAAAATCATACCTTGACAATAGATACCAGTTTGTACAAATCATTAACACAGATAAACTTGTTGAAAAACCATATGTCTCAGAAAGAAGGAAAATAAAGCGAGGTGTGCCTCAAGGATCAGTTCTTGGACCTCTATTTTTTATTATTTTTATAAATGATCTTATTGATTTCATGAATTCTAGAAATGTAGCATATAATGTGAGCTTGACTGTTTTTGCGGATGATACTAATGCCATTGTTTCCGCACCTGACATGGATGAACTTGAGTATAGTGTAAATCGCACCTTAAATAATTTTAACTCATGGTTTGTGAGCAATGATTTGACTGTGAATCCTAAGAAAACTTCTATAATTTTATTTAAAAATATGGTACGAGATCATGAAGTTATTCGGGCCCGGTTATCTGATGAAGTAATCCCAATTGTTAATGTAGTTAAATTTCTAGGAGTCAAAATTTATTGTTTTTTAAATTGGAAACAGGAACTAGAGGCCATCCAATGTGGCATTAGTTCAGCTTGTTATGCCATACGAACCCTGAGAGATGAACTAAACATCAAACAATTGAAGTGTGTATACTATGCTCTTGTGGAATCTAAGCTTAGATACAGCATTAAATATTGGGGGAACAGCTATTCCTATAATGTTAACAAAGCTTTTGTTATACAAAAAAGGGCTATAAGAAATATGGTTAGAATATCACAGATAGAGTCATGCAGGGATCATTTCATTAACTTGGAAATCCTAACTGTGCCATGTTTATATATATTTGTAGTCTTAACGAGTTTTCATAAGCGTCTTGGTCGTGAAGAAACTGAGGAAGATTAAAAGGTGTGTTTAAGTACTCGGAGAAAGGATGTGAGATATAACCTGATCCCCCGCTTAAATATTGTGAAACATAGTGTTGCATTTCAAGAAACTAGATTATTTAATAAACTGCCAAAATATCTAAAGCAGTTGACTAGTAATGTTACATTTAAAAGTAAGTTGAGGGCCCTTCTGATAAGTAAATGTTATTATAGTATTGATGAGTTTATTAACGATAGTGAATTTTTATGACATGTTGACTGTATATTATTGACTTTTTCATTTAATTTTTTATTTTAACATTTTTTAGATTTATTAATTTGACATTGTATTCTTTCTTTTTTAATTAATGTAGTTTTAAGCACATATATTCAACACAATATGTTTATTGTTAAGAATTGTGAATAAAATAAATAAAAATAAATAAATAAAAATGCCGAATAAAAAAAATTCTATTCTATTCTATTTGCAAACTTATTTCTTCAATACTTTTTCACCTGAACCTAATTTTTTTACGCCAAACATTTTATATCGACTCATAATACGACTAATTTAAGAGCATATAATAAAACAAATAATTTAAAATTAAACAATCATTAACTTTGTTATTTTTTTAATTTCACACGATTCGAAATTTTTGTACATCCTTAGTCCACTTAGATTGTATTAGTTTTAGTTTTTTGCCGACACAATCACTTACTTTCTCGCTATCATCTTTGTCAATTATATTAAGTTATCCTTCACATTGTCTTCAATATTTATATTAACTCTACATTCGTCTTATCTTTTTAACCTGAAGCATTTTATTTAACACTAACGCTGCAGACATATTGAATTCTTCAATAAATAAGCGACTAGGAAACGAAATAGTTGTACATTGTATACAAATACCTTTTTTTTTACACTACAAGCTGGTGGTTACTTCACTTCTTAAAGTAGGCACATGTAAAGTGAAATGTCTATTACAGCTGCAGTCTGATGGCCCTCCTAAATGTTCATTGGCTATACAAATATTTGGTGAACGAAACTTTTCTTCTACTTTATTACTTTTTCTAGTAGATCTTGGTATGTTATGATTTAATATTGGACCAACATCTTTGAATAGGGTTCCATTTTCTTCAATACGCCCATCTTTTGTGTAGACATAAGAAGCATTATTATGATAACTATTTATTGGTTCGAAGGATTTATGCCATTCTTCTTTGTATTTTTTATCTTTTTCTTGGTAAATTACTTGTCCGTAGTTGGGGCTAACTGTTCGTTCATTACTAGAGCTTGCTGTGTCTTCATGGGTGTACCGCTGTGACATCCATACGTATCTAGCTAAAGGCTCCTCCGGGCCCCACAAGCGAGAAGGACGGAACGCTGCAGCTATTTTCTGGAAAATATAAATAAAAACTCATTGAAATATGCTGTTTAATCTCTCATAACGATCACGGTGTAGCTTTTACGCTGTTTGTTACTAATCCTATTCAAAACTTTTTAAAGTCACCCAACAATAACGGAGAACATCGTGAGTAAACCTCCACATTCAGGAGACTGGATGTGTAACCATGATCAAATCCGATCAGATTTCCCTGTCAATAGGATCACCGAAGTTAGATTGCAGTCGTTCCACTGTAATTGATCTGCCTTGATCCTGGATCACGGTCAGGTGTAGCCCGAATGAGAAATGGGGCAAAGTGCTAGGCAGAAGAAAAAAAACCTCGCTACAAAACATAACTTACTTGATGCAGCAGTAAACTTCAGTTTACTTCACAAACATAACTCACCGTAAATAAATTAAACTGTTCCTCTTTTGCGACTGAAACAGCTGCCATCATTACCATAATGATCAATATTCCAATAAATATGCCCACCAAAGGCCAAAGTGTCTGCATTTGACCCCAAGTCGATCTAATTAGGGTCCTAAGCCACCATAATAAGACTCCAAGTAGAATGAAAGGAGTTGTGCAAGAAAGGCTCATCCAGCAGCAGGATATCTTGCCTCCAGTCAGGAATTCTATATCTATGGTCAAATAACACCATCCTGAAATAAAAAACAATTTGATTCAAGCTTACGTACCTGGTTTCTAAGGGGTGCTTAAAATCATTAATTTTTAATTGTTAAATAAAATAAACATCAAACATTACTTTGAGTTTTGCTCTATGGATTTATTGTTTTCAGAAATCAAGATTTTGATAACTGATAGCTTGATAGATTGCATTTTAGAGTGAGAAACATTGTGGTTTTTTTAGCTTAATTTTTTTTTCGTAAATGGTTTTGCTCTGGACCACGATCTAGCCTAGAGGCGAAGATGTGGTCGAGAATGTAGCATGCTCACCCAGAAGATGCCTATTCACTCGAACTTTAAAGAGATTCGGATAATATGAGCCCAGAAATACTGAAGCAGGCAGAAAATTAATTTCTTAGTAGTGTGTAGTATATGTATAAGACGAAGAAAAACCCTTAGTACGGATCCGAGGAATCTCTGCAATGTAAAGGTGATAAGTACTCTACGGTGCCCTGCGTTGAATATGTGCTTGTATATTTGACTTACCATAAATAAAAACAAATCCAACGATCTCTACAACAGTAGCAAAGACAGCTAAAACTGGCATTACTAAATCGTCTAAGACTAAAGCCACGTCTATTCCTCGAGCCAATACAGCTACTGTCAAAATAGTTCCACCAGCGGATCCTGCTGCTGCTACTAAACGCCAGTGATCTCCCGTGGCTCTGTGCAGCTTGTCGTAGATGGGAAATAGAAGGGTTAGCTGGAATAAAGAAAAAATGTTGAGTTGGAGGGCCCACCTTAAGGTCATCATCATCATCCTTCCGCGCTGAACTGGGAGTGAAAGAAAAACTTAGAATGTGCCGCTGCCAACTCTGCTGTTTGTGCATGTGTATTAAGTTATAACCTAATGCACATGCTGTTTGTGCATGTGTATTAGGTTATATAATAAATTACCTGCTGACATTAAAAATCTAACTTTGACTAAGTTTAAGACAAAATTGTATAAATGGCTAAATGACAAAACTTTCTATAAGATAAATGAATTTTTACAGTAATTTTAATGATTTTCTAATACTTTACAATCAAATAATAATTTAAATGTAGTTGGAATGAAACAATAGTGATGAATTTGAATTTGTATAAAACTTTTGAGACTACCCGCCACCTTATTGCATGCTTATTTTATTTAAGCAAAACCTGATGTATTTAACTACCTTATTGTCATCTAAAATACCATGTTTTATGCAAATAAATGATTATTGATTATTATTGATTATTGATTATGTAAGAATTAGTAATTGCGATGTGAGGTTATTGTTGTACTGTAGGCGAAAGGCTGACAGTCTATCACAACTATATTTATGTTACATCTAACAACTCTAAGAATGTATTTCAAACGTGGCGTCGAAGTTTATGAACCACATCATGCTCTGTCTACCTCACAGGGATGTAAGGCGTGAGTATATGTATGTATCATCATTTTCATCCTACATCAACCCACTGTTGTCTCTGTAGAGCCAATGGTCTTGTGCCAACCTCATTCTATGACGATATTGTCTGTCGGACTATCAGGTTGATCTGTCCGCTAATCTTATTTCTCTTCTCAGCCACTGTAATGTGACTGTCTTGATCCATCCACCATGCCTTGGTCACCTTTCTTATCCAAGTGTTCTGCCCAACTTCACCGCAATCTATTTTGTTTTTTTGACAGAAAACATCAGTCTCGTCTTGTTATGAATCTCACTATGTAGCAAGATATCAATCTTGCTATTTCTAGTTATCAATATCGCTAAGGGTATGATAATCTCACTATCCACTTCCCTGACTGAATTCCCATATTAAAAACAATTCAAACTTTTAACTCTAGTGTCCTTATGACGTAGGCTATTTTTTAAAGTAGTCTTACCATAGTTATAATTCCTGACAATAATATTAATCCAAAAGCTAATAACGGCCATTCTTTTGATCTTCTTTCGTTGACTGAAGATTGGTATATTAGGGTTAGAATTGATATGAAACTTGTGTCTTTGGATCCTTCGCCTCCTATTGACTGCCAGAAAAGTAGCCAAAGCCAACCAGCGAATACATTTGAGCTTATGATTATTGTTGAAGACCTGGAAATAAAAAAAATGCTCGAGTTACTTTTTCGAGTAAGTATTCATAGAGTTATTGATGTCCTGGTATGATGATATTATGAATCTTAATATTAGGGCTGAAGGTTCAAAGATTTTTAAAAAATGAGGCGTAGACATTTCAAACTCTGTTCAAAATCAAAAATGACTAATAACAATTTAAATCAAAGTTTTAACGGTATATGGAAAATGAAGAAGGAAACTTATAGTAATATCTAAGAGAAAATAAAAGGAGGCAAGACCATTCATCATATTTATATATTTACGGTCTTACTAATGAAAAACTATACACTGCGTATAATATGCGCAAACACAGTTTTTCATAAGTTTTTGTTCATTAGAAGCTATTGTACTACGCAATGCGTAAGTTTTTGAGTTAGGCTACTAGAATTAGTCAAAAATAGGAGCTAACTATGAATTATTTATTATTAATAATGGGTTTGCTCTTGACCACAATCTAGCATAATGGCGAAGATGGGGTCGAGGATGAAGCAAGCTCACCCAGAAAATTTTGTAAAATTTTTGAAAAGTTTGTAATTATCAGCTGGAAACTGCACCCCAAGCAGAACCTGCGAGTCGCATCACATAGATGGCGGTGAAATTTCACTCTATCAGTGTCAGTTGATCACAAAATCACCGTGACTTTTGAAGTTTCGCTGCTATCTGAGTGGGTTGTAATAGGCCTGCACTATAAGTTTGTAGAGTTATAGCAGTTTCAACTTACCACCGAACGTCAGATTGTCTGTATAGTGATCCTCCAGCACTAATCAAAAATCCACTAATAATTTGAGACGATAATAATGCTTGGACTAAAGCACTGAACCATATTTGGGGTGTCAACAACGGCAACCAATGCTGGCTTGAACGGAAGAGAGGACCCAATTGTCTCTTCTGGGCGAGAAATGTACATAAAATTACAACTATAATTATGATTGCCGTACCAATAGAGTTCACACTCATTCTGAAGGATTTTCGTAGGCGGAAAAGGCTGAAAGAAAAAACAAAATTAGATAAAGATAGGAAATCCGGTTGTATAAGATAAGCGACATCATCAAACTAAGGAGACTGGGTGGCATAACAGCTGAGTCAGGGCCCTTTCATTGGCACAGTGCACACTCGAATAGCTATTATGTGCTATACTGTTTGGTTTTTGTTAACCTATAGTAATCTATACATATAATAAAACTGTAGAGGTCGAATTTCTGTACATAGAAAAAAAATGCTAAAAACCGAGTCAGGGGGATGTAAGAAGAGAAATAAAACAAATCCCGATTTTTTTAGATTTTTTTGTTTCTCTGTTTGTCTATTTGTCTGTTTGCACGGGCTAATCTCCGTAAATGTTGGACCGATTTAAATGAAATTTTGCATAGTGGTACCTTATATCCCCGGTCAACATTTAGGCTACATAAAATCTCGAAATTTTGTCAGTAAATTTAAACCAACAACAAAAACCCCTGAAAAAATTCAAAGCTAGGTGTTTTTCAGAACATTTTACTCATACCATAGAGATCAACGTATTTTTGACATATACATGGGCTAAAAGCACTGACATAAAGTGTATGGACTGGCAGTCCTCTATAAATTACAGAATTTGTCTCTAGGATGCATTGAAATCGACAAATTTTGACAAATTAAACGGAACTTGACGCAGTGAATTGTAAACAATTTGAAATATTAGAAAATTTTGTTAAAATTTTAAAGACTAAGTGAATTTTTGTATTAAGTTTTATTAATATTAAATTTTGTGACCATGAGAATATGCTTGGTTTGTAAATATAAACAGAAAAAAGGAGATAATCGGTCAATGTACAAGTATGTTTTTTTACCAACTGTTTTATTGAAAAATGTTGTTTTAAAACGTCTTAATTCTACTTTAAATGATTAGAAATTGTCGGGAAGACATTTCTCTTTTTCTAAATATATATATAGTAATGTTAAAATGACTATAAAAGATAAAATTTTCGCATTTTCAATTTCGCTTGATTCGCCTGCATTATTTCGCTAGTGCTTCCAAAGACAGTCGATAAAAACAATGTCGATAGAAACATGTTATAGGTATATAAGTGTAAAATATTACTTAATGTTACGTACTATGGCAAACAAAACCGTTTTTATTTTGTTAAAGCGTCTACTCGCAATTTTCTAAGAGACCCTTGATACTACAAAACTGTAATCACACCTTAGTACCTAAGCTTTTCAAGATAACAAGTAATGTTTGATTAATTTGCGCGTCGCTCGACACGCTCTTGAATGATTTTAGATAAATATTTAAGAGTTTACTAATCTTCATAAGAACAGTAAGACAAAATACCTAATCAGCCAAATTTCTTACAACAGATTTCCAACCGACGAAGTTTTTTTAAAAAAATGGCTTCAAAATATGAATGTTGCGAAGAATTGGACATCAAAGAAAAGCCACAAAATATGTTCGAAACATTTTGACCCTAAATGTTTTATAGGAAGTAGGAAATTGTTAAAATTTGGTAGTGTTCCTACAATATTTGAAGAAAATGTTCAAGGTAAAGGTTATACATGAGGGTTACTAGAAACATGTCACGATCCCCGCTAAGGGATGGTAGTAGGCTTTATGAACTATTGAATAATATTTCAAAACTAAAAAAGAGTACCAGTTTAGAAAAATTACATACTTTAACTTTTTATAAAGTAACACAGCTTTAAATATTATTGTTTTTGAAACTAACGCATTTATTTGTTTTATTTTTCATGATTGTAGTTAACTTACTCCCTAATACATATTAATTGTTATTTTATCTTAAATTTACAACTCTAGCATCTGTGGCCCATTTGTTAGTAACAACAACTTAAATCTATGTTAGTACTTAGTCTAATCTTAATTATAATATTATGTTAAATTAGCAAGTGCTCATTACCCCAAGTTCGGTTTAATGAACACCTTCGGTTTAATGAACGCCAGATGCCTGCAGAGAGGCGAGTCGTACTTGCCCCAGCCGTCCTCAGGATGCTGTTGGTGCTGGCCCGCAGTCTGCCGACCAACGATGCTGCTCTCTTTCGCATGATCGCGTAGAAATCATTAGTATGCGCGAGCGTGAACATGCCCGAGGCTCTGCAGAACCGGGGCAGACCCAACAGCATCCTGAACCCATTATTATATTGGACTCGCAGGGCGCTGATGGTTCTCTGCGTGTATGCGGTCCAGAGGCTGCACACACATGTAGAAGACCTGACAGTAGGCTTTGAATAGCGAAATTTTTACGTCATTTTTACGTCAAACGTAATAAGCTCAAAAAAGACAGCAATGTTATACCATCTGTGAATAATGACTTAGAAACTACTCCTAGCTCAGTCTGTAGGGAAATGCAAAGGCCTTTGCATTGCAAAAGGTGGCGTAGAAAATGTTTTGACACAATATTGTTTAGGTTTAGGTATGGCAGGTTAATAAAAATCCAAGTTCTCGACCTTGAAGGACCCAGGCGTTAGCCGCCATCGTGAATTAAAGGTGCCAAAATTAGGTATATTTTAAATAATTTCTCAATTGTTTACTAAATTACAAAAGTGTCTATGAAAGGTTCAAAGAAGACAAAATTGCCTACATTTTTTGCATACATGATTATTCTGTAAGTCTTAAAGGTAAAAGTTACAAGCGACGGAAATAATAATATTTACAAAAATCTTATATATAAAATGATAAACTGACTGGGGGATACACAACGCACAGCCCAAACCGCTGGACTTACGGACTTGAAATTTTGCACATAGATACCTTATGTAGTGTAGGCATCCACTAAGGAGCGATTTTTGGAAGTTTGTATGAAAGTCCGTGAATTTTGAAGTTAGGATCTTAGAACTTCGTATGTAGGCTGATGATTAAAAAATAATAAACACGTGTATCAGCGATTTTGGAAATTCTACCCCTAAGGGTATTAAGGGGGTTAACTGACTGACATATCAATGCACAGCCCAAACCGCTGGGTCTAGAGACTCCGAATTTCACTTGTAACTTTTTACCTATAGAACTTACAGAATAATCATGTAAGCAAAAAATGTAGGCAAGTTTGTCTTCTTTGAACCCTTCATAGGAACTTTTGTGATTTAGTAAACAATTGAGAAGTTATTTAAAATATACCTAATTTTGCCACCTTTAATTCAAGATGGCGGCTAAGGCCTGGGTCCTCCAAGGTCGAGAACTTGGATTTTTATTAACCTGCCATACCTAAACAATATTGTGTCAAAACATTTTCTACGCCACCTTTTGCAATGCAAAACTACCTACAGACTGAGCTATCCGTTCGTTATACCGAAGAGAGTGGTTCAAAAGACATGTCGTGTGGCCCCTGAAAGGCATACTGACAGTACCTTCCTTGTTCATCCTAGAGGTAGCCAAGTATGTTAATATCTGTTGAGTCTTTTTATCCCACATGACTTTGGTGACGAAGTACTAGATCCCGGTGAAGAAGTCAGTATCTCTGCAAACATTATGTAGCTTACAAAGTCTGTGTTCTGACATACATCGAGTGACGTGTCCATACAATTAGTTGCGGCGAACATACTTGGCTACCTCTAGGATGAACAAGGAAGGTACTGTCAGTATGCCTTTCAGGGGCCACACGACATGTCTTGGCTTGGGAACCACTCTCTTCGGTATAACGAACGGAGTAGTTTCTAAGTCATTATTCACAGATGGTACAACATTGCTGTCTTTTTGAGCTTATTACGTTTGACGTAAACCTCACTAATTAAAAGTACAACTTGAGCTGATTGCCTGCCTACCCCGCTGGGAAATACATATAGTTTGTCGACTAATCGACTTTTGGTCTCACTACATCGAGTTCGGTATTCTGCCGCTGCCGCCTACAGCGCCAAAATGTCGAAAATCAAATGGTCTCGTTTTTGATTTGACAACAGCCAGTCTAGTGGTATTTAACTTATTTTTTCTATGTCTATGGCTAAAAGCAAGGACATGTTGTTTTTTAAATTTATCTCTTTCGAGAAAGGCAAAGGAATCTGCATCCATACAGCCAGGTCTTCAATATATGTATTTCTTAGCTATGTCTTCAATTTATATTTATTTACTTCTCTCATTCTCCGTAAGCCGATAGTGTTTTGTTTACGAAGAACTATGGCGGCGAGAAGCACTGCCGCTGGATCGGAGCGGATACACTGTATCACTTGAATTACTTTTTAACGGACTTCCAAAAAGGAGGAGGTTTTATGTTCGACTGTATACAGGGTGGAATTTTGTAATGCCACCTGAAGGGAAAGTACTCTTAATACTGTAGATAGAAAATTGTACACAAAGAAAACATTCCTTTATTTTTGAAAAGAAAGAAAACTGTATTCAAGAATTTTCGAAAATTCGCTTGCCACAACCGGGAATTGAACCGACTAAAATCTGTAAGAATATCCTGTACTTTTATTGCGTCGATCGTTAGGGTCAATTATAAGGATGAAATCTTTCTAACAAACTTGGTAAATTAAATGAAAGGAAAACTACGAAATCTTAAACCATTGTATATCTTTATTTTATGTATGTTCACAGATTTCTCCGCCATTTGGACCAATTTTCAAAATTTTTTTTTTTTTTGTTCGAAAGAGTATACTCCAGAAGTGGTCTTATTGTCACCAAGTCAGGATCTAATGGAATCCCATCAAAATCAAGGGCAACCCTTGAATGAATTAGGCACTTACAATGTTTCTCAAGTTCTTTCTATTATTTACGCCAAACATAGAAAAATATACACATCAACACTGTCTAGGGATATTGCATTATTTTTCATACAAAAGAGGTCTGTTTGAGACGCTATAATACCATACTCGAGATACACGGAGTGATATAATTTTTAGATGAGCAAGTGCTAAACATGAATTTTCAATTTTTATCAATGAATTTAATTTTTCTTGAAATTTGTGAAAACGTGACTAAAATGAAAAAAAATTTGCGCTAATTCCACCATTTTCATACAAAAAGCAGAAAAAAGTGCATTTTTGTTTTCGTTTACGTCACGTTTAAAAAAAAACAATTTAAACAAAATTCATTGACGAGAATTGAAAATTCAGGTTTAACACTTGCTCATCTTAAAATTATATCCCTCCATGTGTCTCGAGTATGCTTTTATAGCTTCTCAAACACACCTTTTTGTATGAAAAATTAAGCAATATCCCTAGACAGTGTTGATATTTAACTTATTTTTTCTATGTCTATGAGTACGTAGCATTTGATAAAAGGACCGGATTAAGATTTATGAGATACTAGCTGACCCGACAGACGTTGTCCTGTTTTCTTTTTTTTTCAACTTTCTTAATTTTTTCTTTCATAAGAACCTTCTCCTGATAATAACAAACAGAACAAAAAAAGAATTAGCGAAATCGGTCCTGCCGTTCAGGCTCGATGCCGTGACCAAGGGAAATAGGGATTCATTTATATATATATATATAGATTTTGTATAATAGATCCTTTCTTAATTTTTTGTAGGAAGTTTGGTTGAGTAGTAGAGTTACACAGCCTGTGAATCGACGGTTTCTGGGTTCGATTTCCGGTTTGGGCAAACAAACCATACGAGGGAAACTTTAGTGCAGAAAGTTACAGTGTGAAGTGCTAATTAATTGATTTTATGATAGATAGATAGATAGATAGATTGACACTTTATTCAATTGACATAAAACAGCACAACACAGTAATAGACAAATAACAAACATACAAGTAAACATTAATCAGCAAGCAAACAATGAAGTAAACAGAGTAAGAAACAGAAACAAATAATTTTATAAAACTATTTTACACCGTGTTATCTGTATCATGCCAATCAAATTGGCGCTGACTCAGCATATTGCTGCAGTACCAGACTGCAGCGCTGGTATTCTGCCATGATGCTACTTATTGAGTTTTCTTTGTAGGTAACCTTTTTGTAACTTCATAAATTCACCTTTAAAAAAGTAATTTATAAAGAAAATCTGAGGGTGCTGCTCTATAATTAGATAGATGTTATTTTTAAGAGCTATCGTCGAATATGAGTCGGAAGAAATTAAAATTATTGTAACTAAATCCACAAATATCCAAAAATAAAACAAAAACTTCTGTGCTGAACTGGCACTGAACAAAAAATTTGGAATGTGCCAGCTGCCAACCAAATACATTGCATTGTTGGTACAGAGGCCAGCGCATCAGGTTACTCCATTTTCATTGCAAAACCGCTCTTATCACAACAGCACAGAGTGCACGCGTGTGGTAACCTGAGTTGGGGCCGTCCGTGCATTGCAAAATTTAGACAACGTATTATATACTCATAAACAATATGCCATTTTTTAAATTTTCATGACATGTAAAGTTATGTGACTTATGTTACCCCAACGAGGATTATAGGCGTATAATATCTAAAATATCGAAACTTTTGTCAGCTTCCCCATTAATAGTTCGGCTATTCTGCACTTTTTTAACGAACCTAAACTAAATACTTAATACAGTGTTAATAAGAACGAAGTTGATTAAGTATTTAGTCTTCAAATCTTAATTCGGCCCTAATGACATTATTCAATCTTCAGGATATCACTTTTTGAAAACAATAAAACGGCTTATTTTTATTTTTAAGCAAAGGAGTCTATGGCCGTACAGCCGGTGTTTTCAATGCATTTCTTATTTTAAAGGCGGGAAACTAAATAGAAACTGACAATTGACATTTGTTTTATTAAAACCACTATGAATATGGTCTATATAGGTTTGATCTATAAATAAGGCTATTTATTGATTTTTTGATTTTAGTTTACATCAAGCGTAGCATTGCGTATATAAGCCATGGATTAATATTATAATATTACTATTCTAATAAGTTTCTTAGTTTGGATCAAGCACTGACACCTTTGCTTATTTCTATAAATGTCCATTGAAGGGAAACGCTTAGTCATTTCTATCTTAAATTTAATTTTTTATTGAATCATTTTTACACAATTATCGCAAAGCACAATAAAAGCAGCGTGCTAGCTGAAATCTCAAATGCACGGGGGTTGTCATAGGTGACCTGTTTCAGAAACTTCTATTCCACTGAAAATCAAAAATAAGTCCGTGATTAGCACTAAGGAATTCGCGTGCCATTTATTGTACTTACCAAAGTAATAGGTCAAATAATAATAATAATCAAATAATAGGTCAATACAATTTTCGTAAATTTTTTACTCCACATATTTTGATTTTATCAAAATTGATTTTTTATAAGTAAAAAATCATTACGTTTTTCACAGAAACGCGAAATACAATATTAATTTACCACTTTTTGTGGGATTGTTAAGACAACAAGATGTTTTAGACTCATGTTAAGTGTTGATTGTCTATCTCTCTCAGTATCAAAAAAACAAAAACGACTGCTACCTACTTAAGTATAGATCAGAGTCAGAGTCGCGTTCTATAATACGGACCTTAATCTATCAAAAGCAGTAGCAATGGTATAGAAAATATAAGCGATAGAGGAAACAACTGTGTTTGACCTTTGTTTTCAGATCCAAAGTATAATGTATTAAGTATCAACCTTATATGACATACTTACCCAAGTTTTCAAATAAAAAATATTTTTAGAAATTGCTTTTCCTTATTTGAACGAAATAGTTGCTATTCGTTCATATAACGAAAATATGAACGAAATAGTTGCTTCAATAAAAAACGGCAATTCATGTATCTGTAGTTGTGTCAAAGTACAAACTCGGTCTATAAAAATACATACAACACGCAGACGAAGTTGCGGGCATCAGCTAGTAATAATAATAAAATCATAGATAAATACCAATAATAATTGTGTTATGTATTTGTGTCGCAGTGTGTAATAAATAAAGAGTTTATCATATATCTAGACTGTTTGTCTCATTAAGTAAATACATTGTTAAATGGTTCAATTTAATTAAAATTTTCCAGTGCCTTAATAGGCATTTTTTGGGTTAACTCGCTCCATCGTCGACCTCATCTATGACCTTGGTCAAGATTGAGGTCAAGAATTAACTCTTTTCATAATTAAAAAAAAAATACTCAACTCATAAAAATAACCTTCATGTAGGGATTTTTTTATTATCCTGGTTGATCTCACTACTGAGCTAAGGCCTCTGCGTCTTTCTGCTGTTTACGGTCTTACAACTTGAGAGATTACATCTTAACAAAAAATTAAAAACTCAATACATTCAAAGGCCTTCATGCATGCATACTAAGGTGCTTCTAAACCACAAATCTTTTTGGACACAAAAAAGACACAAAAGCAATTTTTTTTTTAAATATTTGCTGAGACAAGGGATCAAATCCCACAACCATCAATTCAGAGGCTATTTTCACTGAACCAAACCAGTTAGTATTTACACATTTTCTGAAAAAGACCGTTTGTGAGGTTTGGGAAACTCCAAAAAAATAACCATACCATAAAATTAAAATGTAATTCGAATATTATTACTTACAGAATGGGTACGAAGAACCATAAAATGAATATTAAAATCGCCATTATGCCGAGATATTGTGGATATTCTGCAAATGGCGCCAAAAACGTTGCACTGAAACAGGTAAGATTAATTGGATTTGTAATAATGTTTATACCATAACGACATTAAACTAGCTTTAAAAAATCCTTACTAATATTGACGGCCGGTTTGGTCGAGTGGTAGTGGCCCTGCCTCTCGATCGACGGGTCCTGGGTTCGAATCCCAGTCGGGGCAAATATTTGTGTAAAAAGCAGATGTTTGTTCTCGGGTCATGGGTGTTTGTGTCTGTCTTTATGTGTGTTCCGAGGGACCCACGACACAAGGGAAAACCTTAATGTGGGCCTTTGGGTGTATGGCGTTTTTTTTTTAATATTATAAACGCGAAAGATTGTGGGTATGGATTTCAAAATTATTAAACATGTCACGTTAAATACATTAAACTTTCATTTGGAAAATTCCAAACCGTGCAACAGATTTTAAAACTACTTCTTGAATTTTCTTATTATTGGGTACTGTCCGCCCGCGACTTCGTTCCCGTGGGAATTGTCCCGGTGGATTTTCATTTTTTTAAAATATAAACTGGTCGTGACAATAATAAACACAACAAAAATAGAAGCTGTTCTCAAGTTATAGCCTGACCAGAAGAAATATGGGTTCATTTTTATATACAGGGCTTTAGGTAAATCACTTTCAACCTCTCGGGTGGTAAATCAGTCCATGAAACTGAACAACTTTCCCAAGGAACAAAGGTAAAAGTATGAAAAAAAAATTTTGACTTCCCATACAAAATGCGCCATCAGCTGACGCAGTGTATGAGAACAAAAAAATTTTTTTTCATATTCCGATCTTTGTTCCTCGGTAAAGTTGTTCAGTTTCTTTGACTGATTTACCAACTGAGAGGTTGAAAGTGATTTACCTAAACCCTGTATATAATTTTTTGAAATATGTTGTTTAAATTTGACTCACTTGAAACATTCAGAAGCGTTCATCTTATTTTCGTAGCCTTTCTGAAAACATACAATAAATATTGTATTGTTCATTATTCAAAATTACAAAAAACAAGATATTAGTACAATAAAAAGACAACCATATCGATACTTCGGGGAAGAAAGGTCGTAAAAGCCAAAATGCCATTTTACAGGAGAGGCAAAAAACAAATATTTTTTTTGAAAAATCCACATATCTTTTTGGTTTTTATAGCCATTGTAATTTTATAAAGTGAAATATCCTTAAGTTGTGATATTCTTTAGCTACATAAAAAATAAATTTAAAATATCCTTGCGGTTTAAAAGTTAGGTTTGAGTTACGCCCCAAAATTTCTGACAAAATGTCCTTTACGTTCGACATTACGGAAGTGGTATGGTGTGAATTCGGGCGTAAAAACCCCTATGTGATTTTAAAATGTCGTAAAACATTATATTTAGACATAATTTATAAATGTAAACAATGAATTTTCGTTATTTATTCATATAACTGTAATATTTTAGGTGTTATTTTTTTTTTTAATGAAAATAAAGGCAAATTGTAAATATAGTGACTTTCAACAAATGTTTGTTATAAATCGGTCATTCTCGCGGCAAGGTGTTTTCCATATAATTACTGGCACGATGTTTGTTTTTCAATTATGTATTATTAAATTATGTATTATAGAGATTTTATATTTAGTTAAGAAGCGCGCAAAGATTTATTAAGGGATTTGCTCTTGGCCACAATCTAGCACAAAGGTGAAGATGCGGTTGAGGGTGTAGCAACTTCACCCCAAAAATGCCTATTCATTCGATCTTTTAAGAGATTCACTGGAACTTTAAAGGTTATATGAGGATTCCATTCCTTGGCAGTGCGCAATATAAAAGATGATGAAAAGCGCTCAGTGCGGATCCGCGGCATCTCGACAAGGTAAGTATCTGGTACCCTGCACTGTAGTATCTGGAATTCCGATAGAAGAATTACCTCACGGAGCTCTTGTGCACACTCTCCAAAGTAAATTTTGTAAAAAATACATAGGCAAAGTACTTTGCGTTTATGAGCTAGGATTTGTAGTTTATTTTCAACCAGCTTTTAATCACAGATGAGTCTTCTGGCTCTGCGATCCACCGTCTATTTTGTATTTGGCTGAATCATCCTAAAGGCAATACTCCAAAAAACATGGTACTTGTGCCTTATAAAGGAACAGGAGTTGATCGGGCGTGAAGTACCGCTTAACCTTATCTAAGAATACCCATCTTTTTGGCCGCGATTTGGGCTCTGGACTTTATGGAGGTGCCGAAGTTGAAATTGATAGATCATTTCATGCCAAGAAATTCAAGCTCACTGGTTGTAGGAACAGATACACCTCGTAAAGTAGGAGTCAGATTAAACGGACTCCGTTGAGCAGAGAACAGACACGTCTGTGTTTTGGTGGCGTTCAAACTAATCAGATTTTTGTCACCCCAATGGGAGACAAGACTTAAGGTTGAGTTTATTCGCTCTACTAGTGCTCTCCTCTCTGAGACAATTTCATCCACACAGCAGGTAAAGGGTCGCAGAGAGAACGGACCCCTGAGAAACTCCGGCATCAATAGCCATCAGGTCGAGGAGCAGCCATCGATAACTACTTGGATTGACCATTCACTCAGAATGTCAGCTATAGGTGATGGCGATAGGTTGATAATTAAAGGGGTCGGAAAGGCTACCCTTTTTGGGCACTGGTTACACGTTAGCAAGCTTCTAGGACTTAAGTACGGTTTTTGTCTTGAGGGAGATTGTACAGGCGTGTCAGTACAGGAGACAACTCGACCACAGTACCTAAGTCTTTAAACATGGCATGTGCATGGTTTATGCCATGTTTAAATAAAAATGTGTATAGATCACGATCATTCGCTGTCTAAGCTTGTCTTGCTCCAAAATTTCTTCTCAAGTTCGTTTTGGCTTCCCCATAGTAGCTGTAAAACGTCACCCACACATCTGATTATTTCGCCATAGAGCTATTATGTTTAATTCAATGTATAGACATTTAGTAGCAAATCAAAAACGTAAGAAACAAAAGTTATATGTAAGTTATACTTCTATGACTGACAGGAGAATCGGTTCTCTTTCTGGCTTATATCTTTCTTACGAGAATAGATAATGAGCCAGTCTCTGCAACGTTGATAGTTTATGCTCCAAAAGAAAGTGAACAGTGATTCTCTTCTTTCTTTTGTAATGTTATTATAGCACCTATTATAAATATTCCACAAAATAATGATTATTTAAGTAGGCAGGAACTTACTGTTTATTATAGTTACTATATTATATGGTAAATTATGGTTTATTATATTATATTCTTAATTAAATTTATCTTTGAGGAGATCATCGGTGGCGTTGTTCCAATGACTGTACTATATTTTTCCTTTTCTGCAAGGAGTCTAGCTTCTTCTTCTTTCTGTTCATTTTCGTAATCAAAAATTTGACTATCAGATAGTAAAACAGCAGCAAGCAACAACATGTACCGCTAAAAAATTGCGAATGCGAGGAAAATATATCTATCTCTTTCGTGACTATTCATTTTAAATTTGTGTTAAAGTGAGCTATACTCACTCAAACTATCTTAAGTTATCAAAAGGAAACTTATCACAAAAACAAAAGAGATTCTTAAAAAACAATTACAACAATCAAATAACCGGGACGTAACTCGCACTTCTGTTTATAAATGAAAGCAAATGAATGGTGTAAAAGTCACATTCTGTTCAATTAAGTTTATTCAGAGGGTTGTAAAAGCCGAGATTACAATGATGTTGTGAGTTACGACCTGGTGTGTTGAAATTGTTGGCTTATACGTCCTTTACTTAATCAAAGGAGAAACTAAGTTGTCACATACACCAATATTATTTAAAAAATGTAGATTAGACTGAAAAATCCTGGAAGTAAAAGCCATTTCATTCTAAAAATTTTGGTAGTAAAAGCCATCATTTTTGCGAATATCGATTTTTTAAATATACAGATCGATAGAGCTTGAAATTCTGAACAAAACTGCATTATTAACTCATTTTGGCCAAAATGGCTTTTACGACCTTTCTTCCCCGAAGTATCGATATATTGGTTCAATTCACAGACCTATATCGAGATAGACGGTAAAGGTTTACCTACCTCGCGTGTAAAAAGTGTGATCTACGGTCACAGTTTTGTCAAAATTAAGTTAGTCCGCTTGAGACCTATGCCGTAAATGATAATCTATTTTAATCGGATTTACATTATTGTTTTACTTAATTAAGCGCCTTTGAATCGTTTCCGCGCGGTGTTGATTTCCCATGACTAAATCTCGCTCGTGACGTCATTTTAGGTATGAACAATTCGACACACTAGGTTCTCATACAGTTTGAAGCGCTCTTTTCGTCTATCTCGATATAGGTCTGTGGTTTAGTTTGAAAATATTTGAAAGCGTACATTAATAAAAAAATGTATATAGGAGGTACATATATTGAATTGAGTAAGTAAGGTAAGACAATGATAAGTTTATATTTGAAGATTATTAGTATTTCTGCTAAAAATGGCTTACAAATTTAAATACTCATTAAATATTGATACAATAAAAGGCGCATAATGTGCAATAATCTACAGTGTTTTTTTCTGTAATTAACGACAATTTCAATGACGTTAAAAGTTATAATTGATAATTTACTACTTTAAAATTAGTTAGGTATCTTTTTGTTAAAGTGGTGAACTAAGTAAAAATAATAAATTTAATGTACTAAAAACAATGACAGATTGTGGAAACAAAGTCTTCCTAGATTGTGCTCACCGTAACAATACTTTTGATTCATCTTTGTTTTTAGAAACAGTGTTAGGTACAATTAATTAATTAAGTAGAGTTAACAATATACACAAACTTTTTACTTTTATTCTTTTTACTTAGCCTAAGAGTAAGTAATGTAAGTACCACCGTAAGCCTTTTCAGGATCTAGAAAAAATGAAAGGAAAAAATCTTAAGTCAGATGATTAAGGAAACATAAAGTGAGTCTAAAATGTCTACGGTAAATTTGAAACTTTTGCTATAAAAAATATTGAAAAACTATCATCTCACCTCAACTAATCAAAATTTGTACTGGGTCATGAAAAACCTAATATACTGGTATATATGAGTCGGTGGTTTAAGACGACTACAGCACCCGATAAAGGCAGCACACATAAGAATAGTGCCATCTCCGTCTCTCAACAGGCCTGGGCCGGCAGTGCGAACAGTGTCGATACACGAAGTTTACGGACTATGAAAGCGCGCGTGCGTAAAAACATGTTCGAAAGTTAGAAAAATGAGATTTATGGAAAGGTAACAGCTTAAATCGAAAAATGCGTTAACTACTTATGGAGAGTGTTCAATCACGAACATTTTGATAGCAAATCCATTGTTTTTACAGCTTAAAAGATACACAATATTGGGTATTTAGAGGTGACTTTGTAAGCTTTTTCTATCGAACCAAAAGTGCTGAATCATGTTTTCAGCAAACTACTTATCTAGTTTATGTCCTGAATATTGCCGTAGTATTTTTTTTTTTTCGATTTAATGCAGTGCGTCATGCTTATCTACGCATCATAAAATCGTAATTTAGGTGCTGTAGTCGCCTTAAGGCTAGCGGGTGAGACTCGTAAGCGAGAGGTACCGAGTTCAAACCCCAGAGACACATATACCAATGACTCGTTTTCTGAGTTATGTACAGACAGCAGCACGTCAGGTTACCCATTTGCACTACGAAAGCCGGCGCTATTTAGAGCGAGATAAGGGCGACGTCTAGGTCAACATGTATAGCCTGATGTGCTGCCGTGTGTACATTAGTTACACACTAACCGATACTCTTACGGTGAGGGAAAACATCGTGAGGAAACCTGCACATTCAGGCAACTGAATGTGTAACCATGGTCAAATCCGGTCAAGTTTCCCTAGTAACAGGATCACGGGGGTCAGATGGTAGTCGCTCCACTGTAATGACATGACCTGCCAAAATTCTGGATCATGGTCAAGCGTACCCCGAATTAGAAACGGGACTAAACGCTAGGAAGAAGAAGAAGAAGACTAGTATATGATAGAATGAGCTGATGTAAATAATTAAATTTCTTTTTTTTTTTAAGAATATCAAGCACCCTGTCGGAGTAACGTGAGAACTAATTTGGCTATTCCCTCTCACCGAACTGATTTTTTCTCGTGCTCTTTCACTGTCCATGCGGCAAGGTTGTGGAACTCTCTCCCGCCCACAATTCGCGAAAGTCCATCTTTCCCCATTTTTAAGAAGAGAGTAAAGGAGCACTACCTCTCCCTTAGTTAACCGTGTGTGTAGTTATGTATATATTTATATAGATATATATGTATGTGTTTGTATGTATGCATTTGTATGTATTATAGATATTTATTATTTGTTTAGGTATTAAAGTATGTTTTTTGATTTAATTTAAATTGTATTGTAAGTTTCATTTTCTGTTTTTTTTCTTTTTCACGTTATTGTGCACGTCGTACTCGCCTCACTTCGTCCAATCTCTCTTGTTAGGTCTGCTGTAAGAAATTTCTACCTAAAAATAAGCAGTGCCTGTTTTGTCGTCTCTCTCTTGTATGTTTATTTTTGTATGTCTATTGTGTACAATAAACAGTCAATAAATAAATAAAATAAATAAGCACTTACCGGGGTCATATGAAGTCTGGTGCAGTCTTTTAGTGGAAAACTACCTTTGGCAATCCATATGAGGTAAGCAGCCGCAAGTGCCACGTACATCACATTGTATATGCAGCATATGTAGGATGTCAGCATCCTTAGATGGCCGACTCCTGAAACAAACATATAAAATAGTTAAGGCGACTACAGCACCCGATAAAGGCAGAACACATAGGAATAGTGTCGTCTCCGTCTCTCAACAGGCCCGGGCCGGCAGTGCGAACAGTGTCGATACACGAAGTTTTTAGACTATGAAAGCGTGCGTCCGTAAAAACATGTTTGAAAGTTAGAAAAATGAGATTTATGGAAAGGAAAAATGCGTTAACTACTTATCGAGAGTGTTCAATCACGAACATTTTGATAGCAAATTCAAGTTCCTGTGTGCATTTTAATATCGTTTTTACAGCTTAAAAGATACACAATATTGGTATTTAGAGGTGACTTTGTGAGCTTTTTCTATCAAACCAAAAGTGCTGAATCATGTTTTCAGCAAACTACTTATCTAGTTTATGTCCTGAATATTACCGTAGTATTTTTTTCTTCGATTTAATGCAGTGCGTCATGCTTATCTACGCATCATAAAATCGTAATTTAGGTGCTGTAGTCGCCTTAACGAAAGAAAACTATGTATGACCCGATACCGCCCGGACGGCTTTTTACCGCACGGATAATTGTAATATGAATACACTAATGTTTATTTTTAAAAATTCAACCGTTAACCAAAAAACAAAAAAAAAACATTTTTAATTTCAATGTTTCAATGATCCGTGCGGTAAAAAAGCCGTTTGGCGCCACGTTATCAGATCGGATGACACCGAGCCTATTACTAAGTAGGGTTATCTTATAATAATGCGTTTAATGAAATTTATTCAATTTTAACCAACTTCATTTATCCCTTTTTAAAGGGGGAGGTTCTCCATTCGACTACATGTTTTTTTTGTTACGCTGTCGTCTGATAATTTCGTAAGAGTGGTGATCGGTTGAGAATAACACCACCCCATCTCTTTCCGTGGGTGTCGTAAGAGGTCACTAAAGAAACACAAATGAGACCTGCCTCCTAGTAATCCATCCCAGGCAACGACACTTCATTTTTTTCTGAATCTGAGGTGTCATCCTATGGTCTCATACGGTGTGGTAGGCTCTGTAAATGCCTATAAAGGCACTGGTAGTCCTTTAACGCACCGACGGAAAAAAGCAAGCTGTTTGGCGTCGGACTTCGGTAGGAGAGTGGTCGCGAACCAGACGCCTCTTCAGAAAGCCTACCACATCGCATGAGACCATAGGACGACACCTCAGATTCAGAACAAATTAAAGTGTTGTTGCCTCGTGTGGATTATTAGGAAGCAAGTCTCATTTGTGTTTCCTTAGTCGCCTCTTACGACACCAATGGAAAGAAATGGGGTGGTGTTATTCTCAACCAATCACCACACGGCGAAAACACAACGAAAACACGACGTTGATGCCGTATCACATTCCTAAAGGCTTAAATCCGCTACGTCGCTCGCTACATCCTCGACCACATCTTTGCCCTAAGCTAGATTGTGGTCAAGAGCGAACCCATTTATAATAAAAAATAAAATAAAAAAAATGAAATGCTAACCTCTCAATATAGGAACTGCTCTCCAAACGCCAACAGCATCTTGCTGACTGAGCTGCCCCATCGCGAGCTGCAGCAGCGTGGTTGGCAACCCTGCGAGGAGGAGCCACAACGAGTAGACCACCAGATAAGGCACTGCCCCATATTTGAACGCTTCTCTTGGAAGGCGGGCGGAGTTGAACAGAGTTAGTGATATGGCCACTGTACATAGTTGTGTCTTCAGAAACTCACATGTCGTCTGGAAATTCTGAAATTTACATAAAAATAATTTCATTAAAACACGCTACAAAAAGTCATATTTTAGTATTTTTAAAACGCTTACCCGCGTGAGGGATATTCACAAATAATTTTTAGGGAAAGAAAAATATTCGGCGCGAATGGGACTTGAACCCACGACCCCAGGATCAGATCTCCTGGTGCTCTAACCAACTGAGCTACCGTGCCTTCAAGCCAAGCGGCGAAATTTCTCATTCCCTTACTAAGCACATACGTCGTGCTTATAGGTTAGCGCCATCTGTGTCTCGTACGGAGAACTACAGACTCATATTACTTGTTGCAAAGTAGATTATGACAAGGGCGAAACCCAAAAATGCCTATATATTTTTCTTTCCCTAAAAATCATATTGCAGAACCAAATTTTTGCATTCCAAACTTTATACAAAAACATTTGAGACCGCCGACGAAAACAGAGGGGTGTGTCTGTGTATGTGCTTCTGTGTGTCTGTCTGTGGCATCATAACTCCTACACAAATGGACAGATTTTTTAACCGTGTGGTGATCGGTTGAGAATAACACCACCCCATCTCTTTCCGTGGGTGTCGTAAGAGGTGACTAAGGAGACACAAATGAGACCTGCCTCCTATTAATCCATCCCAGGCAACGACACTTCATTTTTTTCTGAATCTGAGGTGTCGTCCTATGGTCTCTTGCGGTGTGGTAGGCTCTGTAAAGGGCCGTCTGGTTCGCGACCACCCTCCTACCGAAGTCCGACGCCAAACAGCTTGCTGTGTTCTGTCGGTGCGTGGGAGTACCAGTGCCTTTATAGGCATTTTCTGGGTTAACTCGCTCCATCGTCGACCTCATCTTTGGCCTTATGGTCAAGATTGAGGTCAAGAGTTAACCCATCTTATAATAAAAAAAAGGTTTTCTTTTGCAAGCTGCCGTGACCGAGACGATTCCTAGCTACATTTTACCAAAATTTTAAACTCGTGTCGCGCGCTTGTTTACGGCGCGTGCGATACAAATCGTGCACACACGGGTGTGCAAGAATCGCGCGAAGGTTTAATTTAAAAAATTTCGAATAATCTTAGTATTTCAACAAATATTATTAATACTGTTGCAGAGTATTGTACAGTATTGTAGTACAGAAACCAATCTTCAGTAAACAAAATAGAAATCGCAGCTTTTAAATACATATCATAGTAGTTACCATTAAAATCAAGGTACCTACTTAGGGTCTGTGGTCTTGTTGTAATTAATTCAACGGAAATGGAGGGTGGTGCCTAGACCGTGACACAAAAAGTTTTTACATTTGAAAGTGAGAAAAGCAAATAACATTGAACATATAAATAGTAGTGAGATATTGAGATAATAGTAGCTCGTACATTTTTCTTTTTGTCGCTGTCCAGTATTTATTAAAACAATCTTCTAAAGAAATAAAAAAAAAACATACACATTTCTTTAGAATATTTTTTTCCGGTAAAGTAGGTATAATTTGTACAAAGTGTTTCAAAAAAAAACCCAAAAAAAAGAAATTTCAAAATTTAATTTTAAAAGTGAAATAGTCACAACTCTAGTAATCAGTTGCACTGTTTGACATTTACAAAATGAAAGTTTCATATAATTAATATGACATACTTGTCAATTTGTAATAGAGCTGTGCAATAAGCTTAATTTTAATTAATTTTGAATTATTATTTTTTGTTTTTTTTTTGAAACACCTTGTATAATTTATACAAGTGTTTTATAAATACCCAATACAAAAATACAATTAAATTTTTGTTTTTTTTTTATGAGATTGGCTTATCTCTTGACCTCAGTCTTGACCAAGGTAATGAGGTTGACGATGCGGCGAGTAAACCCAGAAAATGCCTATTAAGGCACTGATACTCCTACGCAAGCTGTTTGGTGTTGGACTTCAGTAGGAGGGTGGGGGGTCGCAAACCATACGGCTAGAGATGGGTAGTGGGTAAAAACCCATTCAACCCTCCCGGGTTAAAACTGGGTGGTTTGGGTTTTAACCCGGTTTAAACCCATTATCACCCAAATTGACGGGTAAAAACAGCTTACGCTAAAAGTATTTAAGATTACACATTTTTTTTAGAGAAAACTCAGAGTAAATAATATTTTACAGCTTTCTAAATACTTGTGTATTTCCATTACAGTCAAACTTTCCAAAAATGCTCGTAAATGTATATCATAAAACTTATAGAGTTATCACTTTTACTTCAATTAAAATCTTATAAATGTTTGGAAGAATGAAAATAAAACTCAAACAATAAAATCAACGTTTTGCAATTTGTCATAATTAAATAATTAACATGTTTCATAACTTTTTACATAAAAATCAACATCAACTGAGGAGCGACAGAACAAAAATAGTTTAGTACTAAATGTCTCGATTAGGGCAAAATGCAAAAAAAAAAAAAATTACACACCATATACTTAGTCCTCTTAATAAAGAAGTTGTAGAGTGCGTGAACTGAAACTTAAGCGATTTCTTCGGAAAACCGTTCATATATATATATATTTAAATTACTACACTGTTGGCCGCTGATGGCCTTCACAGCTTCACCGTGGCACTCAGCCCAATAATTTTAAGTAACAGCCCTAAGAGCGCCCCCTGTGGGGCTTTGGAGCCGAGGTTGGCCTCGGCTTAGGGTGGACCTGGGAGAAGGGAGTCGGACATACGTTTGAGGAGAGAAGCGGAGATGACATGTTCTTCAATTTTTATATTTCCACTTTTTGTCGAATTCTTATCCATTTTCGAACTACAAGTTTTGGAAACGTTAAAATTTTGCTAGTGTTTGATAAAAGTAGTTTATTCGAAAATTTTCACTTTTCCAGAACTTGTAGTTCGAAAATGGATAATAATTCCATAAAAATGTAAATGTAAAAGTTGTAAAACATTTTATTAACTTTCATTGCGTAGAAGATATTTTTTCTCTACAAAGCACCGTTTTGAAGATATTAGCGAAAAACTCAAAAGTGGGAACTTTCATCCCCCCCTCCCAATACGGCACACCTCCTAGATGCGGGGGACCTTTCATATGTTTACTCCCCAAGCACCCTGAACAATTTTCCGAAGAAATCACTTAGGTTCCAGCTTACGCACTCTACACCCCCTCTTGGTTCATTCGTTGAGGAGACTAATAACAATATGAATTTTAACCATTTTTGTTCTGTCAGTCGGTTTTGAAGTGATTTTACTGATTTTGTTTGAACTTAATGTTAGGATTAAAAAAAAATAGGGCTTTTGCATGTGTCATATCATTTTCATTTTCACCCGGTAAACGGGTGGTTTGGGTGGATTGAAATGGGTGATAACTGGGTTTTAACCCACGCTTAGGTTTTAACCCGGGTGTTTACCCATCTCTACATACGGCTCTTTACAAAGCCTATCATACCACATGGGATCATAAAAACATCTCAATTTGTTCAGATTCAGAACAAATTGAGATGTCTTTTACTTTTTTAAAACGTTATCCACTCATTGGCCTATACATAAAGACAGTCACAAACACGCGAGAACAAACATCTGCTTTTTACACAAATATTTATGTACATTTGGATGTGTGGCCCTTAATACTAGGATAAAAACTTCAAGAGATTCGCTCAGTGATGGATAAAAGACTTCATATTTGCGTATTGAAATCAAATGTGCGCAATCGTTCAAGCTTGTACCGACTGGGATTCGAACCCAGGACCTGTCGTTCAAGAGGCACTACCACTCGACCAAATTGGCCGTCAATTCAAAAGTGGAATAGTCTAACTCTAATCAGTTGTATGGTTTGACATCTTTCAAAATGAAAGTTGATATGGACATATTTGAAATAGAGCTGCGAATTAATCTATTAAGTTACTAATTTTGAATTTTCTTTCTATTAGGTATTTATGAAACAGGCTGTAAAAAAATTCTTACTACTTGCAACCAAATAGTAAATCCAATCCGATCAATCTATACAATACTGTATGTAAAAATAAAAATAAAATAACGTTATGGTATTTTAAGAAAGTATCATTAAGAAAAAATAAAATATGATAAAAGGTACTTAGGTACTTCCACGCACGTACGTGATGTTATGAAAAGAAATTAATTAAAGAAAGCGATGTCTATGATTCATTTCAATATACAAATCTATGTAGCATATACCTTGTTTGCATTCTTTGCATTGTAACAAACGAATTAAATAATCTATACTAATATTATAAAGAGGAAAGATTTGATTGTTTGTTTGTTTGTTTGCATTGAATAGGCTCCGAAACTACTGGACCGATTTGAAAAATTCTTTCACCATTAGAAAGCTACATTGTCCCCGATGGACATAGGCTATATTATATTTTCAAAAAAATTAGGGATCCTTACTGAAACTCAAATAATGTAACCCAAGGTGTAAAAAAAATACCTAAAATATTCTTTACATTACGTGCGCTGCGTAAACTATTGATGATAGAATAAAATAATGTATGACGACTTTGCAGAACACATAAATATTTACAAAAAGTGTCGGGACAGCATATGTCTAACTATTGTAGTTATGCCACAATATGTGTTCTTTTATTTAAAAAATATATTTGAAATGCCGCCCGCTATAAAATGTTCTTTATTTGTAAAATTAATCCTTATCAAAATAAATAACCTCATATTCAAGACTGCTTAATTATCTTTATATAACTTTTTGAATTATGCAATTCGGACATTCCATTCAAAAGATATCACAAGTTTAAAAATGTAAGTATTAGAAAATAGTTTCGTGGTCGCCGCTCATTCCTGCTCAGCTAGATGTAGGCGTCACTGGGGTACGGGTCGTACGGGCGGGGAGTTAATGTCAAGAAATGAAAAAAAAATTTAGAAAGTTTAATAATATGTTATAAAATCAATCAATATCTATAGTTGTGTATGCTGTATGACAGCAATGCAGACTGCTTTTCCAGTCTCGGTGGACATTCCCTCTACTGGTAATTTAGGTCCGTATTACCTAAATTACCAAGCTTGATATATACTTAAGTATTGATTGTCTCTTGCTTTCACTATCAAAATGACAAAAACGACTGCTGCTTAAGTATAGATCAGTCTCAGTCGCGTCTATAATACGGACTTTAGATGCACATGTGCTCAGAGCATTTCAAGCAATTAGAATACCCTCTTCTTATATGATAAATACTTTAATAATGCTACCTATATGGTATTTTAGGTTTAAAACATTTATTTATTCATAACTTAATTGAAAGACTTAAATTTAATATCTTAGGTAATAAGCATAGCCGAATACAGATTACTCTGGATTAGCAAATATTCGTCTGTTTCTATGTAATACCTGTCAATGTCAAGTGTATAAGATCTTAACTTTTATTTGTTTAGTTAAGAATCATCAAAATGGCGATGAATTTTACAGCACTAAGAAAGGATTTTTCTAAATTCTACCCCTAAGGGGGTGAAATGGGGGTTCAAAGTTTGTATGGAGAAAACAATTTTTTTGCAAATTTTGACTCAAAACTTCGTCAAGATATACCTCGAAGCAAATAAACGGACACGTGTTTCGCTATTTTTCAAAAATCATCCCCTAAAGGGTCAATAATGAAACGGGTGACTAAAAGAGTTCTTTGCGCGAGCGAAGGTGCGGGGAAAAGCGCTAGTAAACATATAAATGAATTAGCTTTATTTCAAACCATTTATTTTCAGACCAGAAAAAGAAAACCGTCGGTGGTCTAACAGCTAGTGGATTAGCCCACGACTTCGTTCCCTCGAGAATTGTCCCGGTAGGTTTTCCAAAATATTTTTTCTTAAAAACCTTGAATTATAAAACACAGCCGCGACAACAACGCGGTTCTATGTCAAAATGTTAACATTGACAACGCCATAGGGCGAGCAAGCCTTTGCGCGGGACCCTCGCGCAATCAAAGTGAAGTTTCAGCGTGAGCCGAGCGCGATTTTGTCGTTATCGTGCTAGAGCTGCTGACAATTATAAAGAAATGGTCCAGCCGTTAAACACATTTAGTGATTAATTTTTATTTATAAAGCAGACGGCTAGGTTAGTAACAGTTTATTTAATTTTGTTAGTTTAGGACTAAATTAATCTGCATAAATTTCGTTTCTCATTATATCAATACCGTGTGTCTAAAAATCATAAACCCTATTATTTTATGCCAATAATAAAATTATTTCTAGCGTATTCTATGCATATTTTGCCTAGTTTATTCTTGGGTAAGTTTTTCTTAGGTACAAAAAACATAACAAGGAAAATATAAGTACTGATGCGGAATTATGACGTCACGGTCTTTATAATTATTATCTTCTATATAAAGTAGGAGTAAACCATATCGTAATATGATTGCATTGTTATTTAAAATGCTATATTTTTAAAAACACGATCAACATGCATAATGCATATACCGTAAATATAAATATGGTATTTAAATGATATTTAATTGGCGGTTTGTAGCTTATTACAAACTTGTTTTTGTAATACATAAACGACGGTATGCTAAATTGGAAAACATATAATTTTAGATACATTCAGCAGCTTTAGAAAAACGTGGAAACAACTTAGTCAAATGTAAAAAAATGTGTCGAAATGAAAACAACGCCAGAAGGCAAGGAGGTTTGAATTGTGATACTTATGTTTACTTATGTGAAACATTAAAAAATCTTTAAAATGGTAATTAAGGGTGTGTAGGAGTATAAAGAAATAACGAAATGGTTTGATTATAGATATATAGATAGATAGATAACAGCTTTATTCACTCCAATAACACACATCAAAACACATAAACAAAGCAATAAGAAAAAGTTAAAAAATAAAAACAAAATTAAAAATAGTAAGAATCAGTCGACACTGAGTGTCACAGGAGTGAAGAGGCGCTGACTCAGCAGTATGCTGCAGACAAAGACTACAGCGCTGATCTTCCGTCAGGACCTAGATGTAGTTTTAGCAAGACTGGCACTGAAGGTGAAATAGAAGAGAGATGATGTAGAGTACGTAGGTATGTTGTATAAGAATGATATTATAATATTTAATGGGTAAAAAGGTAAGAAAGAATGGAAATTACTTAGGTATGTCAATATAAGTATTAATTAAGTATAATGTATAATAGGTAAATTGGTAGATTGGTAGATTATTCACTATACAAACGATATGTTTTCAAAACTAAGAAAAGTATGCAAAGCTAAAGAATTGTCATAGCCACCACGCATTGTACGATTCAGCGTATAACAGATCAACAAAAGGTTAATTTATAAACAAGTGAACGCTGATAGTGTTAACTTGAATCATGAGTAGGTTAAAAGTGGTCTTTATGCGACTTATTTAGAAATAAATGTTATTGACAAAATAAGTACATATTTTTAAACAAAAAGTAAACAAACTCCCAAAAAGTTTATTTTCTAAGATGAGCTCTTATTGTTCTGAGTGTGCAATATGCATTGTTTAAAATTTCGCGGTTATTTTCTAAAGCTTTAAATATACTAGAATTTTCGTTTTAAATGAATATCCGAATCTCGTGGTAAGAACCCGATCAAACAGTTGTTCAAAACTAGAGATCGCATTGAATGATGGAATTAGTTTCAGATATACGCCATTTCACTCTCAACAAATACATAATTTATCTATTTACTTCCCACTTGAATTGATTCACGTAATGCGAGTATCTAATAGCGGCGTATCGTGCACAGAAGATACACGATTAAAATTTAATCAGCTATAATACGTTTTCTTTTCTATTGCTTTCGTGCTCTATCTATTTATTAAATAAAGGATCAGTTTCTTGTTGATTAAGAGCGATTCCGGTGTTCAAAGGTAGATTTGGTTTAGTAGTTATTAAGGAAAGGCGCGGTTGTAGTTGGGAAGGTCGGAAAAGGGCGCCCCAGGCGAAAGTACTAGACCAAATTGGTGATGTACTAAGAAAAGGCCGTGTTAGGAGTACCCGAATCTGAAAAACATATATGAAGCGAATTATGTATGTAGAGGAAGCGAAAGAGGTGTTTTTGGATCATAGCAAGTGGACATCTGTGGTCTCTGCCTACCCAAATGGGACAAAGGCGTGAGCCTATGTATGTATATAATGTCTGTATTAATTTATTAGGATATAGTCATGAGCAGCTAAAGCACAACGTGGTAACCACGCGGTCAAATGTCAAAAAAGGGTCGTAATGACATCGCTAGAGGGACAAGCTGTTACGCGATGCCCTCACGCAATCAAAGTGAAGTTTTACCGCCATCGGACTGGCGTGACTCGCGAGTTTGTCGTGGGCTGTGCTAGCTATGCATATATGACATAAAACGATTTTTTTAGGTAGTAGTAGTAAAAGCCGAATTTTAGGCTCAACTTTGATTTTTTCCAAAATTAATATTTTATTAACAACTCATTGCACTCATCAACAATTCCCTCGCAGGGCTTTAAAATTAAGTCAATTTTGAAAATATTACTATTAAGCGATTCTTGAGTATCACATAGAATGTATAATTTAAACCGTTTAATGTTATACATTCTATCACATAGAATGTATTATTTAAACAGTTATACATTAATTTTTAAAATCTTAACAAACACAGAGTCATCTCTAAGCAAACCGAGTTTGTTATGTTTTGCCTTGTATTACATTTTGTTATCTACCACCAGGGAGTAACTTGGTCCATGTAAGTAAGTTGAGACCGCACGGGCCGGCGATCATAACTCTAGAACTTGGGTCTTCCTGGGCCCCCGATTCTGTAACTTAATAGTTACGATGCGGCGGTAAGCAAGGAAAGAGGCAAATACCAGTAAGATGCGACGCGGATCCGCGCTTTAGCGAAGCAAAGGTTTATGTGTGTCATTGGAATGGTCGCCATTTTATCCGTTCAGGTGACAAAATTGAGAACTATCCAAATTTCATACATCTTATGACGGCTGTTTAAATAAAAATAAATAAATAAAATCTTTACTAATAAAACTGTAAAACAAATTATTTTAAAACTAAACACATACAATATAAAGGTCAATATAATTACAAACGTGCCTGAACTATGTATGATACCTGTGTCTCAGGCGAAGGAGGGCTTAATACAAAGTTATTAAAATCACGAGCAAAACATTATTCTTATTAGTTATTACACTAAACCTACAAAAATTTGACAATAACATATAATTAGATATTTTAGACTTAATTAATACTAACTTACCTATTCATTAACCTATTTTACAACAGTTAATAATTTCTCAGTATCTTCGTAGCATAGTTAAACTGGTGGCGCCACCGTCAAATGAATTTTCAGTTGCTAGGTAGTTTGCAACTTTACATTCGGTTGGCAATAGCGCTGTTGGTCGGGGTGGTTATGAACAAGTGTATGAAAATTAAATAGTTCTCAATTTCGCAACCTGAACAGATAAAATGGCCTCCATTCCATCGACACACAACTTAAGATACAGAATTGGGGCCCTGGACCCAAGTTGTTTAGACCTACCTGTAATACTACACATCTAGTTTTATAGTTTGGAGCATACTGTAATAGAGAGGATATAATCTCGTTTTCCTAATAAATTAAAATATGATTACGTCTACGATTTAGTTTCCATGGCAGTTTTGAAAAACAGTAGCAGTGGCAGTGTTTTATATCGAAACTAGCTTTCCGCCTGCGGCTCCGCCTGCGGCTCCGCCCGCGTGGTGTGCAGGTTATATAGTGCCCAGCTGTAGGATAAAATGTCATTTCTCAAGGTCTAATCTATCTCTATACCTTTCATCAAAATCGCTTCCGTAGTTTAGGCGTGAAAGACGGACAGATAGACAGACAGACAGAGTTCAACTCAGTTATGATAAATATTAGGCGAAGATAAATTTTAGTAACCTTTCATATTCAACAGCTCGAGTACGATGGTGATAGCACGCGTAATTATGTGATAGCATTCTCTACTTCCATCAGAGCATTCGCGCCTAAAAGCCTGCATTATTTTTACAACACAGTGGGGGTAGATATGAGAGGATGATTCTCTCCATAAAAATGAACAACTGTCCCCCAAAAATTCGAGTTCACATATCAAGGCAAATCAGCTAATCGTACATGTTATACCGAAGGAGAGGCAAATTTCGAATAATATTTCTTAAATAAGTTTAGTGGGCTGAGTCCCAGTAAAATTCTCAACTAGTGTATTAGATACACATCTACCATATAAAAATAAGTCGGGTTTTCCTTCCTGACGGTATAACTCCAGAACGCACGAACCGATTTCCACGGTTTTGCATTCGTTGGAAAGGTCTCGGGCTCCGTGAGGTTTATAGGATACTTTTTTTTTTTTTTTAAATTAGGACGCGGGCGGAGCCGCGGGCTGAAAGCTAGTTTGATATAAATCACAGTCTTTAAAGAAAGCAATTGATTAGGGAATTTCTTGCTTTCTAGAGATTACAGTCGTAAGGCAATTGGCAGGCAATAAAAAGAGACCCGCTCGTGTCGGCGGAGTAAACACCACACACCTCTATCCTCCGCTAGTGATTTCGACAAAACCTTAACCTTCTGTTTTTTTTTCGAAATAGCTCCGCTAGGTCTACACAGTACCGTGTGGTGATCAGTTAGAATAACACCACCCCATCTCTTTCCGTGGGTGTCGTAAGAGGCGACTAAGGAAACACAAATGAGACCTGCCTCCTAGTAATCCATCCCAGGCAACGACACTTCATTTTTTTTCTGAATCTGAGCTGTCGTCATAAGGTCTCATGCGGTGTGGTAGGCTCTGTAAAGGGCCGTCTGGTTCGCGACTACCCTCCTACCGAAGTCCGACGCCAAACAGCTTGCTGTGTTCCGTCGGTGCGTGGGAGTAACAGTGCCTTTATAGGCATTTTCTGGGTTAACTCGCTCCATCGTCGACCTCATTTTTGACCTTTATGGTCAAGAATGAGGTCAAGAGTTAACCCATCTCATAATAATAATAAAAAATACACCTCCCTGCCTCTCTTTCCTTCAATTTTTCCCTCTAATGATGGTTTTTATAAAGTGGTCGTATCGTATCAAATGCCCATCATCTTCCCTCTTATAAAATATTGTAACAGTAAAAAAATTCACAGTTTCAACGATACAATTAGCTAATTGATTCTAAAATTGCAGGAACTGATATGAAGTCGGTAAAACATACGTAACCGAAGTCAGTTTTATGTAGGTACAGTTCCTAGTTTTTATAACATGCTAAACTTCATACTTCGCGAGTCTTGATATTGGTATGATAAACATTTTTATTTGTTTTTATTTACGAGTTTTCATACAGATTATTCATTCTTCGAAATGAATTTATGGAATTCAATAGTTTATTTGATGTTTTTTCGGCTTTTGTTTATTAAAATCTACTTATATTACCTATCAGATTAACCCTCCGAAAGTATGTCAAATATTGGTAATACTACAGATGGATGGCGTGACTGTACAGATGGATGGATTTAAAAAAAAACAACCATTGGGCCTTTTTATAATTCGAACGGCACGGTACGGCATGACAGAATTTGTATTACCATTGCCTTTTATGTTCCCAGCTTCTAGTATCACTAGTGTATACGAGGCAATGGTAATAAAATTTTACCGTGTCGTTTTCGTATTATAAAAAGGCCCATTAAATGAGATAATCTATCCGTATACTTGCGCCTGAAATTCTTGTTAGGGTAGACAGAGAGACATTTATAAACCACTTGACCCCACGTCTGACATTACACTGTGAGAGTTAAACGAAACATTAGTAAATTAAGTTTGTGAAAAAACGGATTATTAACGCACCTATTATTAGTGGTAGAGCAATCATGACTCCAGGCCCGCTTTATCATCACTCAATTTGAAAGTATGTCAAAAATCATCAAAAATTTTTAAATGTTTTAGTAACGAGTTTTCAAAGCAGACTCCGCTTTACTTATTCACTAGAATCACACTCACATTGTTTACTATGTAAACATATTTAAACTTGTATTTTAAAACAGAATGCATAACATAAAGACAGTTTCCTTTTTGTCTCGTTTAATACTATAAACCCAACAGAGTCTTCACGCAGAACAAGGTCAATGTAAACATAATTAACACAACCAAAAGACTTAAACAGATATTAAAAAAATAAAAATACCCAGGCATTCCGTTGGTTCCTGTTGTTGCACTCTTTTGTCTTAAGACAAGGGAACAAACCACACGTTTGAGTCAGCACTGCCATATAAAAAAATTCAAACTTCGAATCTTTAAGACGCTGGCGCGTGCGCGCCTTACATACACCACTGAATTACTGTCAAGGAAGGCATAGACTAGTGACGTGCAACTCTCGATAGTTAACACGGCGATTGTTTTGCCTTTGACTTGTTTATTGTTTTCTTAAGGAATACTTGCAATTGTTTCAATTGATGACGATTTTTGATTATACATACTTCAATAATGTAGCTACGTAACAATAGCGGATGGGCATACCTTTTATGTATTGTAATGTAAAGACAAAGCTGTTTTAGAACACTATAGGTTAGTAGGTAGTTAATTATTTTCAGGACGTTCTTTTAATAATTATAAAACGACTCGTAATCTTTGGTGAAGATATTTCATGACACTGAAAAGTTTCATCCGTCTATCTATGCTTAACTAATCCCTGCCAAAATGGGCGCTGCTTAACTAGCACAGCCCGCGACAAACACGCGCGTCACGCCCCTCAGATGATGGTGAAACTTCGCTTTGATTTTGCAAAGGTACCGCACAAAGGCTTACTCGCCCTCTGGCGTTGTCACTTCGTAATTTTTTTGACATTTGACTGCGCCGCTTGTTGATCGACGGGTCTTAAGTGCGATTCCCAGTCGGAGTAAATGTTTGTGTAAAAAGCAGGTGTTTGTTCTCGGGTAATGGATGTCTGTCTTTGTATATGTTTCGAGGAACCCACGACACAAGGGAAAACCTTAGTGTGGGCCTTTGAGTGTGTGTCTTTTATTTATTTATTTGACCGCGGCGCATTTTACTGCAAGCACATTATGCTTGAGCTAATGGTTTAACCACTTGATGTCACAATTTACAAACATCCTGTGTGTTATAAAATAAAACATGAGTAAAGTATGAGTGAGTCAACCTTTCGCTCAGGATTCAGCGAAACCGAAACTCCTTACGAAGTCCGACGACAAACAGTTTGCTGTGTTCTGTCGGTGCGTAGGAGTACCAGTGCCTTATAGGCATTTTCTAGGTTAACTCGCTCCATCGTCGACCTCATCTATGACCTTGAAAAACCATATCGTCCCTTTTGCTGCCTTTAACAACATCCCTAGTGTTTTTTTTTTTTTATGAGATGGGTTAACTCTTGACCTCAATCTTAACCATAAAGGTCAAAGATGAGGTCGACGATGGAGCGAGTTAACCCAGAAAATGCCTATAAAGGCACTGGTACTCCCACGCACCGACGGAACACAGCAAGCTGTTTGGCGTCGGATTTCAGTAGGAGGGTGGTCGCGAACCAGACGGCCCTTTACAGAGCCTACCACACAGCATGAGACCATAGGACGACACCTCAGATTCAGAAAAAAATGAAATGTCGTTGCCTGGGATGGATTACTAGGAGGCAGGTCTCATTTGTGTTTCCTTAGTCGCCTCTTAAGAAACCCACGGAGAGAGATGGGTTGGTGTTATTCTCAACCGATCAACACACGGAGAATGTTAAGAGAAAATCGATCAACGACACAATTGGTACAACACTACAAGTCCACGCGGTGTGGCGCAACACTACACTGCACTTTGACAGAATGGTTACGCGCGTAGATCGGTGTTTTTGTGTTCTTGCAATGTAATTTGTAAAATATTGAATTAAAAGGACTGTTTAATGAGTAAAAGGTGTTTTAGTGTAACACTAGGAAGACTTGACAGCTAGTATATTTTCCAAAAAAATTTTTGAAACATTCAACAATAAAATTTTATAATGTATATCTTTAATTTAAAAAAGTTTACAGACCGACCTACATTTTTGTAATCTCTATGCTAGAACAAGGTTTAGTCGCTGTCAATCACGCTGCATCGCTATTTTCCTTATCGTAATAAATTCAAGGTTGCGAGTAAATTCATAATGACATGTTTTGTTTTAGTCACGACTTTTTCCGTGAGAACACTTAGACGATTTTATCAGATTCATTGAATTCTTGACATGCTCGTTTTTGTTTTCGTTTCCTAGGTTCATTATTTAACAATCATGTTTCTTTATTATGTTGTTTTTTTTAAATTTGTGTTATAGTTTTGAAAGGATTTAACATTCTTGAGTAAATCAGTAATAAACATATAGATTAATAACAGCAGCATACACCACATACATTAAGAAAAATAACAAAAAACAATTTAATAAAACACATAACATGCATATGAATTCTACAGTAAGCTAAAAGGCCTTAGCTCCTCAATTTTTTCTAGCTAAAGTTGCAGACTGGCAACGCTAATTTTCAGCCCTCGCCTGTGAGTGAAAGTTACAATACAGTTAATTGTGAGTGGAGTTTTTGGAATTTGTATAATGGTTTAAATTTACTTTTTATTTTGACATTCGGTTTTGGATTCTATTATTTTTGAAATTATAATTTAAGTATTAATAATTTTGACATTGTTAGCTGGATATTTTTGACATGTTTTTATTGTATTTCTAATCGTTTATTACACGTAATATTTGCACACCATTTTAAGTTAATATTTGCACACCTTGCCGGTTGAATGCACAGATCACCAATTTAGTTTAAAATCAATTAAGACTGAATTCTTGAAAATAAATGAATTTATTATTTATTTATTATTAATATGAGTAAAGTTCGTCATAAAAAAATAACCACCATTTATATATATCTTTTTTTACAACCTAGCGTATTAATATTTTTTTAGTTAATCCTTCCTGATCAGAGTCCGGAAATCGACAAAACTATCGACGACACCCATCCCTAGCGAAGCACTTGCCTGAGCGCATCACGGTAGACCGCGTACCGGTCAGTTATGGAAATTAAAAACAGTCAAGTAAAAATAAAAACAGAAGTTAATTACTTTCGCTATGGTCACTGACTTTAACTCCACTGACCATCTCAGAAAGGGTCTTAAGAAATACTTAGGAAGCGTACGATGAGAATTTTATACTGGAAAGTAGGTTTATAGGTTTTACGAAATAAAAATTGAAGTTTTCGATTGTGTAATCTTGTTTCGGGGTAGACTTAGATAATTGCTAGCTGAAAAGTATATTTAGGAATTTTGTTGCTAATTTCGCAACTTTTATTGCCTGTGAAATGTTTTTGTTGCACAAAATACACAAGTTTTTATAATAATTGTTCTTTAAGTGATGTACGTAAGACACGTAAGTAATTGCTTTCATAAGATTTCAATCCATTCAATTAATAAATATGTATAAAAATGCATGTCCTGACTCACTGACTCATCAACACCCATACCAAACTCTTCTATCTATCCATCGTCAGTCACAGAAGGGTGATCAGTCCATCCTCTTAAATGTCCAAACTGCCAAAACCCTTTGACCTAGAATACTGAAATTTGGCACAAAGTTTTTTTTTAATAACATAGACAAGAAAAAAGGAAGAATAGAATAGAATAGAAATAGAATAGAAAAAAATCTTTATTTTATAGGACATTCAGGATGCCACTCAAAACAAGTCAAGATAACATGAAATACATACAAACAAACATTAAAGGATTTAAATACATACATACGCATTCGTTCTATTGACCCTACTGACTCTACGCCTATTCGCAAAGGTGCAGTCTTCCCCAGAGAAGAACAGGCAAGAAACTCTAAGGGTGCTCTTTTTAATCGCATTACAAATTTTCTTATTTTCTAATTTTAACTAATTTTGAAATAACTCTAGAGCTGAGCAGTTCATTCCCATGGCTGCTTGTCAGTTAGGTAATCAGAAATTTTGTAATATCCCTTTTTGCAAAGTTTTTGTTTAATTACTGTCTTAAATTTGTCTAAAGGTAAATTTTGAATGCACATGGGAATCTTATTATAGAAACAGAATTTTACAAATTCCCACTGGGAACAAAGTCCTGGGCATCCTCTAGTTGCCAGGAAGAGTCAACAAAAACATTGATGACTCTTCCCACTTTAAATAAATGTTTATTTATAATCACTATTAGCCCTTATTTCACTAACTTTCGCATATTTTCTCAAAAATCATAACGTCCTAACTAAGTACTTCAATCATCATTTTTAATCTCAACCAACATCACGTCGCACTAAAACCGTGGCACCGTTGTTTACCAGATTATCATGAAATACAGGTTTTGGTACTTACATTATTTCATCTGTTAAGTATCTAAGCCATGACTAACAATTATGTATCTAAGTAGTCATCTACTGTCCTTGGTCTGACTATAAACGGTGGTGCAATGTAAAATGATACTTAAAAGTACGTGTTAAGATTTACAATTGAATGATGATTGATGACTATAGAGGATTGTGGTTGTAAATATGAGATAGTAATTCATAGCCACAAAATAAATACTTTACTTAGTTAATAAATAGTTTATTTTTTATTTGCCCTTAACATCTTAAACATAAAATCATAACAAAGAATTCTTCCATACGTAACTGTTAATTCTTTAAATTGTTCGGTAAATTTATTTTGTTATTTCCATTCATTGTACTGTAGAGATGAATAAAAAAAATGCCTATTAAATAAAAAAAATAATTAAAATGCATATCCGATAAAATATCGCAAGCCAGACTCATAGACTTTGGGGCCCAGGAGGCGATAATTAATGACATGAATCAACGTTGGTTTAGTTTATTGATACACAAGAAAGAAAATATAATAAGAATTTTCCCCGTAAAGTTCCAATTTTTTTTAAATATAAACCAACAGCTCTAGCTCGATAACGACAAACTCGCGCTCGGCTCTCGCTGATACTTCACTTTGATTGCACGAGGGTCCCGCGCAAAGGCTTGCTCGCCCTATGGCGTTGTCAATGTTGACATTTTGACATAGGACTGCGGTGTTGTCGCGACGCTATCACTAACGTACTTGGCCTGCTGGTCATCAACAAAAAAATACTTCATCATCTAAATTGGTTGAGCCGTTTTTGAGTTTTAGCGAGACTAAAGAACACCAATAAATTCATTCATTTTAAAATTTAAGAAGATACGGAAACATAACATAATAATGTGTATTTATTTATAAGATGTACGGACGGCCGCAACTCAGGTTACCACACGCGTGCACTTTGTGCTGTTGGGAGAAGAGCGGTTTCTTCAGTGAAAATGGAGTGACCTGATGTGCTGGCCTCTGTACCTCGGAGAGTGTGGTCATGAGCTGTACGAGATCATACCGCCAGCTTTTTTTTCTACTGGACGTCCAGATACCACCCTTACCTTATCGAGATTCCTCGGATCCGTACTGAGCGCTTTTCTTCATCTTTTATTTTGCGCACCGCTAAGAAATGGAATGGGTCATAAAAGGCAAATTTCTTTATAATTCTAGTAAATAGGCATCTTCTGGGTGAGCTTGTATCCGCGACCACAACTTACCTCCGATCTATATTGTGGTCAAGAGCGAACCCATTTTCTATATAAAAAAAACCGGCCAAGTGCGAGTCGGACTCGCGCACCGAGGGTTCCGTACAAACCTAGCTTAAAGGTATTGTAGACCTGAGTATTTGATATGAATTTCAATTTAATACCTCAACGCGTTCATGAGGAAAGGGGTAGTAAGTTTAAAAATATTAAAAATATTTTTATGATATGATGTAATTAAAAATTGATGGTTTTCGCAATTTTTCCTTTATCTGTGCTATAAGACGTTGCTTCGTACCAAATTTCAAGATTCTGTGTTCACGGGAAGTACCCTGTAGGTTTTGATTCCTTTGCGAGTGTCGAAAATTTGCGGAAATTTGCGGCATGAACGGCTGTATCTTTTGATTGCGTTGGCTTAGAAGTTTGATTTTTTCACAGCTTCAAGGGACAGTAGACTTGAGTAATTGATATAAATTTCAGCTTCATACCTCCACGCGTTCCTGAGAAAAAGGGTCTTGACAGACGGACGGACGGACGGACAGACGGACAACAAAGTGATCCTATAAGGGTTCCGTTTTTTCCTTTTGAGGTACGGAACCCTAAAAACGATGTTAGTATGTTTTTGTAAAACAGATGAGTAAAAGTCAACATAAAAGATCTTGAACGCTACATTTTATGATACTGAGTCGTGAGTCACAAATAAAATATTAAACATAGCTACAGATGCCCTAAGCAGTAGAGTCTTGATCACCTGTGTACACAAAATGACGACATGTTGATTCAGATTGTGTGTAGATCTTATCAATTTGAAAAGAATTTTTCTGAAATAGTTTATGTATATTTTTATACGCACATTGCATTGAGAAGGTAAAGAACTTGAATGCGTCAGCAGCTCAAGCACAACGTGCCCGCCGTGCAAATATGCGCCGTTGTCAAATGTCATAATGACAACGCCAAAGTGCGAGCAAGTCTTTGCGCAATCAAAGTGAAGTTTATAGAATATAATAGAACAGACAACCTTTATTCAAATAACACTACAATACAGACAACAAGTTTCACCGTCATCTGAGTAACGTGATGCACGAGTTTGTCGCGGACCGTGCTAGCTATGCAGTTTAACTATATGTTAAATTGTTTGACGTTGTAGTGATTGCGGATTCCATTCTTGACTAAAACAAAAATAAAATTTTCAAAAATTTGTCAGAAGTCTCGGTAGTTATGTCTGTATTTACAAAAAAAAGTGTTATACCAGTTATTTAGCACCCATAGTACAAGTCTCGGTTAGTTTGGGTTGAATGGCGCTGTGTGAATAGTCTGGACTCCTCATCATAAATACTTGAAAATATGATTTTCAAATATTTGTGTTAATTGGAAATCTAGTATTTTCAAAACTCTTACCTGATCACAAATAATTTTTAGGGAAATATAAATATTCGGCGCGAATACAGTCTGTAGTCAGTCTGTAGTCCTCCGTACGAGACACAGATGGCGCTAACCTACAAGCACAACGTATGTGCTTAGTAAGGGAATGAGATATTTTGCCGCTTGACTTGAAGGAACGATATCTCAGTTGGTTAGAGCACCAGGAGATCTAATCCTGGGGTCGTGGGTTCAAGTCCCATTCACGCCGAATATTTTTCTTTCCCTTACAATTATTTGTAATCGGAAATCTATCCCACAACTTTAGATCAGTAGGCAAAGTCTTTACCGACTGAGCTGAGCTGTCCAGTTAAATTAAAAAAAAAAAAAAAAAAAAACGCCGTACACTCAAAGGCCCACTAAGGTTTTCCCTTGTGTCGTGGGTCCCTTGGAACACACATAAAGACAGACACAAACACCCATGACCCGAGAACAAACATCTGCTTTTTACACAAAGATCTGCCCCGACTGGGATTCGAACCCAGGACCCGTCGATCGAGAGGCAGGGCCACTACCACTCGACCAAACCGGCCGTCAATTAATCCTTACTTTAATCTCCTCTAACTAAACTCAATAATAAAAAATGTCGTATCACCCCCGACATACATCGCTTATAACTCTTAAACGGCTAAACAAATTTTGATTAAATCTCAATCACGTGCTTTCAGATAAAAAAAGGCAGCAAAATCGGTCCATTCGTTCACGCTACGATGCCACAGACAGACACACAGATACACATACACATAAGACAAATAGACATAATACAGAATAGACACGTTAAATTCAAAACACTCTTCTAATTGTCGGGGATTAAAAATCACAATCATTCCCAAAATCTCTCTCGCAAGGTGTCAAAAACAAAACGGCAAATATTTTTTTAAATCGATCCTTCGAGCGCTGTCCGAAGAGGGCAAAGTGGGTTCACCTCCTGAATACTAATAGAACATTGATTCACGACAAATGCTGCCCTCGATCCAATCGGAAACTTTCCTTGGGGATAACCTTTGGATTTAATCCATCGGTAATACGAAAATTGATGTAAAAGGTTTCCCTTCACTACAAAAATGTGACTTGTAGTCTATATTAAGTTGTACAGTTGTTTTGGATATTGCTTGAGCTTGATTGCCTTGTGTTTACAAATACATATAATACACATAAATTATACTTTTTAAACCTATTAAGTAAATTTAATTTGCCGACTTTGGTGATCTTAGGATCTTGATAAAAATAAATATTCAAAAAAACGTGAACGGTTATTCGTAATTTCGTAAATTGTCGCTCATATTTTTTCGTTTAATTCATAGGCTAAAATATAAGTTTATGCTTTCACAAGGTTTACAAGGTTACCTACAAGGTTATACATAAATCATAACTACTTAAAGAAGTAATATGCTGTACCGTACATCAACGTGCTACAAAAACGTTTTGACGCCATAGTTGCCTGAAATTCTGAGAAATATTGGCAATATTATATGGAACTCAGGTGATAGATTTGTTGTCAGCCTCATCTTTAGTGGCTTATTTCATCTCACTGATAGGCAAAGGCCTCTTAAGGGGAAAAAAAAAACTATAACAAGTATGCCTTCACAAACTTTTATATACACAAAAGGGTTGTCTAATAGTAGATTATTAAGAAATCAATAACACTCGAGATATTTAGGCGCACGAGCGAAGCGAGGGCGCATATAGTTTGAGGGTGTTATTGATACTTCCATCCGAGGTAAACACTGCTTTTCATCCTCTATGCGAGGTAAATAAAACATTAAAGGAAAAATAAGTTAAATTTTTTGCAAATTAGACAAAACCCGCCGTTCTATTTTTAAAATCGAACCATTAACGCGACATTAAAAAATGGTAATTATTCAGCATGAAGATTTTATTCCAACTATTTGTATAGGCAGATCTTGTACCAATTTCAAATTTACTTACATCCCTTTCCCGAGCATGGAGGATGAAAATAAAAAAAAAACGTACAACCCACGACTCTTCAGCTAACTGTACAACGACGTCAGAAAGATTTTCAGATTTTCCATCAGAATCACTGCGGGGACACGGTTTGTGCAAAACTGTGGCGTGTTACGTGCGAAAAAGGTTCGAATTCAATTGGCACGAGCATTATTGGTGGCAATTCTTTGGGAAAGAACTATGGCACGTGATCAGAGTGTAAAGTGAGGGGACTGAAATGTGGGAACGAGACGGAATTTATCGAAAGTTTATTTACCTTTTCTCAATAATGTAACGCGATTTATGTGACCAGCTTAATTGCGGTGTTGACTTTATGTAAAGACTGGTGGTTTAGCTGCAATTTCCTACAACTAGTAAAGTAGCTTAAGTAAATCTTCTTTACTCAAACACTTATTTATTTATTTATTTAGTTTAGGATCTCCAACAGTGGAGTCATTTGTGGATAATAAGATAACTTTAAATAATTCATTCAAAGTTTCCTCTTTTTTTATGAGATGGGTTAACTCTTGACCTCAGTCTTGACCAAGGTCATAGATGAGGTCGACGATGGAGCGAGTTAACCCAAAAATGCCTATAAGGCACTGGTACTCCTACGCACCGACGGAACACAGCAAGCTGTTTGGCGTCGGACTTCGGTAGGAGGGTGGTCGCGAACCAGACGTCCTTCACAAAGCCTACCACACCACATGAGACCATAGGACGCCACCTCAGATTCAAAAAAAATTGAGGTGGTTAATAGGAGGCAGGTCTCATTTGTGTTTCCTTAGTCGCCTCTTACGACACCCACGGAAAGAGATGCGGTGGTGTTATTCTCAACCGATCACCACATGGCACAACATACAGGGCTTTAGGTATCTCTCTTTCAACCTCTCGGGTGGTTAATGATTCCATGAAACTGAACAACTTTCCTAAAGAATAGAGGTCAAAATACGAAAAAAAAATTTTGATCTCCTATACAAAATGCGCTATATGCTAATGAAGTTTGTATGGGAACTCAAAATTTTTTTTTCGTATTTTGACTTATGTTCCTTGGGAAAGTTGTTCAGTTTCATGGACTGACTAACCACCCGAGAGGTTGAAAGAGAGATACCTAAAAGATTTTTTTTTATGTAGCCTAGACTGGCTTCTAGCCGCTTAACCAGATTTTCAATTATAATACTTTTTTTTCCAAATAAAGATTACACTATTTAACGTCATCAAACTACGAGAGTAGTTTGTAGGTGTAGCGCTTTTCTTCCATAGTAATCTTTTGTCACCAATTAACTTATTATTTTACTTACTATTCAAGGAGTAATCCCGTTAGACCAATCTATTGGTGAGGTGAAACTTACAATTTCCTTTAAAAAATGTCAGCAAGTAACAAAAATCTTCTCCTAACATTTTTATCAATAAAATCTACCACTTTTCACACGCAACAAACAACAACTATGTTCAAAAACTACACAAATCATATGAGTGCTAATCCGCATTGATGCTGAAGAAGAAGTCTCAGAAGCAATTCCTATTTGATTTATCATTGTTCTTCGCAGATAAATCAGCCCACAATAGGGCTCCAGGCACCACGTTTGTGTAAGAAATAGTGCTGGACAAAAGTCAGTATTTTTTGGGACGACCTGATTTACCAATATTAAACCTTCGCGTGCTTTTTGAACACATGGTGTACGTAATTTGTATAGCACGTGACGGGTTAATGGCTAAAAAAATCAATTATTATGATGAACTGTCAAAACAACACAAGATTTGTATACTTTTAAAGATACTTTAGCTGGTTTTTAACACCCGACAAAAAGAAGGGTGTCTGTCTGTGGCATCGTAGCTCTGTCTGTGGCATCGTAGCTCCTAAAGAAATGGACCGATTTCGATGCGGTTTTTTTGTGAAAGCTGACGCAATCGAGATGGTTTTTATTCATATTTGATCAAAATTGGTTCAGCCGTTTAAAATATATTTTTAATTTTTGTTCCCGTGGGTATTTCGTAAAATCCTTCCTTGCCTACGTTGTAAAATTTCTTTGTACCGAATTTCAGCTTTCTATCCAAAAGGTTTTAGGCTGGGTGTTGATAAGGCAGTGAGTCAGGACCTTCAATTTTATATCCTTACTAGCTGATGCCCGCAACTTCGTTTGCGTGTTAATTTTTTTTTGTACAGAGTACACAGATTGAAAACATCTATCTTAGGTGATTTAGATTTTTACATACAAAAGTTTTTTCCCGCTAATTCCCGTTCCCGAGGGAATTTCGGGAATTCCTTTCTTAGTGCACCTCTACGGTACCTAAGCTACGTCCCTTCCAAATTTCAAGTGCCTACGTTTAGCCGTTTAGGCTGTGCGTTGATATGTCAGTCAGTCAGTCAGTCAGTTTCTCCTTTTATATATTTAGATAAAGATATAGATATTAGAACCATACGGTCCCATATTATTCACATCACTAGCAAAGAACTTCTATTAATTCTCTTAGAAATGGTTTGAACAATCCTCCGGCGTAACAAAGGGATCTTAGACAATAAGTTGAAACGTGAGATCCTATAACCTGATATGTTTTAGGGAAGAATCGATAAGCTAATGTGAAATGTAATTAGAAAATTGAGTCAAATGGCTTGGGCAAGAAATTGGGTTCCGAAAACCAGGCTAGCGATTCTGTAAAAATCAGTCATTGTCATTACACTGAAACCCTATCGACACTCTGTCGGCATTATGAGATCAGTGGTCTCACAGTGCCGTCCAAATGATTATCGTTGCAATCTCAATCGTCTCTCAATAGTTTGAGAAAATGGTGGCGATTTCCAGCCAGAGTCACGTTATTCAGAGACAATACGTAAAAATTTTCGAAACGTCAATGCCACTCAGAAGTAATCACTGTCAGTGACTTGCCATGATGTAATTATCATCTGGGGGCTCGGTAGTGCGTCCTTCCCAAGTAGAGCAAAAACAAACAAGGCATAGTACCCCATTTTTTCTCGGAGCCCATTCAGGACATTTTCGAAGTGCGAATGTAACGTTAACCACTTCAATAAATTTTATATGGGTTATAAGTGTTCGTAAGTACTCGTCAAAAAACTATCACACACCGTGTTGAACTCGACTGTCTAGTATCGAACTTCATTTTTTAAACCTCACTGAATAGCTTTTGTATCTTAAAGTATCACTGAATAGCTTTTGAAAATATCTGTAATGGTTCAGTTTGTTGCCTGGAAGAAATAAATCAAAACGGCTGATAAATGGAGTCTTTGATATACTTATATTTTTTGGTGTACAATAAAAAGTTTTATATTGTGTTGTATTGGGGCTAACTGTTTAAGAAAATATAACTTATTTTATAACTCAAAAAAACTTATGTAAAAAAAAGTTCCTTGTTACACTCTGAACCATTTCATTGAGTCTCAAAATAAATATTAATGCAAAACATGATAAATCTTACTTCATCTGATTTTCGTATTTTGACCTGCTATTCTTATTTCTAATTGGAAAAATAGAAGTGTATTTAAATAAGTAATTTAATGTTACAGCAGAAAAATTTAAGAAATATATACTTAGAAGATTTTATAGTTTTCCTAAGGGATTATCTTTTGTATTGCGCACTGCCAAGGAGTGGAATTCTCTGCCGGCGTCTGTATTTTTGAGCTCATACAATCCGAATATCTTTAAAGTACGAGTGAATAGGCTTCTTCTGAGTGAGTTCGCTACATCCTCGACCACATCTTTGCCCTGAGCTAGATTGAAGTCAAGAGCGAACCCATTCTTAATAAAAAAAACAACGAGTTGCACTCCGGGAGTGCCGGCAGAAGTGAAAACTTGAACATTAACGTAGTGCATTAATATTTTTTTTATTTTTTTCTATGCTGACACCGGATGAAATCTTGACTTTTGTAGTTTTAATTTCCTATATTTATTCTCCGCCTTACGAATTTTCGATCAGGGTCACGTGTCGGTCACGTGTCCTAACGCGAGTTTAACATTTTTACCCATACTTCAAAGTGCAAAACGCCGCTAAAGAAGTTTTCACTTCAAAAAATTATATCCCACAACCTTTTTTTGTAGAGAAACGCAGTGCGAGCATGTTGCGAGACTTGCTTCTTTTTACATGTTTTTCAATTGGATAGTATTTAAATTGTCAGAATTTCAATTTCTTTATTATTGTTATATATCTAACATAAAATGTACCGAAAGTTTTTAAAAACCAGGTCAGAAATAAGTAAAAGCTTGGAAACAGGCTTCAAATATTGTACTTTTGAACGGATTACGGGTATCAGCTGCTGCAGGTCAGTCTTTTTAGTTTTTATCACAAAAATTGCTTTTAATTTTTTAGTCTTTATCTTTAAAAAATCACGAATTAATCGTGGTTCACGCTTATCTCTTTGCCCTCATAACCTGTGTGACGCTTGAGAAAAACATAATATTATGTTTTTTGGAAAACACAGCAAGAAAATAGGTGCATCGCATTTCTTATATTTGAATTCTTGAAGAAGTGATTACCACTTAGCGTTTATGAGTATCTGTTTCATACCTAACTACGACGAGAGTCTTAGCTGACCAGTGACCATCTGACCCAGCTGACTTATATATTGGAAATAGCTCAGCATGCTGTAAATTATTTATATGAATTACTTTTATAAATTGCAACTTTTATTCCAGGTGTGAGTCGAGGGTTTAAACTTGTAAATAGCGACAAGAATTTAATCTGCACATCAGGCAAGGAGAGGCCATTCAAAAAGTTGATTTTATTCAAAGTACGATTGAGCATAGTTTTGCAGTAGTAATTTAATAATGATTCCTAATCTAATAAATTCCAAACATACAAAGCATAAGGATTATTCGTTTTTCTGTTCCTTTCACCCAGTATTCTGAATGTTATCTGCCCTTATATTCACAATCAATGGAAACCTGCATTCATTGCTGGTTGCTGTTCCGGGACAGTATAGGATACCTAAAACACTGTGTATGTGTAGTGTATACTATATAATCTCATTCCATACTCTATTTGAATATTCCAGAGCTTTTATACAAACAACCCCTGGGGATTCTAGACAGTACCTGATTTCATAATCTTGGTTTCATAAATTATAAATAAATAAAACGCCATACACTCAAAGGCCCACATTAAGGTTTTCTCTTGTGTCGTGGGTCCCTCGGAACCCCTTATAAAGACAGACACAAACACCCACGACCCGACAATAAACATCTGCTTTTAACACAAATATTTGCCCCAACTGGGATTCGAACCCAGGACCCGTCGATCAAGAGGCAGTGCCACTACCACTCGACCAAACCAGCCGTCAATTGCTAGTAACATTATGGTAACATTATACAACCTTAATGCAATCTTACTGTTCAGCAAGTACTTGTAACTTCGTTCTTAATTAGACATAGACATATTTCTGTAGAAACTCTAGAAAATAAAATTTTCTAAAACATAAAATTCCAAAATAGAGTCAGAGATGTTTCGACTTTTACCATCCCATAAGTACCACTTTTCAACCGACTTTAAAAAAAGGAGGAGGTTCTCAACACGACTAAGTTTTTTAGAGTTCCGTACCCAAAGGGAAAAAACGGGACCCTATTACTAAGCCTCCGCTGTCCGTCCGTCCGTCCGTCCGTCCGTTCGTCTGTCACCAGGCTGTATCTCGTGAACCGTGATAGTTAGACAGTTGAAATTTTCGCAGATGATGTTTTTACATTGGCCCTATAACAACAAAATTTGTTGTTTTTAGTATTTAATACTAAAAACCAGAATAAAATAAATATTTAAGGGGGCTCCCATACAAAAAACGTGATTTTTTTGCTCATTTTATAGAAAGTCTGTCTGAGGCTGTATCTCATGAACCGTGATAGTTAGACTGTTGAAGTTTTTACAGATGATGTATTTCGGTTGCTGCTATAACAACAATTACTAAAAACTAGAATAAATTAAATATATAAGGGGGCTCCCATACAACAAACGTGATTTTTTTTGCCGCTTTTATAGAGATAATGGTGTTTATAGAGTCCGACTCGCACTTGGCCGGTTTTATAAGTAATAGTACGGAACCCTTCGTGCGCGAGTCCGACTTGCACTTGACTAGTTTTTATTTAGTGTTTGTTCTTCGAAAAAATATACTCCTTTTCGAAAATTACTAGTACTTTTTTTTTTTACAAAAACAAAAATTACTTACAAACCAAAACGGCATCAAAATAATTAGTGACGTTTTGGTTCGTGGTAATTTGCTAATAGGCATTGTAGTCCGCGGAAAATACGATAACTGAAGAAATAAATCATGTAATTTTAAAATATTCGAAGTTCCACAGTAGCACGTTTATGCTACGGTACCCCACACGTCATCTTCCTCTGATGAAGAACTCCATCTCGACCATTGAACTTTATGCACTTGCCCTGCAAGTAACTTTCAACCAGGCGCTACAGGTAGGAAGGTACCTGATGGTAAACCAGTACCTCCCTTATCGTCCTCCAGGGTAACGAGTTAAAGGCGTTGTTGATATGAAGACTTGCCGCAATCGCGTCAACGTCGAGCGTGATTGTCGGAAACCGAACTGGTCATTCGACAGGTCGGGGCCGATGCTCCACAAGTGCGTGCTGAACCAGAGGAAATAATTCTTTCGAATAGTTTTCCGGCCTCGTCCAGCAGGCAAATGGGTCGGTATGCAGAAAGAGAATCTGCAGACCTGCCCTATTTCCTCAAGAACACCAATCGTGCTTCTTTTCAGCCCGTGAGGACCTAACCTAACCTAAGTTTAATTTCATTTAATATACAAAAACAAGAATTGATCTAAAGACCAAGCAAGCAAGCAATTTTTCATCAATGGTGTTCCTTAGAGATTTTAAAATTTCCTCTTTTCTCGTTTCTATTAACATTTCAGAGTTTTATACTGGGTACATCATAAACATAGAAATAAGTTGAATACCACTTTCTACACCAAAAGTCCTCAATCACCTGTATTTCTATACAAAGTATATATGTTACAGTTAAAACTAGTTAGTAGTTAGAACGCGTTTTTCCTAGTTAGAACTAGTTTTTACTTGGTGCCTTTGTTAAAACTAGAATTGACTAATGTCTGAATCAAATATCAGTTAAAACTAGTTTCTGCAAGACAAAACGCGTTTTCCCGAAGCGAGTCAGTTAAAACTGTTCCGACCGAGGTTAGAGTTCATCATACCTTATTCTGATTGGCTTGAGGTTATGTTGTGGGTTATGTAGTTGTTGTGCTTACCGTTTAACGCAACCAAAGTCTTTTCTGGCACTTCGCCGGCCGCTGCCGCGGCACGCTCGCTTCGCTCGCTCGGCTCGTGCGTTGGGGGTCGCAGTTCTAACCTTTTTTTTTTTACTTGGGGAAATGCCCACGCATACCCCCCCATCGTAGGGGCGATGGAAGGGTTATGTCGGACTCGAACCGACTAAAACCCCAAGGTGTTCCTTCTCCCGCCTGGGGTGGGGTCACAGGTATCGCGTTAGCATTCGTCTGTGACCCCACCGGGCGCTGGATCGCTTATATCAGCGGACCCCTTCTCGCGGGGGGACCAGTGCCCCCCATGTAGCCTGCTGTTTGAAGGCGTCCATGGAACACGTTGCACGCCTTCCGTCTCAAGGCCTTTATTGGTGACGGTCGCCCCTGCGGCCGTCACCAGGCCTCTTCTATGGAGGCATCAGACGGGCCTCGGCTCGTCTTCTGCGTCCAGGCCTTCTGCGGCGGATAGCGGGAGCACTAGCGTCCGCCTCTCTTTCTCTCTCCGCCGCCTCCTTCTGGAAAATTATGTCTTCACAGAAGGCAAACCTAACCTACAGTTTCTGCCCCGAACTATAGCTAGTTTTAACTATAGCTCGATGTGACAACTAGTTTTATCTGAAAATCAAATATGTCAGTGGTAAATTCTAGTTTTAACTGATTATTTCTAGTTTTAACAAAGGCACCAAGTAAAAACTAGTTCTAACTAGGAAAAACGCGTTCTAACTACTAACTAGTTTTAACTGTAACATATACATGTATAGAGGTCAGTGAAGTTTCAAAATGGTTTCGAAAGATTTGTTGTAAAGTAGTCATACACATAGAAAAAATAACTGTGCATGTTATAGACATCTTTATGTCAGTGGTGCATTAATATGACTTCAACTTATTTCTATGTTTATGAAATGGAATAATACTTATATGGCAATGATCTATCATACAACTTATACCAAGTCAGTGTTTCATTGAGAAATCATTGAGAAACGATCGGCTGACATAGACAATGGATTTTGAACGATAAGTTTTCCATTTGGAAGTCATTAAGGTGTTCATTTAGCTTACACTCCACTGACACACTTCTGAGACACAACTTTAACCCTATCGAAACTCAACTGAAACCCTATCGACATCCAACTGGAGTTACAGAATCGAGGCCCAGCTTTTTTGAGTTCTGAGTTCCTGAGTTTTTTTTTATTTTTTATTATGAGATGGGTTAACTCTTGACCCCAATCATGACCAAGGTCATAGATGAGGTCAACGATGGAGCGAAATAACCCAGAAAATGCCAATTAAGGCACTGGTACTCCCACGCACCGACGGAACACAGCAAGGTGTTTGGCATCGGACTTCGGTAGGAGGGTGGTCGCGAACCAGACGGCCCTTTACAGAGCCTACCACACCGCATGAGACCATAGGACGCCACCTCAGATTCAAAATAAGCTGAGGTGTCGTTGCCTAAGATGGATTAGTATGAGGCAAGTCTCATTTGTGTTTCCTTAGTCGGCCCTTACGACACCCATGGAAAAAGATGGGGTGGTGTTATACGTAACCGATCACACCACGATCGATGTAGAATGGTGGACAAACATTAAGGAAGACCTCAGGAAGTTCCAATTTCTCGATGACCACACGGCGGTGAGTGATTTTATTCACAAAAAAGGGGGCTGCCATAAGTTTGACGTGTGTAACTGTGTGTCTGTCTGTGGCATCGTAGCTTGAAAATGAATGGACTGATTTAGATGCGGTTTTCTTTGGACCGAAATCGCTACACCGTCAAGAGCATGGCTCTTAAAATTCAGAAGAAAATGTAAAATATATGACACTGACTTCAGAGAATTTTCCATTTTCTAAACAATTAAATTAATTTATACGTATTCATTATCTTAACTTAACACTCTTCTAAATTAATGCTAGTATATGTCAGAACGTGTAACGTTAAGCTTTCTCTTGAGACTGCGACTAGTGTTGAATGTTTATCGATCTAAAAATGTCGATGAAAACCGTGAAGTCTGATATGTTACCTATTTAATTTCAGTTGCACTGTTTTGTCTTCGTAAAAACAATACACCTAAACTTATTTTTTTATTTAAGTTGCATTGACATGTTCAAAAAATGCCTTGGTTAAAAAAAAAATTGGCTTTAGCACATAGATGTGAAACTAAAATGTATAAATAAGCATAGAGACACTAAAATATGGATAAGTAGTATCCACTTACTCTCTTACACTTTTTCACATTAAAAAGTATACATTTATTTCCCCGCCTAAAAAATTGCATTATAACTGTTTGATAAATACATAAAAAATATGATTAAAACATTTTGTTTTTTAAAACAATTTTTTTTTTATTAAGAATGGGTTCGCTCTTGACCACAATCTAGCTCTGGGCAAAGATGCGGTCGAGGATGTAGCGAGCTCACCCAGAAGAAGCCTATTCACTCGTACTTTAAAGATATTCGGGTTGTATGAGCTCGGAAATTGAAATTTTTGTTAGGAACACGCACAGCAAGTGCCGTGTGCCGTGTGGTGATCGGTTGAGAATAACACCACCTCATCTCTTTCCGTGGGTGTCGTAAGAGGCGACTAAGGAAACACAAATGAGACCTGCCTCCTAGTAATCCATCCCAGGCAACGACACTTCATTTTTTTTTCTGAATCTGAGGTGTCGTCCTATGGTCTCATGCGGTGTGGTAGGCTCTGTAAAGGGCCGTCTGGTTCGCGACCACCCTCCTACCGAAGTCCGACGCCAAACAGCTTGCTATGTTCCGTCGGTGCGTGGGAGTACCAGTGTCTTTATAGGCATTTTCTGGGTTAACTCGCTGCATCGTCGACCTCATCTTTAACCTTTATGGTCAAGATTGAGGTCAAGAGTTAACCCATCTTATAATAAAAAAAAATAGGTAAAAAAAGTAAAAATCATACATAGCAAAATATCGATAAATCCTTTTCCAGCATAACACTAGCCCGATTTAATACAACGGTTCACACATTAAGACAGTCGTTGTATGAGACAAAAAGCATTCGTGTAAAAGGGGGGGAGGCTTATCTTACTTTGAACATTCGCACCCTCATCCTTGACGCCCTAGTCAGTTCTCAGAGACAATTTCAACACCCTTGTGGTACAGAAATACAGAAATTTAAGCATGTGGAAGTTGATAGCAATTATCAGAAGTGGGTTTGAAATGTGAGAAACGTATTGTCGAGTTTCTGTGATGTGTGTAAATGTCGATATGTTTGGGTGAAATGATGATTCGGTAGAATTTAATTTAGATAAGACGGTTGCGGGAGCTTTTGAAACTGAATCTGATATCAAATTTATCAGTGCCTGGCTTCTGTAAATAATACACCATACGACACTTTGATCTTCCTTTTGTGCCTTCTCTTGTATATTTGTATGTATTTATTCTTTATTATATGTACAGTACATGTTTGGACAAGATACAATGTCACTTGTTCGCTTTCTTGTTGTTTTTGTGCCTTTTTCACAAAAAAGGTTGATACATATAATAGATAATCTCAAAAAAGCTCGGTTTAACTCAATTATGCTGTGCCGATTCTATTTTTGTTTTTTACATTGAGTTATTTAATGTGTAAAAGTGATAGTGTACTGAGCAGTAAACTAACGGAACATTGTGGTGATAAAATAATTCAAGTGATATAGTGTATTCGTTCCGTTTGGTATTGTCAAAGATCCCGCGGTAATGCTTTTCGCCGCCATATTTCTCCGTAAACAAAACACTATCGGTTTACGGAGAATCGGAGGAGCTTATTCAGAAGAACTGCATCGAAGATATGGCTGTACATATAAAGACATAGATTCCTTTGCCTTTCTCGAAAGGGATAAATTTCACAAAATTAATAGACCTGTAAAGAAAAAATGAATAAGTTCCTATAAAACTTGTAAAAACCAAATAAGTTGATCAACTTTCGGTATGTGTACTCGGGGTGTATTTAGATAAAATTAATTTCCATGACCCGCAGATTTACTTCTAAAATAAAGTTAATAGCAATCATTTATTCATGCTGTTACAGCCAACGACTCCCTAAAGACATTTCAACCTAAAGCGCCTAGTAATAACGTTAGAGCAAATCAAACAAAAGACTTTGCTCAAATAAATACCACAGGCGCACCTCTCTGAATTAAAGACGATGTCACCCCAAGACGCGGCAGATATAATTGGAAAGTTACTTTATAATTGCCCTCTTTCTAAATAGTTCTGCCTTAACCCTCTATATTGATTCTGAACCTCGTTAGAACAAATTAGGGGTTCCAAATTGAGAGATGTAAATGTAAGGGGAACTTCCTCTCGGTAAATACTTGAAAAGTTTTTCGATCTTAGTAAGATAAATAAATAGATGGTTGGATCTAAGGATTATGAAGTCTGGGATTCAGATGAAATTGTTTAAGTCTCGCTGGGTTTGGAACTTGTTGTGTTCTTTGAAGTATTTAATCCGGCTCAACATGCTTTTGTGATGACTTCTTAAGTTTATTGGAATTTAAAAGCGCTTAATTATATGTATTTAAAGTGCATAAGTTTTTAATGCGCAGAATTTTAATTAATTTATCTTTTTTTTATTAAATACAGCATTTTACTAGGAAAAACATCGCGTGCAAGAGTGGCTTACTTATGTCACTAGGCAATAGGCATCCTCTTTATTTATTGGGTGACTTCAAATTAGTGACAATAAAGGATGTGAATAGCCCAAAAACACTGAACAACTTTCACCACAGAAAATATGTCAAAACGCATTACACATGAATGCATGAACACAAAGGTAACTAATAATATATAAGACGACACCTTTTTTGCTATAGAATAGTACAAATTTCTTCTAAACAATCGGAAGTTTATAAGACCAAATAGTATTGTCACAAAACAACGATCTGTGGTGACGTCACAGATGGTGACGTAGACGATTATATAAAGACTGTTAATACTAAAGATAGCTCTACTTTTACTGCAATCAAGTCCTCTGAATTCCAAGCAGGTGGTGTCGCAACACGCAGGTAAATAAGTCTGCCACTAAGAGAGCCACACAATAGCGTCGGGCCAATTTATTAGACAGTACTTAAGGACAGTTCGGTCACGAAAACAGCGGGATGGTTCTAAGTCTGAATGAAGAGTCCATTAGCTTACTTATGCCAGCCGCAGAAGATATACGTGCCACAATTTTAGGGTTGTTGTTTCGATTAGTCTCCAACCTAAATTGCAGTTTCGAACGCTGTCAAACACTTTGTGATGGATAAGTTTCCGTATTTACAACTTTAAAATATTGCGTCTTGTAGAAAAATACTGGCATTATGGCATTTATGGCATTTACAAAACTGATAAATTTTACTATAATTATAACTCAACAACAGCTCTGCTGTAGGTTCATTACATTTTAAGTTACAGGGTACCTACCATGATCGTTTAAAAGCATTTCTGTTTAGGATCCAACTTTGAACTGCTTCGCAATTGGATTTTTTTAAAAATGGTACCATGATGGTGCTGCTTTTGAACTACTCGGTTGTCTATGGTCCATTTCAGCGATCCAAATTGAATGAAAAAAAAACTAATAAATTGTCGCTGGTCTGCCTTTGAATCGCTTATAAGCCATCATGGTACGAATAAGCGTTGCAGACTTGTTTAGGTCCTAAATTGGATCGCGCTAAGCGATCATGGTAAACCTCCAGCTCTTTGAAAGTGACCAGTTACGTAGCATAAATTCATGGTTTAGAGTCACTGCGATTATAATAAAAATGAAATCACTTTATATCTAAGAAGGTGATAATGGTGATTTATTATCAATCCTTCGACTTTTAATGACAACCTCATATCATCACTAAAGCTACTTAATTGATAGCAATAAAATAAAAAACCTAATCTAATTACGTGTATTGAAAGCAAACAAGCACTTTTATTTATTTTTTTATAAATTCCGTTTTAAATGTATTATTATTAGGTATACTATTTATTGCACATAATTTACACACGAAAAAAATGTACAAGATAGCAATAGGCACCAAGAAAATTTTCTTACCTACCATCTCATGGCCCCACTCTCAGTAGGGTAGTTGGCAAAATTTACACCACTACCCTGGCCCACGCTCTCTTAACAAGCTTTCTAACAAACACTGAGCACAAGTTATGGGAATTTCTGCTCGGGTTATTAACCTTTGTCAACCATCTGACGAGGCTGTGTGAGAGAAACGAGTTAATTAGGAAGATAGTTTTTTACAAGTTCCAATTTCCCTTTACAACGTCAAGGGTTTCTATTTTTTCTAGCGGCATTAAGATGATTTCGCACTAAAATTTTATCACACACGTGAGAATTCGTTTTCGTCGTCAATGATCTAGGATAGGCAGAGCGTCCAGACTATATACCGGGCTATTTAGGGAGAACTATAAAAACACGATACGATAACTTTAATTCAGACAAACAGCTGACTGATCTTACAATTAAATACCCACATATTTCACATTATACACTACACATAATCACGCTTATATTTCTTAATGGATTTGGCAGATCAACAATGATTTTAGATAGGTTGTCACAATCACTCGCCTGACTTTCTCTTTGAAAGGCACATTTTGGGAAGCTTGTTTATTGTTTCAATCAGATATATTAACAGAGATGTGTTCATGTCCTAACTTGCGATAATCTAAGGGACAGAAAATTCATACATTGCTGGATCGTGTAGTGTAGTTGTCCTGCTCGTCTGCTTATGAATAGCGTTTCAATAGCAATGGAATGACCATGTTTTCCGTTCAGGTGACGAAATTGAGAAGTAACAAACAAAACATACATTAAATCAAATTTTGATGACGGCTCCCCACCGCCAACTGAACGTCTAATTGAAAATAACCTAGCATGGACCTAATAATTTTCTTTTACTACCAAGCAAAATAGTCACCATCTACTTCTATTAAAACGAACCAGATCAGAGTACTCGTTAACCCAGGTTGAGATTTTAGGTGAAGCACCCAATCATACTATTACTTACTTATCATAATATCGTCAACAGAATAAAATCACAAAATAAAGACCTTATTCTATGAAACATTATAAATAAAGGTTTTTTTCCCGTATTAAATTAATTTATCAACCACCCACCACATAATAAAGAAACCCAGAATTTTAAACAGATGTAAATTACCTCTCACCCTATAAAACGAGCAATAGGGTATTTTTTTTTGGTAACGAAGCAACGCGTGGCCACTCGGCAAAATAACCAGGGAATATTCCCAAAATTTTACCCAGGAAATACAACCGGGCAAACGGGAATACTCTACTAGGATTTTGGGAAACACAGTTTTACAGTAAGGAAACTACCTAGCAGGCAAAATAAACAACTCAAAACTTCGTTGTTTACAAAAATGGTATTAAATTAATTATACCATAATACGGAACTAAGCTTGCTTGGACGGAGTGGGATGGACGTTGGGCAAACAGACAGTAAAACAATCGAGTCTCAAACAAGACTTTATTAACGTATATGGATGTTGCGATAATGCTTATATCTAGTCCCATACTTGAATTTTTTTAAATACTTCCTCATATCGTATAGGTATAATCAAGTATGTGACGAACTCGACTAACCATGTCCAAGACGCCTTGTGTTGGAGCTCGTCTTGGTGCATGTGCATATTATTGAAAGAAGTTGTATCCTTGATAGCCCCGATTTAATTTAAGTGTGTGGAGACCGTAAAACCTTTTCAATTAAACAAAAAAGAAGCACAAACAAACATCAAATTGCTGAAATAGTTTTATTTTCACACCAACAACGTAATTGAGTTTTATCTTACACTAGCATTCCGCCCGGGACTTCGTTCCTGTGGGAATTCGGGAAAATTATGTAGCTTATGTCCATCGGGGTTAATGTAGCTTTCTAATGGTGAAAGAATTTTACAAATCGGTACAGTAGTTTCGGAGCCTATTCAATGCAAACAAACAAACAATCAAATCTTTCCTCTTTATAATATGTATAGACTAGCATTCCGCCAGGGATTTCATTCCCACGGGAATTTGGGAAAATTATGTAGCCTATGTTACACAAGGATAACGAGCATTGTAATGATAAAAGAATTTTTGAAATTGGTCCACTAGTTTCTATTCAATGCAAACAAACAAAAAATCAAATCTTTCCTCTTTATAATATTAGTATAGATATAATTATAACACCTGTAACTGTTTTACATATAATGTTTTTTTTATTTAAAAATTCTGTCAAATTGTTTACAATCCTATAAGTAGTAGTTCATCTTAATATAAAAAAACGCATATCCTGACTCATTCACTCATCAACGCCCAGCCCTATTCTTTAGACCTAGAAACTTGAAATTTCGCAAAAAGGTTTTTTTAACGAACGCAAAGAATAAAGGAGAATTTTACAAAATTCCTACGGGAACGAAGTCCCAGGCATCTTCTAATCCACAAATAGTAATGTGCCAATAATCAATAAATTCATCTTCCTCACAGACTGTATTTAACAATAGTAGTTTGCAAGTAATACACAAATACATACATACGCTCACGCTCATAATCCCCAACTTGGTAGGCAGAGCATCAATGGTTCCAGAACCACCAGATGCCATGCTTGATACAAATTGTGAGGGTTATCAATCGGAACAATAATGGTGAGATTTGGTCAGCCTTTCACCCATTATATGGCAAAAATCTCGCATCCCTCTTACAAACTTTTACTCTATACTACCTGGGAAGAGTAGGTAGCTGGCACATTCTAAGTTTTTCTTTCACCCAGTCCAGCAAGCATGTAATAGTGTATCGTTACTGTTTTATTTATGAAATATCATAGTACTGTTTATCCCGGATTAAATTTTGCAGAGGACCGACTTCACGACGATGCGATGGGCTCATCTCTACAAATAAATACGGATGGGTGCGGATTGTTGTTATTATATTTCCGAGTCAAAGTTATATTTTAATAATGTTTGTGAAATTATAACATGCAATTATTACTTTGTTATAATAGTAGGGCGGAATAGACTAAACAAAAAACAGTCATGAGGCTGATGATTGTGTTTCATGAAACTTAAGGCGACTACAGCACCTAAATTACGATTTTATGATGTGTAGATAAGCATGACGCCCTGCATTAAATCGAAGAAAAAAAATACTACGGTAATATTCAGGACATAAACTAGATAAGTAGTTGGCTGAAAACATGATTCAGCACTTTTGGTTCGATAGAAAAAGCTCATAAAGTCACCTCTAATACCCAATATTTTTTATCTTTTAAGCTGTAAAAACGATAGTAAAATGCACACAGGAACTTGAATTTGCTATCAAAATGTTCGTGATTGAACACTCTCGATAAGTAGTTAACGCATTTTTCGATTTAAGCTGTTACCTTTCCATAAATCTCATTTTTCTAACTTTCGAACATGTTTTTACGCACGCACGCTTTCATAGTCCGTAAACTTCGTGTATCGACACTGTTCGCACTGCCGGCCCAGGCCTGTTGAGAGACGGAGATGGCACTATTTGGGTTCTGTAGTCACCTTAATGTAATTAATTTAATTGTGATATTTGGGTGATACTTTGAAGGTCGATAGTGAGGCATTTTTAACTTGTAGCCAATCATAGTTATAAGTAGACTTCACCATTTCAGTATTTGCTAAGATGTCCTTTACACCTTCTTCACGTATTAACAAATATTTCAGAAGTTATTATATGACCACTTAATGCTCTGCCTACAGCGATAAAGGTTAAGCGTGAGTGTAGATTGTTGTTGAAATTGTTTACAACTGCCGTGTTTTGTATATTGATTTACATAAATGAACTTTGATCCTTGAACCTCTGTATTTTGATTTACCTCAAGGCGATTTGGAAAATTACAAACAAATTTAAAACGCCGCCGCCATGATGTAAAGAAAGAGAAGAGCCACGTTCTTTGTTTCGCTCTTTGTTACGTTCTTTGTTCGTTCTTTGTAGCTATAATGAAAATCAGCGCCCTGGGCGACTATTTCACTTATAAGTAATAATAGAATAACTTTAACTTTATTACTATCTTAACATGATGTAACTTACTTTGTACCTTGTTCTATTATGCTGGCGTGCAATAAAGTATTATTTACCTATTGTATTATATTGTATAACCTATAAATTTTGATTTTCAGTTTTATTCATTATTTATTTAGAGTATACTTTATTATGAATTTATAAATCATTATTTATTTAGGCGTTTCAACGGTAATGGAATGGCGGGTGCGACGATTACATCCGTTTAGGTGGCAAAATTGAGAACAAAAATTTCATACATTTAAAATAAAAAGAACTAAGTACAAAAAATGTCAAGTCTATTCTTTAAAAATAGTGAGCTGGTGTTATTACCGACTTAGGTCCGTGTTCACCAATAATATAACCAACGGTTAAACCGCGGTTAGAAGCTAATCAGACAAAATGTCAAAAAAATGTATGTAAATGACGTTGTCAAATCTCTGGTTATCTGCTAATCGTTGGTTAAGTTTAGGTGAACACTGGCCTTAGCTATAAAATTCGGTAAAGACCCTAGCCTTCAGATCACTAGATTGGAAGTTTGCGGATTTGACTATTTTCAAGTATTTGTTAGGAAAGTCTGGGTATAATATGTACACACGGCAACAGATCAGGCTAAAAATGGTAACCTTGACGTCTTGGTCGTCACCGCTTCTTCTTAATAGTGCCGGCTTTTGAAGTGCAAATATACAGGGCTTTAGGTATCTCTCTTTCAACCTCTCAGGTGGTTAATCAGTCCATGAAACTGGACAACTACCCCAAGAAACAGGTCAAAATAAGAAAAAAATTTTTGATCTCCCATACAAAATGTGCTATATGAAGTTTGTTTTTTTTTATTTTATTAAGAATGGTTTCGCTCTTGACCACAATCTAGCTCAGGGCAAAGATGCGGTCGAGGATGTAGCGAGCTCACCCAGAAGAAGCCTATTCACTCGTACTTTAAAGATATTCGGGTTGTATGAGCTCGGAAATACAGACGCCGGCAGAGAATTCCACTCCTTGGTAGTGCGCAATACAAAAGATGAAGAAAAGCGCTCAGTACGTATCCGAGGTATCTCGACAAGATAAGGGTGATACCCCGCAGTGCGTCTGGACGTCCGATGGAAGAAAGGGGCAGGCGGAATGAGCTCATGCAGCTGCTGAGCACACTCCCCGAAGTACATCTTATAAAAAACACATAGGCAAGCTACTTTGCGTCTATGAGCTAGGCTTTGGAGCTTATATGAAGTTTGTATGGGAACTCAAATTTTTTTTCGTATTTTGACCTATGTTAAAAGAGAGATACCTAAAGCCCTGTATAACCTGACGTTCTGCTGTCTGTACTAGGTATATTTCCAAAAAAAGTATCATAATAAGTATCATAATCAGTGACTACCAAATTATTTATCTAGTCCTGCTTATTTTAAGGTTAGATGTCGTTGTGTAAATTGTTCCAGCATTTATTAAAAAAACTAGCTGTTCACCCACGGTTTCGTTCCCGGGAAAATTTTGCCAGAGGATTTTCAAAAAAACAACCTGGTATAATCATTCAAATCGATTGAGCCGTTTTTTTTATTTTAAGCTAGACTAACGAACACCAATTCATTTTTATATACAACTAGCATCCCGGTCGGGACTTCGTTACCGGGGGAATTCGGGAAAGTTATGTAGCCTATGTTACTCAAGGATAATGTAGCATCCTAATGATGAAAGAATTTTTGAAATCACTCCAGTAGTTTAAGAGCCTATTCGTTACATACAAAAATACAAATCTTTCCTCTTTATAAAATTAGTATAGAAAAGAAGATGTCTTATCATTGAATCTATCTCTGCGTTGCATTGCTAACAACTTTGGCTCATGTGATTTTAATCGACGGAAGGGTTTGTGAAGTTTTTGAGCGTACGAGAGCAATTAAAAGTTTCGTCTTTGCGATGTAAATATTTCAGCCATCCCGTACGGATTTCGGAAGATGAGATATGTTTTAAAACAAAACACCGGCAGCGGGGCTGTTGTGAATTTTGGTTTGTACTCGATTCATTATTGTTAATTAATTTTTAATATAGGTACCTTTATTTGGAAACTTTTTGATTGAGGTGCTTAAGTCAAATGAAAGTTCAAGCGGGGAATTTGAAAGTAAGAAATCGTAGCAGATATTTGTCCAATCAAATTTCTGAATGTTTATTTATTTTTAATAGATCACCAACAAGTTACACACCAACTCTTAATTAAAATGGCACAAATTTACAAAAAAAGGTTTAATGGTAACCCAATTATAGGTGACAACCGCATTTAAAAAAATTTTAAGTAACATTATATCAAGAACATAGTACCTAATATTATACCTTAAAGAAAAATAAAACAGTCGCAGGAAAACAATTTGCAACATGAAAAGTTACATTTAAATTATACATATAAAACACTAGGTTGTTTCCAATAATACTTATTTGTGAGCGACTTCAATATTAAAAACGAATTCTGACTTTTCTAGCTGATGATGATGATTTTAAAATTCTTTAGACATGAAAGTATGCGTTTCGAATTTCCCAACCTAACCCAAATTGTATTAAATCCCGTGAAAATCGTTTCTTGAACAAGGAAAAATAGCGCAACTTAACCCCCTAAACCAGTAAATTTAAACTTATTTTCATAGAAAAAGGGGACCTAACATTTATTATGGCGATAAATTTTAAGAACATTATTTACAGAAAGCTCGGTAGACGTGGAGGCCATTTTCGAAAGGCGGAGAATGCGATCTGTGTTACAATGAATTTATGTTTTAGGTGGACGTAAATGGGACCGCTACCCTGGTTGATTTGTACGTTTTAAAGTGAACAATTTGTGCGTTCGGGTTTTGCGGTTTTAAGATTTGGAAATAGAGATGGAGACCCTTTCATTTTGAGTTTTCTTATTCACTTGTTGTTTGAAATGTTAAGTTTTACATGACAGCTTTATTATTACTCGTTATTATTTATTTTATTTTAAAAAATAGTTTTAGCACATAATACCTAGTTAATAACCTCATCAATATGTTAAATTCTATTATTATTTCAACATTGAAATAATTATTAAACCAAGAGATTGTCAGCTATTTTCTGCCATCGATTCTCATCTCGATATTTTTACTTTTTTTATAATAATGAATTCGCTGTTGACCACAATCTAGCTCAGGGGCGAAGTATGGTCGAGGATGTAGCAAGCTCACCCAGAAGAAGCCAATTCACTCAGATTTTAAACAAGTTTTATGAGCTTGGAAATTCAGACGCAGGCAGAGAATTCCAATCCAGATTGGGTAGTGCGCAATATAAAAGATGATGAAAATCGCTCAGTACTGTTAAGAGAAAATCTATCGACGGCACAAGTGGTACAAAACTACCAGTCCACGCGGTGGGGCACCAACACTAAACGACCGCTTTGACAAATCGTTTTTGCGCGTAAATCGGAGATTATGTGTTCTTGCATTGTATACAATACAATACCATACTCTTTATTGCACACAAAAAAACATAACAATAAAACAAACAAATGTTCAAATGTTTTACCTATTAAATATCGAATTAAAATAACTGTATAATCAGTAAAAGGTGTTTTTAGTTATCAGTACGAATCTGTGGGGTTGGTAGGTTCCCTGCGGTGCTCCTGGACGACCGAAAGAAAAAATCGGACAAATTCGGGCAGGCCGAATAAGCCAATGCAGCTCCTAGGCACACGCCTCGAAAAACTTCTTGTAAAAACACACAGAAAATATACATTGCGTCTAAGAGCCAGGTCTTGTAGTTTATTTTTTCATTTTTTTTTACCAATTAGCTTTTTTATCATGTACTTTTTCTTCTTCTTTAACGTGTAGGTATAGTCAAGCGTGTGGCGAACTTGGCTAACCCTGGTGTCAGAGTTTTCAAACCGCACAAAGAGTTTTCAAACCGCACAAAGAGTTTTCAAACTCTGACTTGGTTTTAACGACTGTAGTCAATCGACAACAGCCGGGACCGACAGCTTAACGTGCCCTCCGAAGCCTTTACATATTAATATAAAGTATTAATTCCTTTTAATATATTTTAATAAAAAACATTATCGGGATGATCACGAGCGTTTTCGTGCTTTTGAGGGCACTAACGTGCCCTCCAAAGCACGAAAACGCTCGTGATAAATTTCCACTTTTGGTCAACCATCAGGTTTCGTGCCTCTGTGTACGTTGCTTAACCTCACTGACCGGTTGAGATCAAAGGGCGCCACTGGGCTACGAGCGCTTGTACTTTGTAATTAAATTAGAATTTAACAATCTCAAAAATAATTTCGCTTAAGTATAAAATTGCATTCGTCCAGCTGTTAAAGTAAAATATTTTATCCAGCACTTTGTAAGCTTTGACTCGTCTAAAAGCATCCTTTTCAACCAAAACCCTCGCGTTAGCAAAATTCTTTTCGAAATCTAAACGTACGAAAATATCAAAAGAGCCGTTTCTGACTTTAGAAAACCTACTTTGAATATACAGGGTAATCCAGGGCTCTCCAACCCCCTGAACGATTATCCTCTTGTCAACAGAATGAATTTCGCAAAATGGCAGACGTTCTCAGGATTCAAGTCGATGATGTGTGTTACTTTGGCAGGTGCACTTTGATTTTGATGAGTAAGCTTGCAATTAAGTTTGAATTTATTTTGTTTTAATAAATCTCTACACATTAAAATGACAGGAGCATCGACGCATAAAATATGTTTTATTTCAGTGTCTTTCATGCTTTACAACTCAAAACAGAACAAAATACACAAGCAAAAACAAAAAAATATTGGGTCATTGAAGTACCATATTTAAATTTAAATTGTTTTTGTGTTAATTTAAAACTACCTTTTTTGGCACCCGAATGGATCTCGCTTAAAACTCTTGGTGACCGTTGCAACCCGTGTTTTTCTTATACTCACAAGTTTGTATGTTTACCATAATAAAGAAATAGAAATAAATAAGTACCAACCAAGACACCATCACCAACCTTAATGCACTTTAACACCAAGTTTATTCAAATGCCATAAATAAAAATATAATAAATAATTTTTATTTATGGCATGTGAATAAACTATAATAATAATAATAATAATAATAAACTTAGATTCTCGTGATTACACGATATCGAAGGAAGTACTAAAATACATTTTAGATTGTTTTTCAATCACTGTTAATTTATAAATACCGTTTAGTTGAAGATAAAGTTACGTTTATCCGTAACAAAAGATTATTCTAGTAAAATTCTACTTTGAATCTTTTATAAAGGTGACCCCCACTTTCATAGCAAAATCGTTCTAATAGTAACTGAACAGAGTGCACGCGTGTGGTAACCTGACTTGCGGGTCTCTGTATCTTTTCAAAATAAACTTTTATTGTAATGATCACATAGTCAAAATAAATAAAATACCAAAGAAAGAGTATTTATCATATTATAGCCCGAATATCTTTAAAGTTCGAGTGAATAGGCTTCTTCTTGAGCTCATTACATCCTCAACCGCATCTTTGCTACGAGCTTGATTTTGGGCGAAAGCGAACCCATTTTTTATATAAAAAAGGGTAGGCAAACCGTTGTCACACACATTTATGAACTAAATGGATGCCTATAGCAATTTTCATCTCCAAGGAAAATGTAATACCGACTAAATTCCAGTTGCTATGCAATTATGAATGTAATTTCTTATTTTGTTACTTGCGGGTGTTGGTTATCAATTCGCGAAGTGTTTCGGATGACAATGCCGGGGGGCATGTTTTTGTATTGTTTTCTCTTCTTATTTTTAAAACTTATTTTGGTTGTTATTTCATCCATCCATCCAAACACTCACGCCTGTTATTCCCTAAAAGGTAGGCAGAACATCATGTGGTTCATTTAACGCCATGTTTACTTTAATTTTGAGGGGTATTAGATGGGTGTAGTGGTGTTTGGTAGTCAGGCTTACGCCTACGATACAGAAAAATTTTAACGTCCCACTTATTAAAAACATGCCAGAGAACATTTGACAGCTGACACATTCTAAGTTTTTCTTGCAATTCCAGTCCAGCAGCTATAGCACGATAACAACAAACTCGCGCTCGGCTCACGTTGAAACTTCACTTTGATTGCGCGAGAGTCCCGCGCAATGCTTGCTCACCCTATGGCGTTGTCAATGTTGACATTTTGCCAAAAGACCGCGGTGTTGTCGCGGCGTTGTCACTATCGTACTCGGCCTGCTGCTCAGAAGTTGTAATTCAATACTTTTCAAAAACGAACATTACATTACATACACTGACGCCTGTAATACCAAACGGGGTAGGCAGAAGAATCATCCTCTGAAGTTTTGCTAACTAATTTAAAGTCACCTCATCTTTGTAAGATGGTTTTCATACCCAAAGGTTACCTAGAAGAAATCGTTTGAAGCGATAAGGTCGCCTATATTGTACCTTTTTGTAAGCTTTATATCATTGTTTTTTTCAAACTGTGCATTAAAGTATATTGTAATGTATTGTATTGTAAAATAATAGCAACATACGATTGTTAATAAAAAGATACTGTCATACAAATTACAATCATTAACAATGATGACGATCCGACTGATAACTAGTGATATACTTGTGGGTGTGACAATTTATTGAGCATCACAGTTTGGCGGCTTTCCAAAACAGTTCGTTGGCAATGAGAAGAAAATCTACGGCTTTTTGTTGACGACGGGCAGGTATTTGAGAAATTCAGGTACTTATGAATTTTTTTGTATAATTTGTATATGTCACCGTAACATTGTACACCCGTAATTTTGTAATTTGACTTATTAAGATTATAAACTCTCGGTACTTTGTGAACTGCCCCATTGTTTTTCACATTGACGGACTTTTTTATAATATTAATGTAACTTGACCTTTTTTTGCAACTTAACCTAACCGAAGCCTAATCTAACCTAACATAACCTAACTAACTTATCCTAATTTCATGCAGGCGGCCCTTAAAGTTTTTTTATAATTTTACTAGGCAAATTGTAATATCGCGGGGATTTTAATTTCACTAGTGAAACTGTAATATTACGATTTTAACCACTTTCCGATGACTTATACAGCGGTGATAGCCCACTTGGTAATGAGCCAGACTCGTAATCCGAAGATCGCGGGTTCAAATCCTGGTGCGGGCCTGTACCACTAAATTCGTCTTTTCGGATTTATGTACGGATTTCTAATTATCACCTGCTCAACGATGAAGGAAAACATCGTGATGAAACCCACCCGTCCAAGAAAAAATCATTTTCGAAAGCCGAGCGGTCCACCAACCCGCATTGGACCAGCGTGGTGGACTATGGCCTAAATCCCCTTCGTATTTCGAAGGGAGGCCCGTGCCCCTCGGTGGGGACGTATATGGGCAGGTAAAAAAAAATACATTTCTCAATTAAGATTAATTACAGAATTTATTACAGTTCGAATCTTCGAGCTTAAAAACAGTGTAGCGTTTAAGTACATACAAACATTCACCAAAAAGTTTGGGCCATTTTGAAATAGTGAGAATTGGATCCAAATAGTACATAAAAGTTTAGTATAGGTTTTTGAGGTATTTAATTAAATTAAGTTAAATTAAATACTGAATAATAAAAATCGTTGAAATGGCGATCGTTGTATTTTGATAACTTTGTGACTATACTCGTACATTAGGTACTTTTTCGTCATATTTTTTATATAACATATTTATAAACATGTTTAAACCTTTACAAGATTTTTTGTAGATATTTTTTCATTCTTTCTTTTATTAGAACACCTCATAGTAGTAGGATAAACAGGAACGAAGATATTAGCATAAATCCGAAAAAGTATCATTTTTTTCACCGTTTTTTAGCTGTCAAAAGTTATGCCTACGCCTGGACTCTTGGGAATTTTCAGAGGTTATTCAGGAAGTTAAAAGGTAGGTACATGTACACAAATTTTCAGCTTGGTTGGAATTATTCCGAAGTCAAATGCTAAAGTTCCTGAATAACTCGTGCTGCTCAGACGTCCCTTACTCTATTGCGTTGTGATTCTTTGACTTGACATGTACTTTGGACTGTTTCTTCTTTTACTGTGTGACTTGGCTTATGTATTTGATTCCGAGATTGAGAAAAGCAATATTTTTGCTTTTCATTGTTTTTTAATTATCTATTTTAATAATACAACCATAATCAGAATTACATACTTACACATAGTCACGTTCGTTCTATATAACCACAATTTTTAATATTACAAAATATTAATATCTTCTTCAAAATAAAGTTGTTAAGTAATATATTAAATTAAAATTTAAAAGCGGCGCAATGTAAACGCGCCTTACGTTTCTAAGCAGTGATTGACGCCCAGTTGTCCTTGAGAGGCGATTTTTTTTAAGGAAATGTTTGACAGCGATAGCGCTCCACTAGTTTGTTAAGTTGAACAGACTATAATATATGTATACATACATATGCTCACACCTATAATCCCTAACGGGGTAGGCAGAGCATCAGTGGTTCTAACGAACTACTTGATGCCACGTTTGATACAAATGGTAAGGGCTATCAGATAGAACAAGTTATGCAATGGTGAGAGGTGGTCAGCCTTTCACCCATGACACAGTAAAACCCTCGCACCCCTCTTACAGACGTTTACTGTATACCTTGGAAAAGTAGGTAGCTGGCACATTCTAAGTTTTTCTTTCACTCCCACTCCAGCACGGAAATTCTTATCTTCTTCTTAAGCTAATCGTGTAGGTATAGTCAAGTATGTGGCGAACTTCATTATTAACATTATTATCATTATGAAAAAGTTAAACACGTAGTAATTTTGTCACGAGTAATATGTTCACTAAACGATTTATTTATTTATTTACAGTATACTAATTTTTTTTGGTGAATTTTCTTTTGATGTTAAAAGTATTAGAATAGAGTACAGGAGTATTTATCCGTTGAACTATCTGGCTATCTGCCAACAGGATGTTGTTCCCTTCAGATCATTTTGTAGGCTGCCGATCGTTTTTCAAACACCCTGTATTTTGTGATTGTAAGTACGGGAAGCGAGACTAGATTCAGTGAGTTATAGCTTCGTTTAAACAAATAAATAAACGCTACACACACAAAGGCTTACACTTAGGTTTTTCCTTGTGTCAAGGATCCCTCGAAACATACATATGTACATTGAAGTCTTCTTCTTCTTCTTCTTCAATTTAAGAGCTGTGCTCTTGTCGGTGGAGTATCTGCCACTCTTTACGTCTTTCAGCCAGTCCTTTGACTTCTTGTTACGATATGAGATTAATTCTCCTTCACTTGATCCATAAATTCTGTCCTAATGCTCCCTTCCACTCCTAATTACCTCAAAGAACGTTTCTCTTACCGATACTTTTCTTTAAATCGCACACTTCGCACTTCACACACCCTGACGCTCGATATTCCTTTCCATTCCTCTGATTTCTACTCTCACTCCTTTACAGTCCAAGCCATCCGCAAGTGGAATGCTTTGTCAGAAGAAATTAGGCGGGCTCCCTCTCTGGAATCCTTTAAGAATCGCCTTAAAGCGCATTTCCTTAAGATATAATTGTCTTTTATTTTATCAATTGGTCTTTCTCTCGTCCTTTTGTTTACGCTATGTATGTATATATGTATGTATATATGTATATATATATATATATATATTTATTGTTATAGGTAGGTATATACTTCTATTTATTTTATATACTTATATTTGATTTCTATTTCTACGTATTTTAAATAGTTACTAAGTTTTTATTTTTATTTATTTATTTATTTTTTTATCATTAATATTTGCACCACCCGCTTCTGTTTTACCTTCTTATTATTTCTCCTCTACCCCAAGGTTGCCTGGAAGAGATTGCTTTTTAGCAATAAGGCCGCCCTTCTGTACAGTTTCTTGTTTTTGTTTGTTTTTGTCAGTTTATATTTATGTGTGTGCAAATAAAGAGTTAAATAATAATAATAATAAAGTTCCTTCGTGGTCTTCCTCTTCCTCTTCTTCCTTCTACTTTTCCTTCCAAGATGTTCTTAAAGAAATTGTCATGTCGTATCAGGTGCCCTATCATATTTCCTTTCCTATTCTCTATAATCTTTAATATGTTCCTCCTTTCTCCTACAAGTCTCAGTACTTCTTCATTTGTCTTCCTTTCTGTCCAACTAATCCTTTCCATTCTCCTCCAGCACCACATTTCAAATGCTTCAAGTCTTTCTCTATCTTTTTGTGTCAATGTCCATGACTCACACCCGCATAATGCTATACCCCAGATTTACACCTTGATCAGTTGTTTTCTGACTTTCTTTGCGATCTTTGCTTTGAAGAGATGATTTCTTCCATTGAAAGCTTTGAAGTAAGATTATTTAATTTCATTGTGACGTATAATAAGCCTGCATGTTATCGTATCATACTATATTATAATACTTTTTATAGAACAAAGTCCCCCGCCGCTACTGTTTGTCTGACAGCGAAAAACTCAAAAACTGCTGAATGGATTTTCATTCGATTTTCACCAATGGACGGAGTGCTTCAAGAAGAATGTTTACACATACATATAATTTATTCTCAAAATTCCCGAGGGAACGAAGTCCCGGACGCCAGTTAAAAATCATTGTGTAAATAAGAATCAATTAGATTTTTTTTACTTTTTATTTTATTTTGTAATTTACAAAAATTACAAAAGCTTGTTTTTTTTCAGACGATCAACCTACAAAGGGGAACTTAAAAACGGACGTTTCATGGATGGCATCGACGAGAGATAGATAGCACAATATCACCCAAACGCGACGGAGCTGGCACCAAGCCAGGGCAACTGCCGAATAATGTACGGCGTTATAGGCTAAGAGCGGATGAATAAAATAATTCACAAGGCCCGCTTGCTTCTGTGCTATAATGGAATATGGGCTCGTGAAAGGTAGCAGGCAAATTGCGCTATTTTTGAGTACTTATCGTTTTAGTCATTTCACCCCGTACTATTCAATATTCTGTCGATAATTTCAAGATTCAAGATATTTGTGAGACATTTTTTTTGTTCTTTTTTTTAAAATAAGATAGATAGATAGATAGAAATTCTTTATTGCACACAGTCACAAAAAAAAAGTTTTACAAACTTAACTAAACAAAAGTGCGCAAAGGCGGCCTTATCGCTAAGAGCAATCTCTTCCAGGCAACCCTTGTTTTAGGGACAACTTTACGAAGTCGAGAGTAGTGCAGAGTAATATTTATAGAAAATAATAGACTAATGGAATATAATAACTATGTATGTATAGGTTATAATATATAAAAAGACAATGTGTACATAAATAAATAAATAACTACATATACCACATTATATATATATATATATACTTATATAAATATAAATATACTATATCTACAAGCACAGCGAATGAACGAAGGGAGAACTCAAACAAGCACTAATGGCAGTAGATAGAAAGTAGAATATGATATTAAAATAGGATACCTAATTATTCAATCATAGATTAACATATAACCTAATGGGCCTTTTTATAATTCGAAAACGGCACGGCAAAATTGTATTACCATTGCCCACTTTATATTAGTGATACTAGAAGCTGGGAATATAGGGGGCAATGGTAATTAAAATTTTGCCTAGCCGTGCCGTGCGGTTCGAATTATATTAGGACCGTGTGGTGATCGGCTTAGAATAACACCACCCCATTTCTTTCCGTGGGTGTCGTAAGAGGCGACTTAGGAAACACAAATGAGACCTGCCTCCTATCATTAATCCATCTCAGGCAACAACACCTCATTTTTTTATGAATCTGAGGTGTTGTCCTATGGTCTCATGCGGTGTGGTAGGCTCTGTAAAGGGCCGTCTGGTTCGCGACCACCCTCCTACCGAAGTCCGACGCCAAACAGCTTGCTGTGTTCCGTCGGTGCGTGGGAGTACCAGTGCTTTATAGGCGTTTTCTGGGTTAACTCGCTCCATCGTCGACCTCATCTATGACCTTGGTCAAGATTGAGGTCAAGAGTTAACCCATCTTATAATAAAAAAAAAATATATATATAAAGGCCCCTTGGGCGCTTTTCGACTTGACGGCACAGCAACGGCACGGCACCAGCGCAGGTAACCAGGAAAACAAAAATGTATGAAAAGGAGTCATAGCCGTGCCGGTGCCGGTGCCACTCAGTGGAAAAACCTGTCATATATTTTCATATATTTTTGCTTCCCGCCGTTGCCGGCGCCGGTGCCGTGCCGTTGCCGCGCCGTCAAGTGGAAAACCGCCCATTTGGTGCTTTTTACTTCTTAGTACATATTTTTTCTACGTTTTTTTAATAAAGAATGGGTTAGCGCTGGAGATAAGATCAGGGGCGAAGATTTGGTCGAAGATGTAGCAAGCTCATCCCGAAGATGCTTATTCACCCGAACTTCAAAGAGATTCAGGTTACATGAGCCCAGAAAAACAGACGCACGCAAAGAATGCCATTCCTTTTAGCAGTGCGGAATGTAAAAGAAAAAGAGAAGCGCTCCGTACGGATTCAAGGAATCTTGAAAAGGTAAGGTACCCCGCGATGCATCTGTACGTCCGGTTAGAAGAACGGAGCAGGCGGAAGAGTTCATGCAGCTCAGCTCATTTTACCACTCTAGGTACCTAACCTACGTCACGTCTTATTATATTTTATCTTTTTAACTCAAATTTACTTCAACCGATCTCCTTCATTTTTTCCCCTTCAATATTTATCAGCAAGTCCTAGTTTTATATCAATTTTAAATTTACTACTAACAGTTTTCTATTTAAAGTACATTTTATGTCTCATTCGAGCAAGTACTTGTTACTCGTAATATTTATCTTAAAATCTCGTTGATATTGTGTTTTGAAAACATCTGGGAACTGAAATAGGTCACCTAGTTTCTAGCATCAGATTTCAAAGTTTGTGTACAATTTCTTAAGATTTCTCTGGTTGCAATAACATAAGTTTTAACTCGCAGTTAAGGATCACACACGTCTAAAGTTCTAAGTTTGTCAGTCAGTCAAGTTGTAGTTATTAGAAGTGTAATATTTCTTGGCAAATCTAGTTTCGATGGCAGTCGGATGACGATGGTGACTATTTTTTTTTTATGAAATTGATGATGCAATTGAGAACTAATGAAATCCCTACTAATCTTTAAGTGCGAAAGTAACTATGTCTGTCTATCTATCTGTCTGTTACGCTTTTACGCATAAACTACTGAACCGATTTTGTGAAATTTGGTACAAAGATAGATCAGACCTTGTAAAAGGACATAGGCTTCATTTTATTCCACATCAGGGCACGATATAACCTGTAGTTCACGCGGGCGGAAAGCTAACTCTAAATATATATTTTTAACCTAATTTTGTCTCAGACCGTTCTTGCTATGCTGGAAAACAAATAAATAATGAGGGATTTTCTTTTTATTTTCTTTTTATTTTTTCCCAGTCGCCGGATAGATGGCGCTAAACTAGGTACGTTACTGCAAGGAACGGAACGTTACATTATTTTTGATTAATTCACTTGAACGTAATTTTGAGATCATAAAACGAAACGTCATTGTCATATCACATCAATATCACATCTACCACACGTAGTTAGGCAATTTTACGAAAACAACGAACAAACAAAACTGAATTATAACAAAGCTAGGATGATCGGAAGCCAAAGCAAACGAACAGAATATTTGATGCAATGTTTTTCTCCAAGCCTTTTGGCTTTGGCACCTAGTAACGGAGTTAGAACGCTGATCTTCCTTCAGAACCCTTTAAAATACATGCAAATTGGTTTAATAAAAAAGGATTTGAAACTATATCAAAAAGCTGTCTGTTCAAGTGTCACATTAAACTACAGATAAAAATGGGTCCCGTACAAAAAATGTAGGTACCTACAATAACATGGTGCACACGAGGAAAATACACGCAACAAAATACGACTTGTGTTTTACCCTTTACGATGGCCCACTTGGTTATTGTGGGCTTGTATGAAGCCTTCTCAATGCAGACTATAAATAGGTACAGATATCGACTGGGCAGAATCCGAAACGAGGTCATCCGACAGAAAACCGGAGTGATGGATATTATCCAAAAGTGTAGCAAGCTGAAGTGGCAGTGGGCTGGCCATGTCTGTCGCAGAACCGACGAGCGTTGGAGTAGACAGGTTCTCGAATGGAGACCACGTCTTGGCAAACGTAGTGTAGGACGCCCCCCAGCCAGATGGTCAGATGACCTAAAGAAGAGCGGGTAGTGGCTGAATGAAAACAGCGGAGGATCGTGCAAAGTGGCGCACCTTGGGGGAGGCCTATGTTCAGCAGTGGACTGCAATAGGCTGATATGATGATGATCGACTGGGCGTATATTCCACAAATCCGAACGTAAAGTTGCAAACTACCTAACAAGTAGCAACTGAACATTCAGTTGGCGGTGGCGCCACCAGTCCAAGCAGCTGTCATCAGATGTATGAAATTTGAATAGTTCTCAATTTCGCCACCTGAACGAATTAAATGGCGACCATTGTCATTCAAGCGCTATTAATTAGTGGCCTTCCTGGTCTATTTTCCGTTATCCAGATGGACGACCAGAATGTTTATTAAATTGCTGGTATGATTCTAATCATTAAAATAAATGAGACAGTGTTTATTTATTTTGTTTGTTAATCCTTTTTTCACATCATAATGGACGGAGTGAAATTATAATATCCCGCGATATTACAATTTTACTACTAACATTTTAAAACAAAACTTAATGGGTCGCCGGTCGCCTGCATGAAATAAGGATAAATTAGGTTAGGTTAGATTTTTTACGTTTGATTCGGCTAGATTAGATCGCATTAATATTATTAAAAAAAACCGGCCAAGTGCGAGTTGGACTCACGTACGAAGGGTTCCGTACCATTACCTATAAAATCGGCCAAGTGCGAGTCGGACTCTATAAAAACCATTATCTCTATAAAAGCGGCAAAAATTTCACGTTTGTTGTATGGGAGCCCCCTTAAATATTTAATTTATTCTACTTTTTAGTATTTGTTGTTATAGGATCAATAGAAGTAAATCATCTGTGAAAATTTCAACTGTCTAACTATCACGGTTCATGAGATACAGCCTCGGACACACTTTCTATAAAAACGAGCAAAAAAATCACTTTTTTTATAGGAGCCCCCTTAAATATTTATTTTATTCTAGTTTTTAGTATTTGTTGTTATAGGGCCAATAGAAATATATCACCTGCGAAAATTTCAACTGTTTATCTATCACGGTTCATGAGATACAGCTTGGTGACAGACGGACGGACGGACGGACAGCTGAGCCTTAGTAATAGGGTCTCGTTTTTTATCTTTGGGTACGGAACCTTAAAAAGGCTGTCAATGTGAAAAGAATGGTACAGTTCACAAAGTACAGAGAATTTATAATCTTACTAAGTCAAATTACAATATTTTGAATATGTTACGATGACAGATTCACAAAATAGCTACAAAACCAAAACTAGATCTTATCGTACTAAAAGCCTTACAAAAACATAAACACGAGGGACCAAACAAAGCATTACTTAAAACGAAAAGAAAACTTATCTAAGCTATTATGTGGATCAATAGGAATTGTAAAGCATACAAATGTTTCCCAAGAGTTCGATTCTCGACTCGGTAGAATAAATTCTTAAGCGAATTTTGTGTTACCTTCACTTCTTAAAAGATTAGGAAGAATTTGTTTTCTTTTAGTTGAAACTCAAGGAACGGATTCAAATATTAGGTCTTTACCTATGAAATTGGCGTTTTTCATACAATAATTTTGGAAAACTCATTTTTTTTATAATAACGTTTTTGGATTTTTCTCAGATATGCGAAATCTTAATTTAACAAAATTTTGTGAGAATTTTGGAAAACATAAGTTTAACTATTATGATAATTATTTGATTGAAATTTTTAATTGTAATTAAGGTACAGCAAAAATAAGCACTGAAACGGGCAATACAATAAACAAGCTATGTTTGAGCTTCGTTTTCAGTAAATCAAACTAAAGTGAAAATGTATTAATTCACTAAAACTCTTCGTTATATGACCAAGTTTTTAAATTAAAAAACCATTTTGATAAGAGCTGTTCAATCAAATAAATTATGAACAAAATAAAGCTTGATAAAATATCGCCAATTTCATAGGTGAGGACCAGATTATGATTTGATGTGAAATGCTATATGAGCAATTAGAAAAAAAAAACGATAGCCAGATAATTTTATGGGTTACCTATTTTATTATAATTTTGATATTCATTTTTCATAAAGTACTTTCCATAAAGTACTTTTCATGATTACTTTATTATTTAAATATTAGCATAATCATAAAAATTATATGTTAATTTAACATAACAGTCAGTATTTAGGGGGGCACATCTTTATTTTTATAAATTCAATACAATTCAAGAATCCAACTTTTACCGTAATTCACATATGGACGAACGGACAAATCTATTATTAAAGGCTAGTATCGATTTTGGTCATTTGCTTTCCATCGCCCCTTACCCTTATATAGGTAAGTCAGAAACACACTGAGTATTAAATGAAATCATTTTTATTGATAAAGTTAAATCTATGATACAATGACTAAATTAAAAGTAAAACGTAAGAACTAGATTAACCTTAAGCAAAAGGAGCCAACCTTAGCATTGTGCTGTACAAAAAAAATGTACAGCACTGGTTTTCAGCTTGGCCCTGTTGTTAAGTTTAACGTTTTTCATAGCATAGTTTAAGCAGAAAAAAATAACTTCAATTTAATTGACGAGTCTCTATTGGACATACTGGACTTTCTCAGAAAATGTATTATTTTACAAAAATGTAATTGACGAAACTTATGTGGATTTTCAATTTTTATTTTTGTTTTTTTTATTATGAGATGGGTTAACTCTTGATCTCAACGTCATAGATGAGGTCGACGATGGAGCGAGTTAACCTAGAAAATGCCAATTAAGGCGCTAGTACTCCCACGCACCGACGGAACACAGCAAGCTGTTTGGCGTCAGACTTCGGTAGGAGGGCGGTCGCGAACCAGACGGCCCTTTACAGATCCGTAAATGACGTTTTGTTTTTATATCTATCACATGATTTAAATTAAAAATAAAAATTTTACAAAGGCAGGTGACACAAATCTAGCTAAATATTTCTCAATGTTCCTGATGTACCTGAAGCCTAAAGGTGAAATATTCATTTTGGGTTGCCAGGAGAAGCGGAAAACAACAAAACGACTTAGACAATTGTCATTTACATTATTTCTAATGTGATAGGGTATTATTATAGTGGCGGCTTACCCCCTCGGAAGTTTTTAATGTTTCCCTTTATAATTATCCTTCTATAATCGTCGCTATGTCAACAAATGATGTATATTGATAGTTTTTGTCAATTCTTCACTTCCACACTAGAATGGGAGTGAAAGGGAAACTAAAAAGGAATGTGCCAGATTCCAACTCTTTCCAGGCATACTGTAGAAACCAGTAACTAGGACGAGAGGGTTTTTTCTGTATTGGGAGCGAAAGGCTGACATCACCGTTTTACAATAATAACCGTTAGAATGAATGTCAAGTGGTTCCAGAACCACAAGACGTTCTGCCTATCCCGAAGGGATTATGGGCGTGAGTGTATAAATAAAAAAATAGATGTGGGCTTTTTTAAGTAAGTATGTAGCAAACTTATCTAATCTAAATACTTACAAAACTGCATAATTAATATGTTAACCATGATTTTTATTTGCATATGACATTTCCAGGATATGTTATTTACAGAATCTGACTTCACAAGAATCTGGTATTTGTAGAATCTGGCGAAATCAGAATTTGTCATACATAGAACGTAGCATTAATTTCGCCATCTAGCATTTCCAAAATTTGACATTAACCGACGAATCCATCTGAGAATGAGAGTTTTTTAAACCGCCAAATGACCTTTGCCTAGGTTTGACGACCGTAGCCAATCGACAGCAGCCGGCACCGATGGTTCAATGTGCCCTCGGACCCCATCAAACACCCATATATTGCTTACCCTCACTGATCGACTATGAAAAGTCGGTAAGTACCTCTGGTCTCTGAGCGTTCCTTACATTAAATGGCCCTGCATGTAAAAAACAAGGAGTACTTTTAACACTTGAGGTAATTAACGTTATGCCTAAGCTTCTTTTTTTTTTTTCAAGTATTTTTAAAATCTTCGTATGAAACACACACTGGAATTTTTTGAGATAGGTACCTAATTAAAATTAAAGACGACTAAAAACAAGTGGGTCTTACTCAGCTCACAATTATTGTTAATTTCGTAAATGACGTCATCCATATAGATATCATGATAACTGTTTTATCGTCACCAGAGTAAACAGATGTTATGTCTATGCATAGGCTCATATTTCTTGTCAAGAATAGAATGGCTTGGCTGCGTTTTGTACATAGTTTTTTTTTGTAAATAGCTCACAAGATAACTTTTGTAATGTAGGTCCATTAACCTTTCATTTTACAAAAGTAAAATATTTTACACATACTTTTAAGAAGTTCTATTCAGGCTGTATCCAAAAATGATCCTAAACGTTCCAACAAGTGTCAAATAAAGAAATCGTAATAGACTTGTCTATGAAACAGATGATTAAATTATCTTTAAGGGTCTTACACTAATTAGCACTTAATTTCTGTATTCCTGGCGTCCAATAAAGGGTTAAGGTTTTCACAAATACACAATCAGAGGCACACACAAACCAACATCTGGAAAAACTGAAACTCTGGTTTCAGACCATCTGGTTTCAAACGTGGATGTTCGCGCCAGAAAGGCAATATTTTTAACTGGATGGTAATGCCCGCAAAATCCAACTTCCCAGTCTCGCCTTTGTCTTCAGCAGGCATTCTGTCGTGACTGTCTAAGTTCTTCGGTGTCACCAATTTAGGAGTAGTTGCTCCTATGTAGACTGCGTACTAGTTGTACGATGGTTGGGGTTGAGGAGAAGTGAAAGAAGTGAGTTCTAGTGACGAACTGATTTATTGTTGGGCTGTAGCCCGTATTTATTCAGAATGTAGTTACACTTATACCTCACACATTACTAGTTTTGAATAGCCTACAGAATGAACGACGTCCTGGTGGAATTTTCATAAGGATAAGTATTTCCTAATATATTTTCTGACTTAAAATAAAATTGTTTACCCAAATATATTCCATTGTTCAATAAGAAATAATAAACTATTATGATATTAACGCTTTTAGCGTTACTTTCCAAAATATATTTTTTACTTGTACCTTTTTCTATAATGTTGGTGTGCAATAAGTATAAAAACCGGTAATATACATCGTATTCTGTTAGAGGCGCAGTACATTGCGTAGCGCCAAAGTAGGTAATTAACGAAAACTCCCTGGAAAAAATAAGTTATAGTCAATCATAGTTTTGGATGGATTCTACGATGTAAGTATTCATTTAGTTGTCCCTTACACTATATATTTCTCTGGTTACGAATGAAATACAGGAAATTCCAGCAAAATTATAAAAATGGGGATTTTATTGAACCTAGATTTATACTCGTATCTAAACTCGACTTGTCTTTTTTGGTGTTTGACGTAAATTACAATTAAGTTTTAAGCTAAATCGATAGCGTATAATTTGGTTAAATTGGGTTTAAAGTAAAGTTTAGTTTTAATATAACTAAATTAAGACTTAAAAATGCTGCGAATGGCCTTTAAAGTCAGTTTTTAAGCCAACTAGTTATAGATTAATGTCTGAACTCCGAACTCTTTTTTTAACTCTATCCTAAATTCAACGAAAATTTGCTTACTTATTAAATAAATTATCAGTGTTATCATTATTATCATTTGTTTTTGTTTTAACGTTACAAATTTTTAATTTAATTTTAATTTAATTTATTCAGGAAACCAACAGCATGTTATATAATAAAGATATATAATAAAAGGTGTTAACAGTGTATGTTATATAATAAAGCCAATTATAGGTTACCCCGTATTAAGTTACATTTTTTGTATGCAATAAAGAGTATTGTATTGTATTGTATTGTATCACACGTAGCTCACACTTCTTTGAACCAACTTGTCTTATAAAGATAATCTATTTAATATACATTTATTCTTAATTTATCTGTAATTATACTTCCCAATCAATCGTCGATACTAATCGTCCATGCGTAGCTTTGTATGTAGAAAATAAATTGTGGATGTAGACTCGGCATTATGTCTCGGTCAGTTGTCAGTCAGTTGTGAAGAACACTGGCCGGTATCGTACCACTAGCGCGTAGTATTTTCTTTTTAAACCACGACGCTTTTCCGGGTTACCTTTGAAAAAAAAAATTCTGGCCCGAGTTTTTTTGCTCCATATTTCTGAAAAAAGAATAAGATTAAATCGAAAAAAGTGTTAATAGAAAGTTTTGTGAGTTTTCATTGTTTTTAGTTTTGAAGTAAGAATCACGAATCAAATCAAACGACCTTCCTGATTGTTTATTTCAGCAAGAGTAAATGTGACGAAGCTATTTTTATCACTACAGTGTAAATAGAAAAACTTCGGGTGTTTTCGCGGGTTTTCGCAGTGTTCAACACGTGGTCGAAAAGTTTGGATTTTAGTGGCTAACTAAGTTGTTTTTTTTTGCTAAGTGGATTGTGAACTTTTTGTGCAACTGTGATAGTGTTGGGGATGTGTTTTGTTGTTATTCGAGTTGATTGAATTTGGCGAGTAAGTTGTTTTGTATTTGGTGAGGTAGAAATGGATTCTGGAACCATGGTCCAATTCGTTCACTAGAGAGGTCACGGAGGTCAGATAATACAAAACAATACAAATTATTTTCAAACACACAAAACAAAATAACAGCAAGAGATATAATGAATTTTAAAACAATGTGTACTAGAGGCGGCCTTATTGCTAAATAGCAATCTCTTCCAGGCACTCACCTGACCAGTAAAATCTAGGATAATAGAAGTTCAAGCGAAGCAGTAAATCGCTAGGAAAGAGAAGTTTTATTCATAAACATTTACAATCTTTTATTGTGCCAAATCTGCTTCAGTTGATCATGCGAATTAGAAATAGACAACAGTTAAATTTAGAAACTATAAACACTTTTCAAAATACGTCATATCAAAACGAGCAAAATTGATATTTTTTTACTATGATTTGGCCTACCACAGTTGGCTTGGAGAATTGACTAGAAGCGATAAGCTAAAATTTGAACAGTTCACAAGAAGTTGTATTTTTTAAAATATAAAATAGTCAAACTTTACTACGTGCATTTCTGTAATGCGACACACTCAAAGGCCCTCACTAAAGTTTTCCCTTTTGTCGTGGATCCCTCCAAACATACATAAAGACACAAATTCCCATGACCCGAGAAATCTGCTTTTTATACAACTGCTTAAGTCCGCCCTTGCACACTTTTGATTGTAAGATTATATTGTAAACTAGCTTTTCGCCCGGGACTTCGTTCCCGTGGGAATTTTCCCGTAAATTTTTCAATGTTTTTAATAGTTATTCTGCTATTCGGGACGGAGAGAAATACAACAAATCAAAAACCATGGAAATCGGTCCAGCCGATCTTGAGTTATAAGTGGTGTAACTAACACGACTTTGTTTTATATATTTAGATATTTGTTTTTTCTTGTGAAGTATGCAATCAAGTATTTATCTATCTATCTAACTATTGGGCCAGACTGGGAATCAAACCCCAGGACCCGTCTATCAAGAGGCAGCGCCACTACCTCTCGACCAAACTGGCCGAGTTTACTCAAGATTATCTTAATTGATAAAATGTTCATTTATTTCTTAAAGAGATAATAATTTAGTGATGCTTTAAAAATCTTGAGCAAGCACTCAATTTTGGACCTTGAGTTTACAGAAAAAAATATGGTTTTTCATTATTTGTGACTTTCTGGTGTCATCTCATGACATGACACAAATATTTTCATTACTGCTTGAGTGACGGGCTATTGACTGATAACTGATAACATTCGTTTCCGCGATAATTAATTTGATAATTTATAAACATGCAAGCAGTAAAGACTTGTACATGCTCAAATCAAATCGAATAAAAGCATAAGAGCTTTTTGCCCAAATCGATAAACCTTGAAGAAATAAGATTTTTTAATGATTTTTTTTTAGTAACAAGAGGATGCCCGGAACTTTGTTCCCGTAGGAATTTAGTAAAATCCTTCCTTATCCCTTGCCTACGTCACAGAAGGAACCTTTCTGCCAGATTTCAGCTTTATAGAGCCAAAAGTTTGGGCTATGCGTTAATGAATCAGTGAGTGAGTTAGGACCCTGAAATTTTATTACTACTATAGATTTGTTTTATTTTGCGGCATTTATCCTTATAAACCTCAACTTTAAACATTCCAAACCTTTCTCTACATCGTTTTTAAAAATAAATTTAAAGTATTAATTCATTTTCAATTAATTAAATAAAATATTTTTTCGGGATGTCAAGGGAAAATGAGTGTAGTGAAAAACGAAGGCTGTGGTTTGAGCTGCCTTTTCACAAAGAAGAAGTGGATAGTTGGCGTACATAAGTTTTAGCTATAAACTACCTAATAACGCAAGTAGAGCACGTGTCTGTCCGTCTATATATATGACCAAAGAGGTTATCTACAGGTCGACGCATTCTGCAACTTCTATCTATACTTGAATTATATCTCAGTATGACATCGCTCGTTGATCGATGAAGAACGTTATTGAACTTTATATCTTTGTCTATATCAGAACAGCGCTCGCAAAAAACAATGGTTCACTAATTTTAAGGTTTTCTTTAAATAAATAATAAGTGCAATTTTGCATATTATCTAGCTTAGGGACGAAGATGTATTCAAGGATGTAGCAAGCACAACAAGAAGAAGCCTATTGACTCGGATTTGAAAAGATTTCGGTTTTAAGGGCTTTGAAATGCAGATCCGCTTTAAAATTAAAAAAATAAAGTAAAAAGTTATTTTTTTTATCTAGTAGGAATGTTTTATTTTCTTTCCAGTACATTTATATAGTGCTAAGGTTGTCTCTAACAGTTCAACGCGGAAATGCGGCCAGCGTTATGGGGACCTTTGCCCTTGGACGGCTATTTCGTTAAGTAATCAATGGTATTTCTATGGCAATAGATTCACGATGGTGACCATTTCATTCGTTCAGGTGACGAAAATGAAAACTAATAATAAACCAATAAGATATTTTGACTTTTGCATCCCAATATATATGTGACAATCTTTTATATGTGAAGAAAAATGAACATTTGTTTAAGAAAAATAGCGATAGGCACAATGTTAATACAAGGACCAAGCATAAACTGGATGTACTAGACAGTCGTCTCCACAAGGTCACGAACTCTTTTATGGGTCAATGTATACGTTTTTATAATAAGATTCCCATGTGTATTCAAAATTTACCTTTGGATAAATTTAAGACAGTGATTAAACAAAAACTTTGCAAAAAGGGCTATTACAAAATTTTTGATTATCTATCAGACAGGCAGCCATGGGAATGAACTGCTCAGCTCTAGTTATTTCAGATTTAGTTAAAATTAGTAAGAAAATTTGTAATGCGATTTAAAAGAGCAACCTCAGAGTTTCTTGCCTGTTCTTCTTTGAGGAAGACTGCACCTTTGCGAATAGGCGTAGAGTCAGTAGGATCAGAGGTACGAATGCGTATGTATGTATTTAAATCGTTTAATGTATGTTTGTATGTATTTCATTGTAATCTTGACTTGTTTTAAGTGACATCCTGAATGTCCTATAAAATAAATATTTTTCTATTCTATTCTATTCTAACGATATTTTATACATTTGCCTTGCCTTGACCAGCAGCGCCACTGTCAACTGAATTTAAATAAAAATTAAAAGAAGAAAACTTAATCGGATTCTCATTTTCACTCTTAACAACTATCCCTAGTGGTCGCTTTTACCAGACACAGTAATTTTTTTTCTAGTCTTTATTTTTTTTTAACTGCTTGTAACAAGCAACCGCAAGTGCTGCGAGCTTGCATATTGCAAATTTACTCTACCATTTTGTCTGTCATTATTAAACAAGCCTTTAATAGTCTTACCTGCTTATTTCCTGTTCCTATGGATTGCATATTTACTACATATACAATTTCTGAACCCCGATAACGTAATGCAACATTTCATATAATGATAAGTTTGGTAGTTAAAGCGCAAAAGTGTGATTTGTAATACATATTCAATAGGATTTTGTGCTACGAATAAAATGTTAATATACTAGAACTTTTTTCTGAACATTTCACATACTTTCAGCGTTCTGAATTCACGAAAACTAAAAACACTAGTACACAATTCAATTTCCCGCGTCAATAAAGTTTTAAATTTTATTTTTATTATAATTGAATTGGCAGACAACAATTGGCACTTAAGAAAAAAAGTTAAGGTTGTCTGGGTCAGTTTTCATGTAAAAAATAGCGCACAAATGCGTAATGCGTACAAACAAAGTGATTCCGTGTAAATATATTGCAGTGTGGCAGCGTGCACATGAGAAAATAAAATCAAGACGTGGGTGCGACCTCGAAAATGTAATTATTTTAGTCGTGCAATGCGAACGCAGTGCTGAGATTGTCTGTCACTAAGGCGATGAATCCACTTGTGTTTTTCATGAAGATAAAAAGTTTATCAAGCGAAATAAATCTTCAAAAATAATCTTGTAAGATTCTGTTTTTTTTACTCGCATAAAGGAAACCCTAAACATTGATACCCTCATAAATAAAAACGAAATAAATCTCCCTTAGAAGTTATTTTTATCTTTTATTAACGCTCATTGCATAAGACGACACTATTTTACATTATGCGACAAAACATTCAATACAATACAATACAATATTATTACACACACAGGAAAATACAGATTATGTTTACAGCAAATTTGATACAAATACAAATAGGCATCCTTATTGCTTAACAGCAATTGCTTCCAGGCAACCTTATGGTATAGGAGTTATATGAATTGGAATGCGGGAATGGCGCAAATATTTTAACATTCCTCATTTGAAACTATAGAAACCAAGCCATGCCAAAACAAAGCGACATCGCATTGTCGCATCGTATTAAGTTTAATGACTTTATATAAGGGAAAATTAAGGAGGTGAAACTGAACACGAAAGGCCCGTGAAACTGAACAACTTTCCCCAAGGAATATAATTATCTCGAAATGTGAAAAAGTATTTTCGCTTCTCCATACAATCATACAACTAACGCGATCAGCGTATGGGGCGTCAAAATTTTTTTTGTCAATTTCCTATAGGTTTCTAAGGGAAAATTGTTCAATTTTATGAAAAGGAAAACCCCTTTAGTTTCTGTAATTAATTTAAATAGGAAAGAAGTGTCCTGAAGAAGTTCTTCATGAAGCCAGGTCTTTCAAGAGCCACTTGCATTATTTAGATAGTTTAGGAACAGATTTGGTTGGTGATTTTATGTTTGTGGGTGAGGGGAAATCAGGTGTTGCTACTTAAAAATCAAATTTGATCCTAAAATACCGAAATGAAACAAGTGGCTCTTTCAAAACTTGCCAGTTCATGCCACTTGTAATATACTCTACTAGGTACAGGGACAACAGCACATCATGATATCCAAAACTGTCAAACTTCAATCGATTTTAATTTTTTTCTCCAAGCATTAGAGTTTACTATCCATTGGGGAAATTTGACAGTTTGTGGGAGCCTGATGTGCCGCTGACTATACAAAATATATTCATTAACCATTACCACTCAGTTTAATTAAGTATTGAAACCTCAACATGACCGCATTGATGGATACCGTGTTTGATCGTGAATGATTTTAATGAAATTTGGCCAGTTCTCGCTTATGAAACATGTTGAAAGCGTCCACAGTCCACATATGATACATCTATTTTTATTACCTACGTAAGAAAAAGTTCGAACTTTAAATATGTTTATTGCAAGCTTGGTACAGGTAAAAAAATTACATGAGATGGTAACAAAAAATTGTACTGAGATACATTTTCCCATAATAAAAAGTAGTGATTCTGTGTAAATATATTGCAGTGAGGCGGGGTGTAAATCTTCTTCTTCTTATACTAAAATTAGGGGACCTGATTCACTGACTCATCAACGTCCAGCCCAAATCCTTAGACCTAGAAAACTGAAATTTAGCAAAAGGTGTCTTTTGTGACGTAAGCAAGCACTAAGAAAGATTTTTCGAAAATCAACCCCTAAGGAGGTCTTCTTCTTCTTCTTATTCGTGTCAATGGCCACAAATAAATAGATTACGTTTGTAAATATATACTGTAGGTATAGATAAAATCCTAGTATATATAGTTATATTTTACCGGTCCAGAAAGCAACCAAGAAAGGGCAGCGACTGTTACCTCCATTAAAATCTAGACAGAACTAACAGTTGGTAGGGCACAGAGGACAGGACAATAGATGGACCATGTCCTGCGATGGTGCGCCGCAGTCACACTCCGACCCCTTGGAGTGGCCCCACTTGACTAGGTTGGACCTGCAGCGACCAACACCTGTCCGAAGACTGTTAAGTGTTTGCCAGGCAGTCCACTGCAGTTCGTGGCCCGCTGGCAATTTCTCCGCAATTTTTCTTTAGGGGATGAAAGGGAGTTCAAAGTTTGAACGGAGAAAATAATTTTTTAGGCGTTTTGACTCAAAACTTCGTCAATATATACCTTGAAGCAAATGAACGGACACATGCTTCGCGATTTTTCGGAAATCATCCCCTAAGGGGTCAAGGATGAAATGGTCGACTGAGAGTTCTTTGCGCGAGCGAAGCCGCGGGAAAAAGCTAGTATTTAATATGTTTGTTGTATTATAAATACATTTATTCTTAAATAACAACAATAATACCCGGAACGACAAAGAAGAACACGAGGGTCTTAACAGAGGTTTCTTTCATAATGTGAAAAAAGAGATGAGGGTAGATTTTTCGGAACTCCCTCATGAAAGTAGTCCCAGGTACATTTAAAGGAATATTTTGTTTATTGACTACTAAATACTAGCAGAAAACCACCAAAATTATTGTCACCTAATGAAGACGACTCCGATTGGAGCAAATAATTTCCTAGAGATGCATGAACATGAAATTGTGGTAAGTATGTGCCTTGGATTGCTTCCAAAACAATTAGTGCACGCTAGGGCAGGGTTTGACAACCTTTTTCTTTAAGTTTTTTTATTGAAACGTTTTGAAGCACTAATTTATCAAAAGATTGAATATATTTTTGTATGAAACTGTTGTAACCAAGGAAAACTACGCTGCAGCAAGATGATAAATTATTTCATGATCGTATTTTTTTATTAGGTAATATCTCTTTCAGATGGAAGAGAATTCATATCCCAGAAGTATCACATCAAGCCATTTCTCTACTCTATTCTCTATTTACCCATTGCTCTACTTGAAAGAAGGACAAACAAACAAACACAATTTAGTATTCATAACATTAGTAAAGATTTACAAATGTCTATTTGTGCAAATAGCAATCCCGCACCGCGTAATCCTCAAAGAAAAAAAAAACATTAGTTTCACAAGACTCAAAGTCACATCATTAAAGTACGAGTAAATAGGCTTCTTCTGGGTGAGCTTGTAACATCCTCGACCGCATCTTTGCCCTGAGCTAGATTGTGGTCAAGAGCGAACCCATTCTTAATAAAAAAAAGGTTTATGTCATGGGACCCTTGTAAAACAAAGGTGGACGTGTTCATAGAGATCAGAGAAAAAACATCTGCTAAGATTTCTTCGACTAGGATTCAAAGAACCAATACAACCAACAATTTTAAGGAAACCTCTTACTACTCAACCAAAATAATTATCAAATCAAACTTTAGACCATTGCAAAAAAGGTTGAGAACTTCAGATCTAGGCTATGCCAAGCGAAATTGAGAGAAACATTGTGAAATGCTGTTAGTTCTGCCTAGTTCAACATTTAACACTTGGTTATTTGGTTAGGGGTTTCCTAATGAGATTTAATTTGGGAGGAAATATTAGATTGTTTTAGTACCCGTGGTTTAACTATGTGAAGAGAATATAGGTTTCAATTTAAGTTATAAGCTATCTAAATTACTGGTTTCTTCGACCTGTCTATTAAATGTACCTTATACTAAATCGGATGACTAGAAATTTGTCAATTTACAAAAGAATTAGGACGTGAACCTTTACATGAAACGGAACTTTTTATGTAGCCACCTTTACCTAGCTGGAGTTTGCTTTAGGTAGATTCATTTATAACTCTAAAATTAAAAAAAATATATATCACTCCCTACATTCGACCGCTTATAACTCTTAAGCGGCTAAACTGATTTGGAACAAATATAGCTTAGAACCATCTCGATCAGGTTAGCTTTCAAAAAAAATTCGACAGACAAGCTACATACAGACACACAGATAGATATACGCGTCAAACATATAACACTACTCTTTTTTTCAGGGGTTAAAAATAGATGGCTAAAAGGCGTGTAGCATATAGCAAGTTAGCAAGTACTGTGGTACGCATTCTCTTCCAAGGTCAGGCTGCATCCACAATCGTCACTAGCCGTTCGGTTCTACGCGAGTTCCTGGCATCGAATACCAAATAAATATTTTTCTAATTAAAACTGTAGAGTCGGGACTCGGGAACAATTGAGTGAAAGGCAGCCCCTTGAGCCATGGGCTATTGAGCCATAAAGACATGCTCGAAAATAAGTGTGTAGATGCGTTTCCCACAAGTATAATTCGCGGTGTTTTCAATTAATGTCTGTTAATAACGGAAAAGTAAGCTAACAAGTGTTCTCTACTGTAAAAGCAAAATAAATATTTACCTATGTTAAACTTGTTCCATCTGATAACCCTCACAATTTTTGTTAAACGTGGCATCAAATAGTTTGCTAAAACTTCTGATGCTCTGCCTACCCCGTTAGGTATTATAGGTGTGAGCGTATGTATTTATGTATCTACATGTTTATTATCTTGAAAAGCAAGCATGGATGTTAAAAGCGAACAGCACCCAAAATAAGAAACGTAGTTGCAGCTGCTTACACCCAATACAGTACTTATAACACAGATTGCAAATATTAGATAGTACGAAGCCTTAAATCATACACACTACACGGTGATAAAAAACCTCCTAGCTATATTCAAAATCCTGAACCAGTATCACTCAAAGAACACATTTATGAAAAAAACAATTTTTTTTAACTACTTCAATGGGAATAGTTCAATTTTTGCCTAAACGTAGACATTACTCCTATACCAGGCACGCAAGGGGTGCGGGTAGCGCTCGGGGGGTGCACCCGAGTGGTGTCTACGTTTAGGAAAAAAATCCCACCGAAAAAGAAAAAAAAAGAAAGTGTTTTGTAAGTGATACTGGTTCTGGATTTTGAATATAGCTAGGTTTTTTTTCACCCTGTATAGACGGAGCCAGGAGCGTGCCCCTTTTAAACAGCAATAGTTCACCCCTTCCCTACACCCAACCATACTTCACTGTACAAAAGCTGTACAACAACGTAACTAATGGAGTCTCTATTCTCACAAATTCAACACAAAAACGAATAAACTTTATGCGCAAAACCCTTGCAAAACCTTAAAAACCGTAATTACAGACAGAAGCTGCAGATCAAACGTTTTGTTTGTCACACTTTGAAAAGTGTGACATAAAAAAATGGGTTACGCAGAAAGAATGGCGTTAAAGTAACCTATCTCTTACTATCTTGTAGGAACTCACATGTTTGCATCTCTTTCAAAAGTGCTGTGACCTCATAAGTACGCCGTCTATTAGTGTTTATGGTCTAAGTACGAAGAAGACGTAAGCATGTAATTTAAAAGTATAAATCGCCGATCCATCCAGATTCCTCAATAAAGTAGGCCAGGCATCATGTTGTTAAGGAAATGTTTGTTGCCAAACACAGTTAACAAGCTTTTAGAGGGATATAGCTAGGAACATGAAACATGAGAAAATTAATATATTGTCAGACAAAATATACAACAAGACCCTTGAGTCTCATTTTATATGTCATACACATCTAAATAATTTTGCCCATATCATAGTCCAAAATGATAAATTATACTTGTAGAGTCATTAGTCGGGTTTGTTTAAGGGTCTCATTGAGTGTGTTTTAATATAAATTATACATGACAAATTAAAGCCGAGTATTAAAATATATGAGGAATAATGAATGAAGCGTATTGTAAGTTGGCAAACCGCCTATTTGTATGAAGTGTGGTTGCTACAGGGAGAATTTTCATTTCAAACTATAAAAAACACACAGGTAATTTATTAGTAGATATAAAATATAATTAGTTCTATATTTCTTGTGACTAAGTTCTTCGTGCCAATAAATACGTAAAACATTTACAACATACATTTTCTCCGATATTTTAATTATATACTAAAATTAAAAATTAAGCGGCAAGAACCCTATAATTAAAATAATATTTAATTTTAATTATAGCGTTCTTGCCGCTTTATTTTGTCAATACACTGTTATTTATAAGTGGGGACCTCTCGTTGGCCCTTTGGTGCTTAATTTAGTTTTAAAAACAATTGCATGAGCCGTTGGTCTTCCTAAAATTAAATAAATAAAAATACTGTTCAAAGTGTAATAGATATTTTTTAGTGATATTATTGGCATCCACAATTTTTTTTCTGTGCTCCTGTCTCGATTCAATGTTCTTGTTAATTTCTGTTAAAAAAAAATGTGTAAAGGACTTTTTTTGTATTCAACCATTAATGTCATCCAAGTCTCCCGATCTTCTGCGAACTCTCACTAGTCCTTTTTGTAGGTAACTACGTCATCCTGAAATGTTTGTTTGCCTCTACAGCGTTGCTTGTCTCAGGGCACCCATTGAGAGGCTAGGATGGCCCACCTGTCAAAGTACATTCAGCTTACCTGGCCGGCGTAGCCCCATTTTAGGGAGGCGAATTTGCAATGTTATTTACTATAAAAAGAAAACAAATTAAAAGTACTGGAACGCGTCAAGTGAAATAATAAATTTCTGAGAAGAAATATCAAAGAAAATCCACTGTTAAAAAAAAAGGATAAATGGAAAGACTCCTTTACCCTGACAACACAAATTTAAGTCTTTGAATTCATAATCTTAAAGCAACAAGCAAACATCCTTTATACAGCCACAGAGTGCATTGACGTCTGACCAGTAAATTCACGGGCCACAGCTCAGGTACGATATTAATTAGTGCACTCTGCATTATTGTGGTTATCTACACAAGTACTACACATGTCACCGCGTATTTTGTACCGCATTTGATATTGTTATTATGGTGTCGACACGATGTCACTGACTTGTCTGATGAATTGTTGATAATTGTGAGATTAGATGTGTTAGAGTGTCAATACAAATTATGAAATTAAAATCGCTCTCCATGTAATATGTTTCTTTCTTTGCTTAAAATGTTTGAATGAGGACTATCGTTTTTAGTCTCACTAGGTGGCGCCACTGTAGAGTGAGGTCCTAAAGTACGGCTGTCAAAGTTTGTTATTACGGGCACCAAAACAAAAATTTACATTTAAATTATATTAAATACAATTTAACCGTTGAGTTAACATATTGGCAATGCCGCAGTGTTGCGAAGTCCCGTTTTGCTCCGAAAATAAAGGCGGACATAAGTTTCCGAAAGATAAAACTGTCTCAAAGGGATCGTTCAACAATTACGTGATTATTTTTGGCCGTTTTTTTAACCCCCCCCCCCCCCCCTATGTAATCACAGCGTAATCTTTTGTTTTTAACCCCCCCCCTCGCCTTGATTACGTAATCCTTACGTGTTTAAAATTTTTGCTGTATTAGCACTGACTCCTATGCTATGTTTCTATGGGTCTTAGGGAAGAGGGTGTGTCATTTGTCAAAATGCAAAAAGGTAAGAACTATAAAGTTAAATCAAGGACATAGGCTACATTTTATACCACAGTTGGGCACGATATAACCTGTAGTCCACGCGGGAGGACCCGCGGGCGGAAAGCTATTATGATAAATAATGCTTTCGCGTTTTCAGAGTGGACTTGGCCTCTATAGATAAGTAAATTATTTTGTGTAGGTACATGTCACTAGAGCCACTCAATATACATTTATCATCATACTAGCTTTCTATCCGGGACTTCGTTCCCGTGGGAATTTGGGAAAATTATGTAGCCTGTGTTAATTAAAGGTGGCAGCTACCTCCTTACCAAATTTTATCAAAATCGGTCCAGCCATTCTCGAGTAATATAAGTGTTGAAACCAACCCGACTTTGTTTTAAGTATAATATTAAGACAAGCTTTCCGCCCGGGACTTCGTTCCCGTAAAAATTTGGGAAAATTAGGTAGCCTATGTGTTAATATAGGGTATCAGCTACTTTCACACCAAATTTTATCAAAATAGTTTCAGCCATTCTCGAGTTATAAGTGTTAGAACAAACCCGACTTTGTTTTATATATTATGAAGATTGTAGCCCAGAGACCTCACGCTACACCAGCGCCCCTAGCGGCGAATTCATACGCGATAGCCCTCATTACCGTACGATTTTGATGGAGTGTTTAATGACAAATTTAAGAGTTCAGAATGATTTAAATGACAACATGACATGTGAAGTCGAGGCGGGTCGCTAGTTAGTTTTTTATTTAATTTTTAAAACTAAAACCTACTAAATAACTTAACGATCAAAATACCTTAAAGATAAAAGAATAAATGAATAGGTCTTTTCAGATTAGATTTTATATACACAGTTTTGTTTTTTATTTTTTATTATATACGAAATTTTTTTTAACTATTATTGTAAAGTTAAGTATTATTTTTAATGTTGTGTGATAAAAGCGAATATGTAAGTTTCAGAGTCGGTGAAGTTTAACTTTTTATTGAACGTTACCGACTGTTTTCTTTGTGTGCATACGCAGTGATATTCGCACACAGTGTAATAAAGAATAAAGAACTGCCACTGTCAAATTTAAGGCCAGCGAACCGCGCTCCCACCAGCTTCACCCACTAGTGGGTATATGAGTAATTGGCATTCACCCACCGTAATAGAGATAGAAATTAATTTGAAAACTATCGACATTGCGTTCTAGAAAACATTTTCATGTTCCATCGTTTCACCCTAAGAACAAATCAACCGAGCGTTACCATTGTAGGGAGACGGCTCACCAATAATAGCCTTCAATCGATATCAGACGGTCAATAGTTGATGAGGTCGCCAGTTACTTGGATACGGGGTGGACACAAAACAGTATTGACCGATGCATGGGCTAATGGACCGTTTACACTTGTTGAAAATGTTTAACAATATAAAAATAAAATCTTAATTTACAGCCTATATGGCAATTTCTTATAACTTTCTGTATTCTAAACTAGGTTACATTTTTAGACACATGACTAAGTTAGTAAGTGCCAAGCTTATCCTTCCAAAATAATATAATTTTATTTTTCAACAATTTACTTAGCACCACTAACGCCAAATTCAGCAAAGCTGAATATTTTTTCACGAAAATTTACTTGTACATTGAAAAACACTTGTATAATTTCTATACTTCTATCGCATCGCAATGGAGCTTTTTAAAACAGGCACTTGTGTAGGAAACTTCAAAATCCTCTTAAAAAAGAAGCTTTAAACTCCAGTCAGTACTATTAGATGAAATACAGATTTCAACAGTTTATTAGGCCACGCCTAAAATGTTAAATTATTCGGCAAAAAATAGAAATACTAAAATTCTTTATTATGTTTCTAATACAGTGTAAATGGTCTCTTATTTACGTTCATCATTAATCTATTGCCTAAGAATACAAGTTCTACAATTGTTTTTTGAAAAGTATACAATTCATGTTACTTAAATATACTTTTAGTTCTATGCTTTTATTTTTGCCGTGTGGTGATCGGTTGAGAATAACACCACCCCATCTCTTTCCGTGGGTGTCGTAAGAGGCGACTAAGGAAACTTACTAGACCTGCCTCCTAGCAATCCATCCCTGGCAACGACACTTCATTTTTTTTCTGAATCTGAGGTGTCGTCCTATGGTCTCATGCGGTGTGGTAGGCTCTGTAAAGGGCCGTCTGGTTCGCGACCACCCTCCTACCGAAGTCCGACGCCAAACAGCTTGCTGTGTTCCGTCGATGCGTGGGAGTACCAGTGCCTGTGTAGGCATTTTCTGGGTTAACTCGCTCCATCGTCGACCTCATCTTTGATATTTATGGTCAAGATTGAGGTCAATAGTTAACCCATCTTATAATTAAAAAAAAATATGTGGTGAGTGGTTACTCACATTTAAAAAAAAAAACTCCACGTTTGTTTAGCAAAAATAATAATTAGTTTCAAAATAATTAAAAAGATGGCGCCACCAACTAACACGAGCTTGTGCTCGGTAACCCAAGTCTTACATAAAACCTTTTATCTCAACTTTTCTCTACAAAAAATCGAATTCTCATGCTTTGAACGTATTTGATTTACTTTCCTGTTTACGAAAATAATATCAACTCAAAGCACGTCTAAAGAACCCCATATAAAGCAATGCAAATTCTTTCGGCGTATCAATTTCTTTGGAAAATAAATGTTAAAAAAATTATGGAGTGACTTAAGATGCTAGATGGCAAGTTAACTGAGTTTCTAATTAAGGGCAAGACAAATAATCTTTTAAGCTTTTAGAAGGTGAATGGTCTTGATTATTGGAAAAATTTCTAGACTTCAGAGAAGATTAGTGATAGTCAATAGGTTTCACGTAAGTATTAACTTGGACCGAAAGAATTAAATAAATAAGAATTGAATAATATAATTAATTATTCAATGTCTAGACAGTAAAATTATATACTTAGATAAATTATGTTTTGCAAGTATTTAATTACCTTTTAGACTGAAAACAAATGAGACCAAATGAGACCTGCCTCCTATTAAACCACCCCAGGTAACGACACCTCAATTTATTCTAAATCTGAGGTGGCGTTCTATGGTCTCATGCGGTGTGGTAGGCTTTGTGAAGGGCCGTTTGGTTCGCGACCACCCTCCTACCGAAGTCCTACGCAAAACAGCTTGCTGTGTTCCGTCGGTGCATAGGAGTACCAGTGCCTTATAGGCATTTTCTGGGTTAACTCGCTCCATCGTCGACCTCACCTATGACCTTGGTCAAGATTGAGGTCAAGAGTTAACACATCTTATAAAAAAATGACTGCTTTGGGTTAAAAAATAGGAGTTGTAGGCCAAAATATAAAATGTTAAGATGGACCTACACAACCAGGAGCATGCAATGTGTTCGCTGGCCAGAAATTTTTAATTTTGGCCTAACGTTGCATGAATTGATTTCGACCAGAAAATTTTATCCCCCCCCTTTCGAGGATGTAAATTTAGATTCGGCATACCTACACGATACTAAAAGATCGCAAATAATTTTAGCTGAAACCCATCCATATATTGGTGTTTTAAGTATTAAAAATTTAAATTTCAACTTTTGACATTGTTAATTTTACAAATATAAAGTTTCTTTGTAACATAAACAAGTTTATTAAGAAGTGTGCACATTTTGGGAAAAAAAAACATTTTTTTCAATAAATAAACACCATGGCAGTTTTTCATTCGAGTTGCTACCTAGTTGCTAACTTGACTAACTAAATGACTAACTAACTGAAAAGGTACCTACCTACGCAGTAAATTTTCCCAGTACTTGTCATATACCATTTTCAAAAATATCACCCAACCTAATTTCACCAAAATTGGCACGAGAGCTCGCAGCTAGCTTCTCCTTAAACTGGCTTTTACAATATTATTTATTCATGAACAATTTGCGATCCAATCAGGTCAGATACAGAGCCTTCACAATGTCGCAACATGATTCGACTTTGATAAAATTCGATTAGAAACTTCTCAGAGAATGTTTTTGCATTTTTATGAAGCGATGTTTCTGTACTTTGACTTTATCAATTCAGAGAAACTGTGTGCCAAATCTGTTTAAATACCCAGTTTGCAACTTTACAAAACTGTAAATGGTTTAGAAATCAAAAAACAATTTCTTTAAAAGTAACTTCTGCATTAATGGTTTAAATAAAAATTTAATATTTTATGCACTTTAATTAGGTAGGCAGGCAAACAAAACTTATAAACCCTATAATAGTAATAAAGACGTAGTGTGTCTGTAACATTTCCATGTGGAACTCTTTGATCAAACACTGAGACAATATCCTACATATTTATACATGATGCATGAAACCTACAAATGTGACCAAATTGCAATTTTTGCAATAAATAAAGGTTTTTCATATTCAGTTCTAAACGTTCCCTAAAAACATCAACCAGAATCTCTTTATATTTTACTTTGTAAGTAGTTTTAAATTAATTTTAATTAATCAATATTAAACGTAATCAGAAAAATCATTTTGTCAATTTTCTCTTTATAAAATTAAGTTAATTAATATTAATCCTGCATTTATAAAAAAAAATTAAAGCATGCAGTTTCAATACCGGGAATTAACTTTTTGGCATGTAAATCAAGATACTGGCCGAATGACAATTTTGAAATAATTTGAAATAACTGACAGACAACTATAGATTCTCGTAGTTGTGAGAGAAATGGCCGAGCAATGTGACTAAAATTTTAGTTAATCTTTTGTGTTGTGTGTTTTATATTTTATGTAGTCTTTTTTCGATTTAGATTTTTCTTTGATTTTGTACGAAATTTTTAGTGTCGCGATACGTTTTGTTCCCATGGTAAAGTAAACCGTGACTCATTCCTTGTCATATTTAAGAATTTTCGTGAACATTTTTTTGCTGTGAAAAGTAAGTACTGCATTATAATCTTATGATTAATAACAGAAATGCGGTCAAAGGGAAACATTATGTGTTCCCTTAAACTGTCTGTCTATTAGCACACGTAAACACAGACAAAGATATTACAAGACCCGGGAACATTGTGTTTTATGAAAATAGTTTCCCTGATCGGGACTCGATTCATAGAAATAGGAAGCAGAGTACTATTTATTAACTGAACCGCACGGCAACGCGTTTATCTGTTTTTAACTTATTCAGCGTATGATTCCATTTGTTTCATTTCTACATATAATACTCAGTATAGTTATATTCTTGTGATATCTGATAACTGTTTCAAAAGGCTGTGGAACTGAATGAAGACACACAAAAGACTTGGCGGCACAGTGAACCTTTCCAATGAACTGATAAATAAAATTGTCACAACATTTTGACGTTGTTGCGCTGAGATATGTCAAATGCTGATAAAATGGGTTGATTGAGCCTTTTTATAATACGACTAGCTTTTCCCCGCGGCTTCGCTCGCGCAAAGAACTCTTTTAGTCACCCGTTTCATTCTTGACCCTTTAGGGGATGATTTTTGAAAAGTAGCGAAACACGTGTCCGTTTATTTGCTTCGAGGTATATTTTGACGAAGTGTTGAGTTAAAATGTGCAAAAAAATTGTTTTCTCCATATAAACTTTGAACCCCCATTTCACCCCCTTAGGGGTAGAATTTAGAAAAATCCTTTCTTAGTGCTGTAAAGTTCATCGTCATTTTGATGATTCCTAACTAAACAAATAAAAGTTGAGATCTTATACACTTGACATTGATAGGTATTACATAAAAAGCTGCAGAAAGGTAAACAAAGAATACAATGGTGCCATAAAAATACAAATTTTTGATTTGAATTACTTACTTACTAAAGACGTAAGCTGAATAGAATAATCATGTATGTTACATAGATAAAACACCTTTTTAAACAGACGAATATTTGCTAATCCAGAGTAATCTATTTGGCTATGCTTATTACCTAAGATATTAAATGTAGGTAACTCTTTCAATTAAGTTATGAATAAATAAATGTTTGAAACCTAAAATAGCATATAGGTAGCCTTATTGAAGTATTTATCATATACGAAGAGGGTATTCTAATTGCTTGAAATGCTCTGAGCACTTATGCAATGTGCATCTAAGGTCCGTATTATAGAACGCGACTCAGACTGATCTATACTTAAGCAGCAGTCGTCTTTGTCATTTTGATAGTGAAAGAAAGAGACAATCAATACTTAAGTATATATCAAGCTTGGTAATTTAGGTAATACGGACCTAAATTACCAGTAGAGGGAATGTCCACCGAGACTGGAAAAGCAGTCTGCATTGCTGTCATACAGCATACACAACAACTATAGATATTGATTGATTTTATAAAATATTATTAAACTTTCTGAAGTTTTTTTTTTTCATTTCTTGACATTGACTCCCCGCCCGTACGGCCCGTACCCGTGACGCCTACACCGCATAAGGTGCTACCTAGCTAGCTAGCTGAGCAGGATGAGCGGCGACCACGAAACTTTTTTCTAATACTTACATTTTTAAACTCGTGATATCTTTTGAATGGAATGTCTGAATTGCATAATTCAAAAAGTGGTATAAAGATATTGAAGCAGTCTTGAATATGAAGTACTTTATTTTGATAAGGATTAATACCAAGATACAAATAAAAAGCATTTTATAGCGGGCGGCATTTCAATTAAATTTTTAAAATAAAAGAACACATATTGTGGCATAACTACAATAGTTAGACATATGCTGTCGCGACACTTCTTGTAAATATTTATGTGTTCTGCAAAGTCGTAGTACATTATTTTATTCTATCATCAATAGTTTACGCAGCGCACGCAATGTAAAGAATATTTTAGGTAATTTTTTTACACCTTGGGTTACATTATTTGAGTTTCAGTAAAGATCCCTAATTTTTTTAAAAATATAATATAGCCTATGTCCATCGGGGATAATGTAGCTTTCTAATGGTGAAAGAATTTTTCAAATCGGTCCAGTAGTTTCGGAGCCTATTCGATGCAAACAAACAAACAAACAAACAATCAAATCTTTCCTCTTTATAATATTATTATAATACGAAAACGGCACGGCAAAATTGTATTATCATTGCCTCCTATGCACTAGTGACACTAAAAGCTGGGAACATAGAAGGCAATGGTAATACAAATTCTGTCATGCTGTGCCGTGCCGTTCGAATTATAAAAAAGCCCATTGTATTTTGGTTCTTTGTATGTTATTATCTTCGATCAACCTATATTTTAAAATGATGAAATACTAACTACCTCAAATTTTGTAATTTTTTGACCTTTTTTACTAGCAATTGTTGTGGTGTTACCGAACAAACAATTCCCGTCATGTATATTCTACGCATTGCAATATTGGCGCAATTGGCGATACATATGGGGCCATGCATAAGATTCTATCTCTTTCTCTCTTGTTGTGTATGAATTTTAATTTTATTTCTTGAATCGGTATTACTAAATTATTCTAGATGTTATCTCTTACTGCTACAAAATCAGGGCTCGACTGGTTCCTAGTAAGCAGGTTACTGCCATATCAGTTAAAAACGACTCATTGTCTTAGTGCATAGTCTTCAAATTCAGTCACAAACTTCATCCAATGATCCATACTAGGGTGGAAAAAAATAAAGTTCCATCTAAAAACCCATTTTTATTTAGATCTCTAATAGTGACAAAAAGATGTGAAATCATAATTGGGAGCACATTACAAAGTTTTACTTGATTTGTATATAATTTTCTGCCTCCGGATCGAACTTGAAATTCACACAAAAATTCACCAACAAATGATTCTCAATATACAGGGCTTTAGGTAAATCACTTTCAACCTCTCGGGTGGTAAATCAGTCCATGAAACTGAATAACTTTCCCAAGGAACAAAGGTGGAAGTATGAAAAAATAATGTTGACTTCCCATACAAAATGCGCTATCAGCTGACGCAGTTTGTATGGGAACTAAAAAAAATATTTTCGTATTCCGACCTATGTTCCTTGGGAAAGTTGTTCAGTTTCATGGACTGATTTACCAACCGAGAGATTGAAAGTGATTTACCTAAAGCCCTGTATAACAAATAAGAATAACTTTATCAAAATACACAGACTTAGATAGACTTTCTATATCCCGTGATAGTTTGTAAACTGTGTTACAGGATACAGTGTCTTCCCATATAGTCGTACATACATGTGAAGAGTGCTGATTAGTATTTTAACAACTAAGTATTAGTATTAAGTATTAAATATTAAAGTATACCTAGTATAAAGTATAGTTAACATGTTAATTAACCAAAGTCTTTTAATTCCTAAAGGTGTAGTCAGAACATCACGTAGTTCGCGTAACGGCACGTTTGGCATACATCCTGAGGACCATTAGATGAAACTTGAGTATAATGGTTATAGTTACTCAGCTTTTCGCCCACGAAAGAGCAATACCCTTACGCTTCAATAGTGTGCATGGGAAGAGTTGTCAGCTGGAAGATTTTTCGTTCCCTCCCACTCCAGCGTGGAAGTTATCGTGGAAAGACAGCACAAGATAGTAACAAAACTAAAAGCCCGTCGCTAACTTATGCAACAAAAGTTACCAATATTACATAAATTTGCAAACGAGGCAAAGTAAGAGGCTTATGAGGCAATAATTCGTGAGCCCACCCTTTAGATAAAGTGCTCATAAGTAATGTTCTTTATAACACGACCAACGCAAGATAGTAGTCATACGCGGTGGTTTTGATGGAGTATACGGGTGAATATTTGGTTACGTCAATTATTTGTTTTGATGTGACTGGAAGGGATCCCTTCTGGGATATGTCCGCCTTTGCACACAGCTATGTTTCTTTTGTATTAGTCTGTAAGAGTTTACATACATGTTTTAGTTGACGTAGGCAGAACCGTGTGGTTCTAAAATTATTAAGATAATAAGAAGATGATAAACTCTACACACACAAACGGCCCACACTAAAGTTTTCTTTTGTATCGTGGGTCCCTTGGAATATACACAAAGATAGACACGGACACGAATTCCCAAGACCCGAAAACGAACATCTGCTCTTACATAATTGTTTGCCCTGATCGGGAATGAACCCAAGACCCGTCGATCAAGAGGCAGGGTCTCTACCGCTCGACCAAACCGGCTATCAGAACCATTCGATGCAGTTTTTGACATAAACTCTGAGATTAGATGAAACCAGATGCATAGTGGTAAGAGGTTATCAGCCTTCTCAATGTTTAGTTTTTAGTAATCTTTTTTGTAGTGTCACTACATGCTTCTTCTAATCATCATCATGCTATACCATAGATTGCTCTACCTACCCAATAAGTAATAATGGTATCGACAAAATGGATTTTGACAATGTTTTTAGATACTTTCTACTAACTGCGTAGCATTGCACGTTTTAAAAAGCCTTCGTAGCAATTGCTACGATAAGACTACGAATTTGTGAAAAAACTCGAACTAAAGAAACAAAATTGTATTTTTTTTTCACTCTGCTTTAGTATTTATCATTACCTCTTTAGTATTTATCATTATCTCATTACCTAAAAAACTTTTTTAAGTCGCATTTATTTTCTTAATATATTTACATCTAATTTCTTAATTTTTCTTCTTTACCGTGTAGGTCAAGCGTGTTGCAAACTTGACTAACCTAATTTCAGAGTTTTCGAACCGCCAAATGGTTTCTGACTTGGCTAAACGACCGATGACAGCTGGAACCGCTGGCCTACCGTGCCCTCCGAAGCACAATAATGCTTATATTAAATTTCCAATTTGGTCACCCTTCAGGTTACTTGCATCTGTGTACGTTGCTTGACACTGACCAGTTTAGATAAGCGAGTGCCACTGAGTTTATGAGCGCTACTAATTCTTAATTTAGCGGGACGAAATATCAGTCTCTATGTTTTCATACATAAGTCTCATCAGGGTTTTAATCGGCTTACCGCCTCGCAGCCACTCGAAAAAGCTTCTACTTAGCTATTATAACGAGCTAGTACCTGAATATTTTAAAACTTTTACAGCTGAAGTAACCAATAAAAAGAATTAACTACGCTTCCATAATTTTTAACCAGATTATGGGGACATATGAATCCCTTGGATTTCGAAGGATTGTGTACAGTGCAATGGGAATGCAAAATATATGGGGTGACTTAAATTAGTAGCAAAATTAAGGATATGAATCAACTCACGAAAGTAAACAGCTTTTCCTAAAGGAAGCTCCATCTGAAAACCCTCACAATTTATGTCAAACGTGGCATCTTATGGTTCTAGAACCACTAATGCTCTGCCTAGGCCGTTAGGGATTATGGGTGTCAGCATATGTATGTGTATGTTTCCCTAAGGAACATAGGTTGAAATATAAAAAATAAATTTTCCCCTATCCATACAACATAACGATTAGTTAATTGCCTGAGTATGGAAAGTTGCATTTTCTTTAAAAAAACATACATATACTCACACCTGTAATCCCATATGGGGTAGGTAGAGCATTAGTGGTTCAGAACCACTTGATGTCACGTTTGACATACATTTTGAGGGCTTTTAGATGGAACATGATATATAATGGTAAGAGGTAAAACCCTCGCGTCCGGATCACTGACTTTTACAGTATGCTTGGGAAGAGTTAGAAGCTGGTACAGTCAAGAGCAGGTCACGCTTTACACTACCAGTTTAAGCTGAGCTCTGATTTATACTGCGCGCCATACAATGCAGGGCTGGTCCAAAGTCTAAAGAGCACGTCATCTTGAGTGTACATTCTAAGTTTTTCTTAAGAAAAAGTTTTTTGAAGAATTTCCTGAAAATTCTAATCAGCAATACAGCAAGGTACCAAGACGTAGGTACATACCAAGCAAGACGTTGGAGCTTGAACTCAATACTCAGAGATAATTGGCAGGTTTGACTTCGCTATTACTGATATGGGAAACCGTTCATACGAACGGAGTAACTAGGAATACATATATGTGCCATTAGGTACGTCTGTCACAGTACTGCATCAAAAGGCCTTTACGTAACTAGATGCAGACGTCTGCTTTGACGTTATGTTGCTCTGAATGCACATAAATACTGCAGGTATCTAAGTAATTGATGCCGTGTTCAACCTGAATAGAAAATTATAAATGTTTCCCTTTGTGAGTTTTTTTTATCTTTTACTGTTTAAGTAACGATTTGAAATTGATAAGTTTGTAAAAAACAAAATTTGGGAAAAATTATTTTGGACTTTTTCTATTAAAAAGAGAATATTGGTCTTAAAACTGGCCCCTTACCTATTCTGAAGGGTTTGGGTTAGGGCTAACATTAATGCATAAATCATATGTTCGTTTTTGTTTCTGTATCTCTACAAAATCGGTGAACATACAAAAAAAACATACTTAATTATAGTCGAACATCCTCCTTTTCTGAAGTCGGTTAAAACCATTTTGTCGAATATGTTTTGTAAAGTATGTATGTTTATCTTTGTGTTTCTATAGGTAACTGAAAACGTAAGGAGAATCTCACATCTTTATTTTTTTCAAGTATTCGGCTTATATTTTTCCTTATAATATATATTTTTTAAATCAATTTTTAAATATGTGTATCAGTAATTTCTGATACACATATTTACATGATACACATAATACAAAGTTATTTAGTTTATTAGGTAGGATCATTTCTTAGTTTTGCTAGTTAATTTAAAATCACATCCAACAATATGATTTGAAACTGCAATCATATTCATCGGGATTTCCTTCTCATTAAAGTCAATTATGCCACCGCGTACGTCATAGAATACATCAAAACCACGTAGGAAGGTAAATTAGATGCATTTTAGATGAAAGTTCTAGAATACTCGTATATATAACTCACGGCGCACATTCAAAAGACTCCACATAAGTATCTCATGTATGTAGAAAATCGGTTCTAAAAAGTAAAAAATACAAACAGTAGAAAATAATTAATTTATATTAAGTTTTCGCGAGCAATAATGATGTCTAGATGGTGAAATCTACATTTATTGTTACATTATGATATCGAAGACTTTTGGTAACTTGATTATATAAGTCACTAAAAATTGTACATAAACATTGACAAAGTGTTTTTTTCTGTTTTATAACAATACTTCAGAAATATGAATTTGGCCACGAAACTGAAGAACTTTTCCCAAAACAACCCAAACAAAAAAATAATTAAATCAATACGAAAGTATAAGAAAAATAGGTAATACCAAATAAAATAAAAACAATCAACAAATAAGATTAAGATGAATAAAATTTACAAACTCTTAAATTTTTTTACCTTGAAAAGTATCAGGTTGGCTGTAAGAGATCTCTTTTAGAGATAAGCTCGTTATACACCTCTTATCTAATTGTTTGTAATTACTTTGTCTGTGCAATAAAGAATAATTTAATATATTTTAATATAAGTGCACTGCTTAAATTGACTTGTGCTAATGAGCCGGGATAATCCGTTGTTTTAATTCAACTTGTGCAGTGCTCTACAAGAGATGAAGCAGAAACGCTGACACTAGCGTACGGTAATCATTCCCTGTAAGCGGCTAGGTTAGGGAGGGGTTAAGTTGGTAAGATCAGCGAATAGGATTACTTTACTATTTTTCACCCCCGACAAAGAAAGAGGAGTTTTATATGTTTCACTGTATGTCTGTGTATCTCTATGTCTGTGTGTCTGTCTGTGGCATCGTAGCTCCTAAACGAATGGTTCGATTTTGTTGCGGTTTTTTTGTTTGAAATCTGACGTAATTATTCTTACAGTAAATAATTCTTGAGATGAACACGCATTTAAATTTGATTCCACATTGAGATTCGATTCAAAACAAACATAATAACTAAACACCAACTGATATCATGAATGTGATAGTGTGAACATGGTTTAAAGAAGTGGAGAATAGAGAGAATAGAGGCTCTGTTATAACTGTAGCCATTGGCATAAAAATAAAACAGTTAAGTTGTGACTTACAACAATGGGTAAAACACAGAGCACTTAACCAGTAAAGTTGAAATCTAGCTAGGGCGTCCTTTTTTCACAACATTTCAGTGATTTTATACTGATATTTGTAAGTGAGCGCGCGGTCAAGCCATAGTTCCATCTCTCTCTCTCTCTCGCAAGCAAGGTAGGACACGTGTCCCACCCTTACCTCAGCTATTGGTGAGAATTTGTTTCTAACTAATTTATTTATATTAGTTACTAATTTTACTATAATCTATTAATTTATATATTCACAAATTATTTTTGGGTATGATAACGATAGCTCAGTTAGTTAGAGCACCAGGAGATCTAATCCTGGGGTCGTCGGTTCCAATCCCATTCACGCCAAATATTTTTCTTTCCAAAAAAATATTTCAAAGTAATTTATTTTCAATTCACATCTACTGGTTACGTGCTCGATCGATGTGGTAAAAATACCTATTAAACTACTAGCTTTCCGCCCGGTAATTCGTTCCCGTGGTAATTTTGGAAAATGATGTAGCCTGTGTGTTAATCCAGGGTGTCAGCTACCTCCATATTAAATTTTATCAAAATTGGTCCATCCGTTTGACTCTGAAAGAGGACAAACATCCATACATACATCCATTAAAACTTTCGCGTTTATAATATTAGTAAGAATACGCTACGCTTTTCTGAGCTCATACCCGAACAACCAATGAGATGTGCCGTCCGCCGCATCAGCTTAACTCAACTTTTCTCGTTACTGAGGGTGAAAACACCTTAGTCTTGAGGTTTTATTCATTATTTGATTTAGGGGAAGCATCTGTCATCAGTTTCCTCCAAATTAATAACGCGTAGATTGTGAGATACGGCTCTGACAGTGTCAAAAAGTTTAACTTGAGATAATGTCTTGAGACTGTCTTGAGATTTCTTTGGTGACATGTTGAATTGGTTTGAAATAAATTAAAATTTGTGAGACAAGCTTTGTCACGAGGCTTGTGAAAAGAGGAGCTTCCTCTTGATGTCTTATCGTGTAATGCTTGATTTATTAAAAATTATAATAACAAAAAGTAGTTCTTGTATCTACAAGAACAAATACAAGAACTACACTACAAAAGTAGTTCTTGTATCTACAAGAACCACTTTTACAAGAACATCTAAAAATGGCGATTTTAATGAACTATCCATGCTATATTTTTGTCTTCTTTTTATGAAATTATGCAAATAATTATTCCTAGTACTAGTTTATTATTTGAGGTACGTTTGAGTAGGACAATTGGCATCAGCCCGTATTATATAATCACAAAGTTACATTCCTTTTGAAACAGCGATAGGAATTTTAGGCCATACTCCACCACGCTGACCCAATGAGGGTTGGCGGATTTCACCACGATGTTTTTCATCACCGCTCAGCAAGTGATAATGAATGAGAAAAGCGTAAATAAATCTGAACAGAGGTATTCAGTGATACAAGTTAGAACCAGGATTTGAACCCGCAACCTTTCGTTTACAAGATTGGTTTTTCACTCGTTCTTATTTAAAACTTATTGCAATTTTTTATTTTTTTTCAGGTCTTCTTAATTTGGCAAGCTGGCGCACATAAGTGAGTATTTTTATTTCACACATAAAATCTTAAAATTATTCTAAGTACTTTACTTACGTAAGTACCTTTATTTTCAGTGGAAGTTAAAAAAATAAGCTATTACAGTGCTTTTATTTTTAATGTCTGTCGACAAACAATGTCTGTATTGCTTTTGTCTTTTGAAAGTTAATTTACTTTTTCAAAATACGAAATTTTCCGAACCATAATAAGAAAATAGAAGCGCTGTAAGTTAATTACAAACTACTCAGTTATTTTTTGAAACTGTGTAATTATTTTATTTTTAGATCTCAATACTTCTTACAAAGAATACTCTCAATCGAAAGTCGGTTGTTAGGTTCTCGCTTACCTATAAACAAAAGTTTAAAAACTTTGTAGTTCTGAATAGCAAAAGACAACGGAATAAGAACACCTGATTTATCTCAGAGACCGCGAGAGCTTCCACAAAGCAAGTGAAATACTTCTCAACTTTGTGGAAAATCACTGTCTTGTACTGTGGATCTATAGTTTCGTTTGTTTGCTGATTTTGTGTTTTCTACAACAAAAAATTGAGAAAAAATATTACAACATTTTCTTCAACTGAATATACAAAATTGAAAGTCCTGACTCACTGACTCATAGATGCCCAACCCAAACCCTTGGACCTATAAATCTGAAAGGCACAAAGTTTTCTTTTGTATCGTAAACAAGGAAAAATAAAGAATTTTTAAAAATTCCCCCGCCTATACAGCAACACTGCACTAATACGCAAAAAAACTGCGGTTATCCTTGCCATATAAACGGACACATTCCTCCAGAATGAAAAAAAAAAATAACCTACCAAACTTACCTTTCTCTGTTGTATCGCATTTCCTATAAAAACGTAAACTCAACCTTTTGATACGCATCAAGGTTTGAAGATGACTTTTCAAAGTAATTTCCTTTCAACTTGGTACGAAAGGATGTCGAAAAAAATTATGCCACGTCCGGGTCGAAATCAAACAAGAGATTTTAACTTTTTGGCGAATCTGCGAATGAAAAAAGTTTGGGTGACATTACAGAAGTTGGAAAATTCTCACCACATTTGCTAGGAACTCTGGAGAAAGCCTGTGATTTCGTAATTTTAAGCTTCTTATATTCTTAGCACGAACGACGAAATAAAAATAAAGAAGGCTTTGTGGTAATTACAGTTGAGTACTTTTGTGACTGAGGGTTCCACCTAGTTTTTTTTTTAAACTTGCTGTTCTTTATTGAGCAACTTACACATGCAAGTAATTTGTTTATTTATTTAAAGGCGAAATAACAGCTTAACATATTATATTCTATTTTTATATGAAAACCAGTTATAGGTAAGCTTGTCGGAAAAATTAAATACAGATAAAAGTTGTTATTGAATAAAATAAAAGCTATAAATGAATAGAATAAAGACAATATATTATTTTTGCATAATACAAGTAAAATGTCAAAACTGAAAAAGAATAAGATTTCTTTTGTCCCTTTCAATACGTGAAATTACATTTGTTATTTTAACTATCTATTCGCAAAGATACTATTTCTCTCGAAAATAATAAAAAATTAAAGATAATACTTTTTCCTTAAAAAACAAATCATAAGATCATGAACATTTTAAATGTTCGACGACTAAAACCTGTCAAGTGCCACGATGAACCCTAAAATGTTTTTTAACAGGCGAATGTAATTTTGCAACTTTTCACTTAGGCGGCTTGCGAAACTTTGGAATGTAAGTTTAGATTATTTTGAGAAGTTTTTTGGAACTCTTCCAAATATACGTTTGCAAGATCGGGAAACGAAAGGATTCACAATATATGTAACTTCTGTACCAAATAGACTTTTAAACAGCGTTTTCGTTACTTTAAATGTTTTTAAACTTTAAAGACTTCTAAATATGTTTTCGTCGTGTGGTGATCGGTTAAGAATAACACCACCCCATCTCTTTCCGTTGGTGTCGTAAGAGGCGACTAAGGAAACACAAATGAGACCTGCCTCCTAGTGATCCATCCCAGGCAACGACACTTCATTTTTTTCTGAATCTGAGGTCTCATGCGGTGTGGTAGGCTCTGTAAAGGGCCGTCTGGTTCGCGACCACCCTCCTACCGAAGTCCGACGCCAAACAGCTTGCTGTGTTCCGTCGGTGCGTGGGAGTACCAGTGCCTTTATAGGCGTTTTCTGGGTTAACTCGCTCCATCGTCGACCTCATCTTTGACCTTTATGGTCAAGATTAAGGTCAAGAGTTAACCCATCTTATAATATAAAAAAATTAAAAAAATGCGTATTATTTTCTTCTTTCTCAAACTTATTTTTTTTTACTTTCAAAATCATTTTTCATCGGGCCAGCATAGTGGCCTGGCGGGAACGTATAAGTGCTGATGACGTCAGACGTGATGTTAATGATTATGAAAAAGTATTCACAGGACCCTTTAAAGGTTACTTAGGTAACCATTTTTCACATTTAACCTATTCTCTATTTAAAAAAAAAAACTTTGGAATTCTTATCTAGATTTCATGACGTCAGTAAGCCTTGTGGCTCTACAATCTTTTTGATGAAAACAGTTGGTACCTATTTCAGAAATTAAATATAGTTTATTTATTTATTTTATCTTAGCAAATTCTTAAGGGAGAGGTTAAGAGAGGTATTGCAGCGTTAAATAACATTTTTCAGACATTCTAAGCACACTTCCAATTTCATTAGTAAAAAAAATCGATAGAACTGAGAAATGCATGTTTGGACTGCAATAAGATTGCAGCCTGCAATCGCAATCTCCCGAGACTGCACTACAATCAATCCTGAGCAGATCGTAATTTACTTTTACCGACTACAGAGACGGTTTTAGATGAGTTTCTAACCCCCAAAAAAATCTGATTTTCTGTGTATCTGTTTGCCTGTGTATCTGGGTATCTGTATGTCTGTGTTTCTGTGTTTGGCATCGTAGCTTCTAAACGAATGGACCGATTTCAATGCGGTTTTTTTGTTTGAAAGTTGATGTAATTGAGATGGTTCTTAGCTAGGTATGTTTGATCAAAATTGGTTCAGCAGTTTATCGGGAGTGATACAAAAATTTTAATTTAAGAGTTATTAGGACCTTGTTCTAGAGCTGTGGATTTTACTTATTATTAACAATTCTCTGTGACTTCGAGTCCGTGACAATTTTCTTAGTGGATTTTCAATTTATTTTATAGTATAAACCTGGTTGTAACAATCCGGAACATAACAAGAAATAATCATCCAAATCGGTTTAACCGCTTGAGATTAACGAACGCCAATCCATTTTCTAAAATATTTTTTTAGTTTTTGTAAATAGTTTTCGTGAATTTCAATTATAATTTATATTGCAATTCAGACCATCATATGATCTACATTCATAATTCATCTTTAAAAACAAAACGTTATTGGAAATATCTTCTATTTCCTGTCAATAGAAATAATTAAAAATATAATACACAAAATTTAAAAATAGCAAAAGCAATAGTTACAATCCAATAAGTGGATTCACAGTTACGGTTACTTCAAGAACCTATTATAACAAGACTAGTCAATTAACCCTTAATGTGTATTATCATGAGCTAATGTATGTATCTTGTATTACTGTGTGATCTTGCCTGTCACACAGGCAAGATCACACAGGGGGTTTATTGCGATTGTCTGAAATAATAAATTTGTCTTTCTTTCTTTCTTTCTTAAAACACCCATATTTTTGTATTCAAAGTTCCAGCGAAAGCTTGCTAACTACATTCTTACAACATATTTACCTCTGGGCTATTCTTTATTAAAAAAAATATAAATTGGTAGCTATATTGTGATGCTGTAAACACAGCGATATTTTCAACACTATCCATTTCATTCATCCCAAATCTGTCCCTGTTTTTACGCTGACTTCAAACACCAACAGCAAAGGTTTTCTTTACCCCTAGGGGTAAGAACGAAATGAGCACAGAAGCTTGGAAATACAAGCTGATTATTTACATGTTTTCAATTTGTGTTGGCACCGTGTAATACATAACAATCATGTCTGGATTTTTACGCGGATTTTTTTCTTGCTGGATATAAGAATTCATAGTATTTTTATTTTATTTCGATATATTGTATTGAGTATTCAAGTTTAAAAAATAACTGAATAAAACACGTTTTTCAATAAAATGAAAAACAGAATTAATTTTACGAAAACGTTTTTTGAGATTTTTCCGGAAAGTACGTAAAACGATATGAAAATAGCTGAAAGCACTTCTCTTTCTTACAAAACGAAGCTTTGTGTGTTTACATGACGATAGGTACTCCCCCTTCACTGCATAGGTGCGCCCTTTCACTGCGTTACTAATTGTTTAATTTTAGTTTTACTTTTACTTAATACTTAGTTATAAGATTATTGTTATTATTGACAATGATTGTAATAGCAGTGAATAAAGTTTTTATCTATTATCTATCTATCTACTCAACTGTGACGTCACTCTCTTTCTAATTGAGAATTTTGAACGTTCATGTCTTTCTTATTTTGAAAGATATTAAAAACTATTTGTACCTGGCTATTTGTGAGGTAAAGAAGCTTCAATTTGAATAATAAAAAAATAGTCATCTACCCTATTTTACTCGCAAAATCACTTACCTAAGGCAAGTCACTCACAATATTCTGTAGATACCATTGAAATGCCGATGATTATTTACTCGACGCGAGTTCATTACTCGCTGAAGCCATACGACTGGAACGGGGTGAGAAGCCATCTCTGTGCGTTGCTAAGTTACTGTGGAAACTAGTTGAGGGCGCTTTTTAAATCTTTTTTCTCTTTTATAAAGCAAACATTTTGATTGAGGTCAGAAAAGGGGAAGATTTTGTAGTCCATGGGAATAATTACTCAGCTCCAGATTGATCTCGATATTAAGTCAATTAAAATTAGAAATAAGGAAATTCTTCTGAGAAAGACTGCACCTTTGCAAATAGGCATAAAGTTTAAAATGCAGTAATCTAATTCACTATTTTGACTTAGTTTCAGTAACATTCTGAAAGTTCTATGAAATCAAGCGATTTTTGACTTTGACTTTCGTCTATTTAAAAAATAATCTATGAATAAATTAGTTGTTAGTTAAAATACTGAGAATCATTCTCGGAATCAACAACAGTCGATCAGTAAGGAACGTACAATTGGTGATGCACCTTGATGGGTGAAAAATTACCAAAATGGCAATGTATCACATCAGCCCACTTTTTTGCTTCGGAGGGCACGTTAAGCCTTTGACTTTATAGTTTCCGACTTTGTTAGACTTATAAGTCAGGGGCCATTCAGCGTGTTCACACATTTTAATTGGCAAATTTCTTTATTAATACACTACACAGTGAAGAGCTAGTAAGGAAAGGAAATTATAGATAGTGCCCTGAATGCTATGGTAAACTTATTCCAAGAGAGTTTGCTTCTGAAATTTTATAACAAACACAACGCCAATTAAACAATTCATCAAAATCCAAATCTAAACCATAAACCGTGAAAAGCGAAGTGATATTAATAACTGTAGCAACTCGAGTGATTATCGAATAGCCGGTGAGTGCTGAACAAGTCATCAATTTCAATAAAATGAAGATGGGAGACAAAAAAATTGGTGTAATCAATCACCCACCACGGCTCATCCCGGCGGGTAGCCCGCCATATTATTTTCTATACACTTGTGGATGATATACTTACCCACTTGCAACATGAGCGTGTTTCAGTAAAAATTGAGAAATGCGTCCTCTTAGTAATGTTTCTGAGATTTGAGGTATATTTTGTAGCTGAGATTGCATATGCATTACACCAAGTAGCGATACTTCACAGGAGATGAGCCGTGGTGGGTGATTGATTACACCAATTTTTTGCTACAACTTAATAGTTTTTCATTCATTAAAATGTTTCTAGTTTTGAGGAACTAAACCTACTTTAAACTTTATATTTTGAAAGAAGCTTTATTTATTTTTGTGCTCGTTCATTTTTAATTTTTTTGAAAAAACATCGCCTTGTCTATTTTTCTCAGAATAGTAGTAAGAAGAGTTGCTATAGTTTACACTGTAAATTTGATTAAAAATTAGTTTTCTGTTTTAAAAATCACAATAAATGCTTTATTCCACTAAAAAAAATATTTAAAATTAACATCTCACTACAATCTTCTTCTTCTTATCGTGTAAGTATAGTCAAGTAGGTGACGAATTTGAGTAACCCTGTTGTCAGAGTTTTCAAACCACCAAATGGCCTCTGCTTGGCGTCTGACTGACTATAGTAAATGGAGGTACTAAGTAATCAGCTTAGTATTATGATTGTCTGTCTCTCACCAAACAGATGCTTGTCTATATTTTAATAATGTCGAGACGTGACATCTTTGGTCACGCCGTCAACTTTTTTTCTCCCATGATAAATGTTTGGAACAGTTTTCAATGTTCAGCCAAAATAGTGTCCATAAATAAACAACAGATCTGCCAAAAGCACTATCGCAAGAAAATCGCCACTTGAAGCTTATCTTCAATATTTACGATCGAACGGGATCGTTGCCAGTGCAAATATTTAGGCCTTTGTCCATTTATTGTTTGCACGACAGCCGTATTTCATATAATGTTGTACAGAACATAAGTAACAGTAGGCACTTGTTTAAGCGTAGTTTTTTTAGCTACAAAAGCGTGTTTGACTACTCCTGACCCATTCAAACACTCTACATAGTCCAACATTTTTGAATATAAAAGTGCTTTTTGACCAATGCGCATTACGACTAAAAAGCCAATCGTCCAATATTTTCATAAGCTGAATGACAAATTATGATCATTATTGTGTGCGTCAAAGTTGAGGAACCAGGAGATTCCTCGTTTGGACTTACCATGGTCTTTTTGAGAGACTTTTCATAGCACTGACTATCGTCATGATTTGTATCAGTGTGCTACTCTTTCATTTTGATATTGTGACATTACCGTATTTCATATAGGTACAGTTCTGCGGGAATGTTCGCTTTCACAGCCGAATGATGAAGAGGCATAGGAAGGGAATATAGAAATAAAATAGAATACAGTCAACTGACGAAACGAGATACTAAACTTACAGATGATTCATGAATTTGTAATAATTTTCTGCAAAAAAATAGCTTTATTGCATGCCGACGGACGCATAAAGTTATTTGTGGACCAGAATGCACGTTTAATTTTTTCCCTTGCAATTTTTTTCGCGTTTTCTGGATGTGGTTTTCCGATATAAATTGTAGTTTTGAAATTTAAACAAAAATTTAGTACTTAGTGTAGACCAAACTCGTATGAACTGCTGTGGCACTGTTTCTAAAATTAGCCACCCTAACTCACAGACCAAGTAGCCAGTAACCCAAGTTTTTTTTTCTTTCTTGACCCTAATAGCATTAACAGCTTATGTTAGATCGAAGCCTCAACATAACTCTCTTTTATTTAAAGTTACAATAGTGTAAGATTAAAAAAAAGTTATGTTTCACCGAAAGATCGTTAGATAAAACACATCTTTATCTTATCTAGCCTATGTCATCCCACTGCTGAGCAAAGGTATCTCTTATTTTCCTCCAAGACTTCTTCTGCAGTCTTTTTACCTAGCAGTGTCTATCGATTTGTCAAGCTCGTCTTGCCATGGCCGTCTAGATCTGCCATGTTGTCATTTGTTGAGAGTTACCCATGTTGTCGATATTTTTGCCCACGGTTTGCTTAGCATACGGCAAATATATGACATGCCCAGTCCTATTTAAGTATCATCCACCTCTGCTACTTTTGTAGAAGGAAAATCAAGTCAAGATCTAAATGCTTTTTTTTTAAATTATAATATGGGTTAACTCTTGACCCCAATCTTGTCCAAGGTCATAGATAAGGTCGAAGATAGAGCGAATTAACGAGTTAAGGCACTGGTAGGTACTCCTACGCACCGACGGAACACAGCGAGCTGTTTGGCGTCGAACTTCGGTAGGACTGGGTGGTCGCAAACCAGACGGCCCTTTACAGAGCCTACCACACCGCATGAGACGCCATAGCACGCCAACTCAGATTTGAAACAAACTGAGGTGTCGTTGCCTAAGATGGATTACTAGGAGGAAGGTCTCATTTGTGTTTCCTTAGTCACCTCTTACGACACCCACGGAAAGAGATGGGTGGTGTTATTCTCAACCGATCACCACACGGGCTTAAGTATTTATTGTATCTTTCTATCAGAATGCCAAAAAAGACTGCTACTTAAGTATAGATCAGGTACGTTTTATGGTACACTGTTTCTGTTGGAATTATAGACAGCAAAAATTATCTTCCATTAAGTATGTATTATGAGAACGCACTATGAGTGAGTTGACTAGTTGATCAGATTTCACTCGTTCCTTTCATTCCCTCTGTCTTCCATTTCTCTGGTGGACATAAACTAGCTTTCCAATGCCTAATTATACAATATTGCTTGATTTAAACGTAACTAACTGGTTTCTTTTGCTCATAGCCGAATTCCCATTGTTTCTGTCTCGATCAAGCAGCTTCAGTCCCTACATTAATATATAGGGTGTAAAAGACAGCTTAGCAAAAACTGAAGCCCTGGACTCTTTCAGTGGAATTTTTCTCTGGAAAATTCTAATTTTTTTCATGTTTTTTAATATTTTCTGCTTATTTTTTTAATTATTTAATCGAATACACTCCATGTTGCAATAGAAACCAATCATAACAACGTAAAACGCGAAAACCAGCAATGTACATCGCACTCCAATAGTAGCGCAGCGCGGGAGGATCGCGCGCGGGGCGCGGTATCACGATATACGTTGCGTAGCGCCAAAACAGGTAAATAATGAAAACTCCATAACGTGACGTTTCCGAGAAAAATAATTACTTATAGCTGATAATAGTTAGGTGGGTAGATTCCACCATTTAAGTATTTGCTAAGCTGTCCTTTACACCCTGTATGTATTAATTCATATTTCATTTCTGCCATTTTCCAGCATACATTGGACACCGAAATGGCAATTACTGGACTATATTGAGAGAAGAGAATGCGATAGCAATTCTTTTCCTCGTACGATCAATACGGCCTTTATTGGTTCATTTGGACACAAATTTCCTGGTTTTATTAATATTAGAAGTATTATTAATGTGGAAGTCGTTTGGATAGATCAATGGATGTGTGTTAATATGTCTGGTTTTTTATGCAAAAAACAAATTACTATTTTAATCAAAATCTTCATTTAGCTCTATACAACATATTTTAAACAACTTTTCAAAATATCTTTTGATTTTAAACAGTTTTATTCAAGTAGATAACTTACAGCCGGCGCTGGGCCGACAGTTTATACAATGCAACACTTCCGAATCTTTCAGTAGTTTTCGATGTTATATTGTAACTATGTATTAATTTTTGGTTTAATTTTGTGAAGCAAGTACTTTTTTACATTCTTTATTGCACAATCACAATTATAACATACGCTCAGACAAGAAGTATGCAAAGGCGAGCTTATATTTCGAACAGATTTCCTAGAGCCAACTCAATTAGTAAGAATTAGTTCGTATTTTATAGTAAACTTGACAATAAATTTAAAATTAACAATTTCATCAAACGCATTCGACGTACACCGCAGTTTTTGTTTACCTTGGCAATCTAAAATAGGATTATTTTTCTTCAATTATTTCGAGAAACTCTCAATATAACCGATTCAAAAGAAAATTGCAGAGATCTGGCTACTGGCCAAGTTTGGATGATGTCAATGCACGACATTTGTCAAGATATTAGAATTCTAAAAAATGATTTTTCAATACAACATCCGACATTGTCACGTCGTGTAGCTTCGTTTGAGACTTCGTCCGTATGCGAAAAGCTTTGTCGTTTTAAAATTCTTCAGACGTCTTTAAATTCTTCAGATGACGGTTCAAAAATAGAGCACATAGTTGTTAAATCTTCCTATTCAAAGTCTCTTTGCAGGCAGCAATTATTGTCATGTGACTTTAAAAAAAAAACGATTCGCATCAAACTTTATATTTCTTTTTTTATGGTAAATAAGTTTTATAATAATTTTGACATAGTTGAAGGATTATTTTAACTTTTAAGAAATTTCTTAGAAGTTTCATACATTGTACACTTGAAAAAATTACCCAATACAGACTTTTTCATTTGTGAAAATAAATCTGGTCCCAGTAAGTGGGACGCGATAGTTTTGCCGTAAGGCTGACAATCTATCACCACTTTACTAATCTGTCACAAATCTATCACCACTTTAATAATCTGTTACTCAACTACTGGATAAAACCAATTTTACCTAAGATCTAACTCACACAAGGAAATCACACAACTTCACGCACATTACTACAAAGTCGTTACTCCCTAAGATACGAATAAGTTGCGGCAAAAAGATGTTTACATTAAAGGAGCACAAGTGGAAACAGTCAATAGCTCGAAATATTAAAACTATCCTAATGTCTGTTTTTATGAATGTAGACAAATGTATATAGATATTAATTCATTTTTATTCGGGTGTGACAAAAAAAAAATACTTAAAAAATAATTGTTTTAATGAGAATAAAGATTCTTTAAACCAAACTCTGTCAGATGTGGCACCTAGTGGTTTGAAAACCACATGATTCTCCTTTCCAGGTATTAAAGATGTAAGGTATTAAAGTATGGATTGAGGCAAAAGCTTATCTCTCTTCAATTTCAAAGATTTTCACCTGGAAAAACCTCTTCTCCAACATGGTGACAAAATCGATTTTACTAACCTAACCAAACCACGTGCCCAAACACTGTAATACGCACTTGGCAAAATTCGCTTCACAAAATCTCTTCGTGGTATCATAAAAACTATACGCACGATCGCAGACTCCATGAACCAGACAGAGCCAAGTCAACCGAGAAATTGATTCAAAAATACCCCGTCAAATTGAATAGTCGTAAGTGAGTCTCGCCCTTTTAAACGCCTATTGTTAAGGGCTGTAACAATTTGTTTTGTAAAGTCGTCTTGTCTCGTGGGGTTTGATTTTATAGTGGGGTATATTTTTAAATTGGTCGGATTGTATTATCTATTTTGATTGTGTTGCTCACTAAAAAAACGATACGTAAAAAGACACGCATTTTATTATTATTAATGGTTAATATGGTTTTCTGCGACTGAGTAATGAAAAATCCTTATCTCACTTTTCTAGTCAAAGCTGAAGTGACTTGTTTTAATTAGACATGGATAACATTTTTATTCACTTCATAAAATGAAATATAAAAATTAGAAGAAATATTACCTATTATACAGATTTACTTACAAGTGGACTATACTATACATTTACTTGTATAGCACTTATAGTCAGGTTGGTGGACCACTCGTCTTTCGAAAATTATGTAATATTTATTACACTTTTTTATTGTTTTTATTTTCAAAGGTGTCACAAAAAATTTGCTCTTTTGATTGTCATGTTTCCAATTAATCACTAAAACCGACAAAAAATACCTTTAAAGTTTTCACCAATCTTAATCCCTTTTCTTATTCTAGGTACGCTTAACGACATTCTAGGAGTCAGTTTTTAAAATTCAATCAAAATTCCCTACCCACTCAATTCGAATTCACGAAGCCATACCCATTCCGATGCAAAAATCGAAGTGCCCGAACGCTGCAAGGCAAAATACTAACGCAGGTACATAATTATAGATAGTGGCCACCCTTGTGAGAAGCATATTGATGGTTCCACCCTAACAGACCCTCGGCATCGAGGGGGCCAGAAATCAATACCTTTCGAAATTTTAAACACGTTACCAAGGAATTTGTAGGGTAGATAATGCAGCTGACTTCATCTTCCGACTTGATTGGTTTGATATTTTGACGTTTATATCTCGGTAATCGACAGTTTGCGTAGGGGGACTGATGTAGAGTTACTTTCTTCACTGAAAATGTTTTAAGTTACTGGCTAGAAATGGTGGCAAAATGGTTTGATTAATTTGTTTTACTATTATCTGAATTCAATCTTATTGCTGACTAGAATCTTTTTGAATTCACCTAAATACCCTTTTAGTTATCACGCCTATATTCCATTTAAAATAGATATAGTGCGTTAAGTTTACCAAGAAATTAAATTTTCACCCTTTGATTAAGTATTAAAAAAAAATAGTTTTATTTCAGGCATGGCCCATAAATGGTTAGTAACAAAGGAAATTTACAACTATGTTAGTACTTACTATCTAGAATAAAATAAAAATAAAATTAAAAATTTAAATTAACTAATCTAGAAGAAGACTTCATATGCCAACATAGGCAGATTTTATCTACCTATATTAGCATATGAATTTAATATCTGCTGTTTTTTTATAATTTACAAAGTTGTGATTATTAAAACTGTTGGCGAAGTCGTTAGATTTACCCCGAAAACGGTAGTTGAAGAATTAAAAATTACGATAAACTTATTTACTTTTTATTAATACTGTTGTAAGAGTCGTTGAAAATTCAAATGTTTGTATATTTATATAGGTATATGCATGTATAACAGAAAAGATTATTGGAAAAAGTATATCACGAAATGAAAAAAGTAATCTATTTGAAGTGGACAAATTAATACTATCCTCGGATGGAGCAACAATGGCCAAAGGGTCAGATTCTTTTGGTGAAGGGAAGTCCACGACAAAAATACGTTAACTGGAAAAACGCCAAATATTTTTCTTGTTATCTGTTGGTTTTTGTAACATTTATGATAATATACCGAAAATAAAATACTTATTACCTTTACAAAAAAAATGCTCATTAAGATTATAAAAATAAAACAGAAGGCTTGTTCAAAGTAGCACATGCATAATTTTATAAATATACATTAGAAAACGCTTCATACATGCTTAATTACTTACACTTGAGTTAAACTGAACGTTCACATTAATTTTGTCTCCATTCCAAAAGTGAAAATCCATAACAATTTCAAGCTCTCCAAAGATTTGCCCATTCCGTGTTTAGCAACTTTATTCTCTTCAAAATGAAAATAGTCCGAATTGAAATTCTGGTCCAATACAAACTTTCACTTAACTGTACTAGCGTTTGAATACCCTCTATAAGTTCCTATACATTTGTTGGATATTGGTATTCGACGACAAAAGATTGGTCAACCTTTTTAGTAAAATCTATAGGTAGGACTCCAGGGTTCTTATTGTGCCGCAAAAGAATGAAAAGGGGTATTATGTCCAGGGATTAGTTACCCCAAAAAGGGACAGATACCTACCTACTTACATATACTTGTACAATTGTACATAATGACGAAGCATTGTTCCCAATTTTGAAGTTCAGAATTTTCGTTCCGTAAAATGAGAGATGGTATTTAGGAAGTCGTTTTTCTTTGTCAAGTCTGACTCACTTTTCATAACTGTTGGGAATTGTACGTCTTATGTTTCTGAAATACCTGGATTTTATTAAAATGTAAAATAAAATCCAGTGTCACTGTGAGAAATGAAGATACTTTAAAAAGTGTTAGGTATCTTGTTATAGTTATTTCAATTCTGAAATTCTGTACAGAAATTGTATAAGTAATCTTTTGGTTATTCCACTATAAATAAATAAACGCTGCACACACAAAAGCCCACACTAAGGTTTTCCTTTGTGTTGTGGGTGCCTCAGAACATACATAAACACATACATAAATACCCGTGATCCGAGGACAAACATTTGAAAACCAATATTTGCCCCGCCTGGGGATCAAACCTAAAACCCATCGGTCAAGAGGCAGCGGCACTACCACTTGATCACACCAGCCTATATTCAATTTTTTTTTTATTATTAGTTATAATAGGTTTGCTCTTGATCACAATCTAGCACATGGGCGAAGATGCGGTCGAGGCTGTAGCAAGCTCACCTTGAAAAAGCCTAATCACTCGAAATTTAAAGACTGATGTTTAAACCTATTTGCACATAGAAAAGGCCAAAAACATAGATAAATGAAAAAAATGCATACAAATTGCATTGCACTATTAGAGTTAACCAAGAGTCAAGAGTAACCCATCTCATAATACACACATCAACACGGTCTAGGGATATTGCACGATTTTTCATACAAAAGAGGTCCGTTTGAGAATAGCATACGCGGAATACATGGAGGGCTATAATTTTCAGACGAGCAAGTGCTAAACCTGAATTTTCAATTTATCATCATCATCATCATCATGTCAGCCGCAAGACATCCACTGCTGGATATAGGTCTCCCCCAGGGATCTCCACCTCGATCGGTCCTGCACCACCCGCATCCAGCGGCTTCCCGCAATCTTTACCAGAATTTACGCAATATTTTTTTTCATTTTGTCACGTTTTCACAAATTTCAAGTAAAACTCAATTTATTGACTAGAATTCAAAATTTAGGTTTAGCACTTGCTCTTCTGAAAATTATAGCCCTCCGTGTATCTCGAGTATGCTTTATAGCTTCTCAAACAGGCCTCTTTTGTATGAAAAATCGTGCAATATCCCTAGACCGTGTTGATCTGTATAAAAAAAACTAGCCGACCTGGAATCTTAAAATGTAACTTTTTCCCTGCTCCTGCTAAAGAACTTGCTTTCATCAGTATTACCTAGTAAAACATTTACCACATATAACTCCCAAATAAATATACTCAGTTCTATTTATAGCTCTGAACACGACGTATCCAATTAAGCAATATTTATTAGAGGGTTAGTATTGAGCTCAGTTAATGCCACGTAATATTTTGGACTCGTGTATTCGATACGGGGGTATTTAAAACCCATCACTGTAGTAAATACGAGTAGGTAGCTTTTGTATTAATTTGCTGCCCTTTCATTGATTTAGGTCTGTATTACAGAACGCGACTCAGACTCATCTATATTTAAGTAGCAGTTGTCTTTGTCATTTTGATAGTGAGACAAAGAGATAATTAATACTTAAGTATATATCAAGATTTGAGTCTCCTTCTGTTAAGAGTCTAAGTCTAAGTTTAATCTTTTCATGTAGTTAACAGACTTCAAAAAAAGGAGGAGATTATCAATTCGACTGTGTTTTTCTTTTTGTATGTTTGTTACGCGATAAATCCCTCAATTGTCGTCCGATTTTCAAATTTTTTCAAATTTTCAAATTTTCAAACAATGAACTTCTGAGTTGGTGTCATATTAATTTTATCGAAATTTATAAGTTGTTTTTTTTTTAATTAACAGAAACAAAAAACACATATTTATTCTATTTAGATGACGTTTGTGTTAGTGGTTATCTGCTGATAGTCATTTTTGAGATTATTTTATAAATATCTATAGAAGACGTGATTCTTAATGCCCTTTCTACATGTCAAAAAAGAATTATCGACGAAATTTTTTTGCACAGAGATGTAGTTGATGGGTTGGATGTTAATATACTCGTAGTTTTACTACTACGACCACTAATTGTAACCGTTCTGCAGCTTGTCACAGATCTTTAAAAAAAAACATAAAACACTTCTAAATTCTTTATTGAAGTTAAGTTTAAGTACAACATAATAAATGTCGAATATATAAATTTTCAGCTAAACTTTAAGAAAGGAGAAGTTTAGTGTAACAAACTGCATAATTGCAGTTTAACGACTTCACAACTTATACATCAAATATAAAATTTTGCTTCTCTTTGCTTAGAATATAGCAAAACTTATAAAACCCCTTCAGGCGGGACAAAGTAACTTTTTTAATAAAGTGGAGAGAACTAGTTCTGGACGTAATTGTTAAAGAAGAAATAATAAAGGCAAAAGGTTACACTTTTTAAAAAGAATTAAATGTTAATACAGGGTGTCCCAGAAATCGTGGATCAAACTGCTATGGGAGGTACTCGTAGCTTGACTAATGTCCTATACATAAAAAGTATGAAAAAAAAAACGCACATGACCATAAAAAAAATATATCCGAAAAACTCTTTTTTCGGATATTCTTTTTTTATGGTCATGTGCGTTTTATTTTATTTTTTTATATTTTTTATGTATAGGACATTAGTAAAGCTACCTCCCTAGTAGTTTGATCCACGATTTCTGGAACAACCTGTATATAAAATTTGGGTCCTGACTCACTGACTCATCAACGCTCAGTCCAAATCCTTGGACCTAGAAAGCTGAAACTTAGCACAAAGGTTCCTTTTATAACGTAGGGGAATAAGGAAGGAATTTACAAAATTGCCTCAGGAACGAAGTCCCGTGCATACTCAGTATTTTATAGACACTAGCTATTTTGACTTTCAATCTTTTTTATTGTTGATAGGTGACAGAAAATTTTAATTATATTTCGTCGCTTCATTCTTTGATATAATTGAATAACCAGGTAGTCCCTTAATTCTACAGGCATCTCTGCACATTTTTTAGAGAGTTGAAACGATAAAATTTAAAAAATCGATTTGACAACTCGATTATACACTAACCTATGAGTGCCTCCATATTGTTTCTCATTCCTTTTTTGTGCGAGGCATCGAGCGCACGTTCCTGCAAGTTTTCACTGCACACTCTGCATACGCACACCAAAGTTTTAAAAATGCCTAAAAGGCATTCCATCGAGGAGAAAATACAAAAATATAGCAAAAAGCTAAAAAAATTAGAAAACAAAAGATCGAAACGTTATACGGATTGAATCGGAAAGTGAAAGTGAAGGTAAGTTTTTCTAAAATTTTATGACATTTGATTCACGTCTGTGATTTGCTGCGAGCTTATCGCTGACTTGCTATCATTATTACGTGATATTGATGATTCGCTCATCAAATATAAACGCTTGTGATTTCAATCACAACTATATGTCGAGATTGACTGCGAGTCAATTTCGATTAACGTACCAACTGCGAGTTGCGTGCGTTTTTATTTAACTTAAAAACAAAAGTGTGAAATCTATAAATAGATACACGCTAGCCGGTTCCTTATCTGCGAGATAAAGTGAACTAGCGCACACTACCCTCTTTCTTTGCTTAAAAAAAAAAAAAAAAAAAAAAAAACATTCATCCTACGCCCGCTACGGGTTAGGCAATGACGAATAAAATAGTAAGACAATTATTATTTTATTTTAGCTCACGATGACGAGGTCATAAATAACCCTTCATCCGAACTTCGCATAATGGAAGAGGAGTCTCCAGTGGCGCAAGAAGATCAGTTCGATTCTTCACCACCAGCGACATTGATGCAAGATCCAGCGCAGGACGCTGGACAAGATCAAGCAGCGGTCACGACGGAAACCTCGACGACCGAAATAAGTTTAGACCCTGAGTTGTTGGCAGCCTTAGGCGACTCAACTTCCGAGGCACCTGAATATGGTGACCCTATTCACGAGAGTTTAGCCAAGCTATGGCTACCTCTCTTAAAGAAGGGTATGACCAAAGAAAATAAGGATAAATTGCTTAAAAATTATTTGATCCCTGACAACTGTAAGCTATTACAATCCCCTAAATTAAATGCGGAAATATCGGCGGCTGTGTCTGATGTAGTCAGAGGCCGCGACAAAAAGTTGCTAGGGTTCCAACAACAATTAGGGGTTGGTATTACGGCTGCAAATCGAGCCATGGATTTACTTCTCAAGGGCAACGACAAGGTACAAACCCTCAAGCATCTAAGTGATAGCTGCAGAATCTTGTCGGACCTTCATTCAGGTTTTACTAGGGATAGGATTAAATTAATTACGCCAAGTCTGGACAAAAATTTTCTCCATATCGTTCAGGAGACTGAAAGGGATGAAACCTTATTCGGTACGTCTATCTCTGAGAAGATTAAAGCAAGCAAGGTCATTGAAAGGCAAGGCCTTCAAATAAAGAAAACTGCGCCAAAAAATAATCAATCAAAAGCTTCGAATTCGCAGCAAACGTCAGGTCGACATAACGCACAGGGAAACTGGTCAGTACCCCCTCGGTATCAGTCGAACAGGGGGGGGAGAGGTGCCAAGATGAACCTAGCGCAGCCGGCCCGTCGAGCGTACAATGCGTCGCAAACGAAACCGGCCGCCCCGAACAAGCCTCGTGCCCCGGCGTCGGCGACGTCCACTCAGTAATATCGCAGGTACATGCTGGTAGAATAAGTTTATTTTATAATTGCTGGCAAAACATTACAAATAATGCTCTAGTGTTGTCGTGGGTTAAGGATGGATATACCATACCTTTTTCAAGTGAAGTTAGCCAAACTACAATCCCGCAAAATAATTTATCTGTTAGCGAAAGTCGGGATATGCTATGCGCGATTAATAAATTAATAGACTTAGGAGCGGTGTCACTATGTACAACTTCTAGTACTCAATTTTTGTCCGGCATATTTTTAGCGCCAAAACCGAATGGTGATAAAAGGTTTATCCTTAACTTAAAATCCCTGAATAAGTTTATAACAAAATCGCATTTTAAAATGGAGGATCATCGAACCGCTTCTAAATTAATTCCGCGAGATGGTTTTTTGGCCACTATTGACCTGAAAGAGGCTTACTTATTAATACCTATTGCTACACACGACAGAAAATACCTACGGTTCCAATTTAAGCAACTAGATTCTAACAAAATTGAAACCTATGAATTTAATGCTATGCCGTATGGCTTGTCTGTTGCCCCCCTGGCATTTACTAAAATTATGAAAGAGGTGATTTCTCACTTGCGACAACGCGGTTTCAAGTCTGTAGTGTACTTAGATGACATCTTATGTATCGGAGATAGCTATGAAGAATGCATGGACAATGTCACGGAAACCTTAAAATTACTTCAGTGCTTAGGCTTTGTAGTTAATTTTAATAAAAGCTCGTTACAACCCAAAAAACTTTGTAAGTTTCTCGGCTTCGATTTTGACACGCGTTATTTAAGGTTATTACTTCCAACTCAAAAACGCGAACATATAGCTCAACTAGTCAAAAAATTCTCGCTTCTTCCAAGTTGCACTATTCGAGAATTTGCCCAACTTATAGGAAGCTTAATATCAGCTTGCCCGGCCATCCAATACGGTTGGTTATATACTAAAATACTAGAACGCGAAAAATTCTTGGCTTTACTGAACTCGGATGGCAATTACGAAACCAGAATAAGACTTCCCGCTATCATATTGGAAGATCTGTCATGGTGGGAGAAATCTATCTCATACGCATTCAGTCCTATGAGAACTTTACAGCATAAATTAGAAATTTATACTGATGCTTCTCGGTCAGGCTGGGGTGCAGTATGTGGTAATGACAAGGTCAACGGCAGGTGGAAGGCCACAGAAAAAGAATACCATATAAATTACTTAGAGCTTCAGGCGGCTTTTTTAGGCTTAAAAAGTTTTGCTTTGAAGGAAACAAGCTGTACCATCTTGTTGCGCGTTGATAACACCACAGCAATATGCTACATCAACCGTATGGGAGGTATTCAGTTTCCTCACCTTAACAAACTGTCAAGAGACATCTGGCAATGGTGCGAGCAACGAAAGATATGGCTTTTCGCCTCTTACGTTAATACTAAAGATAATTGTGCCGATGAAGAATCGCGAAAAATAAACCCCGATACAGAGTGGGAGTTATCTAACCACGCATTTCAAACCATTGTTGAGCGATTAGGCTCACCTGAGATAGATCTCTTTGCCAATCGCACCAATGCCAAATGCGAGCTCTTTGCTTCATGGAGACCAGATCCTGACTCCATTGTAGTTGACGCATTTACAATAGATTGGAGTTTAAAATTCTTTTATGCTTTCCCGCCGTTCAGTCTAATATTAAAGTGCCTAAGAAAAATTGCCGATGATGAAGCTCACGGGATTTTAGTTTTCCCATATTGGCCTTCGCAGCCGTGGTTCCCTGAATTGAAAAGATTATTGATATCCGAAATCATCTTCTTCAATCCTAGTAAGCATTTATTGCAATCCCATTTCAGGGAACATCACCCTCTGCACGCCAGCCTTACCCTGGCTGCCGCGACGCTCTGCGGGCGGCGCTCACACGGCGCAGCGCACCGACAGCCGCATTAGACATCATGTTAGCGTCACTCTCAAACAATACTATTAAACAATATAGCGTAACTTTAAGGCTCTGGTGGAAATTTTGTGAGTCTAATAATTTAAATACATTTAATTCCTCTAATAAGGAGGTAGTAAAATTCCTAACGGAACAATTCAATGCTGGTTGCTCGTATGGCACGTTAAACACTCATCGGTCAGCGTTATCCTTTTTTCTAGGTAACGAAATTGGTTCAGATGAGTTAGTAAAACGTTTACTTAAGGGCGCATACAAAATAAGACCCAATGTTCCCAAATACACTAGCACGTGGGACCCACAGCTAGTATTGAACCACATCTCATCATGGTATCCCAATACAGATCTGTCCATTGAAAAAATAACTAAGAAACTCGTGATTCTTTTGGCTCTTTGTACGGCCCATAGAGTGCAAACCCTTTCTCTAATTAAGCCTAAAAATATCTCAATACAACATAATGGAATTAAGATTGCCATTACAGACGTTATAAAAACATCAGGACCTGGACGCGAGCAACCTGTACTGTTCTTGCCCTATTTTCGGGAGAACCAGAGTATATGCCCCGCTACAGTACTTAAAGACTATATTTTCGTGACAGAAAATTTAAGAACTGATAGTAACGAACCGCTACTGTTAACTCACAAACGTCCTCACAGAGCCGCTACTAGTCAGTCCATCAGTAGATGGATCAAACAAGTGTTGTCTGAGAGTGGTGTCGATGTGACGGTGTTCGGCGCACACAGTGCCCGCCACGCCGCCACCTCCGCCGCGCACGCTGCCGGCGTCAGCCTTGACGTCATCCGTAAGACGGCTGGTTGGACTGACACGTCCACAGTATTTGCTAGGTTTTACAACAGACCTATTATTAATGATGATCATTTCGCTAAAGCTGTATGTTTGTAATTTGTTGCTTAATTTATGACAAATTTAGCTTTTGTTTTATTGTTATGTTGCACTTTTGTTTTAGTTATTTAAATATTATGTGAGAAGTTCACTTTATTTATGTTATTTTGAAGTTGAAAAATAAAGAAATTGTAGCTAAAGTACATTTTCTTTCTTCATAGTTATAATGCACAAAACTTTTGTCTCTAAAAATCTACCTGGTTATTCAATTATATCAAAGAATGAAGCGACGAAATATAATAATAGATCAAACGAACTTACCAAGTGAAGTTCGATCGTTATTATATGAGTCGCTTCATTCGAAGATATAATCACCCACCCACCCTCGGGCGCGACCGACATCCCTGGACATCAAAAAGTTTTGTGAACAACCTCTAAAAAAAATGAGAAACAATATGGAGGCACTCATAGGTTAGTGTATAATCGAGTTGTCAAATCGATTTTTTAAATTTTATCGTTTCAACTCTCTAAAAAATGTGCGGAGATGCCTGTAGAATTAAGGGACTACCTGGTTATTCAATTATATCAAAGAATGAAGCGACTCATATAATAACGATCGAACTTCACTTGGTAAGTTCGTTTGATCTATTATAATAAGAAATTAATGGATTTTACTGTAATGAATTATGTGTTTCAGTTATACAATAGATTTTAAAGCGAAACAACATGTAAGTAGCCATATAGACATTCATAATTACACACCAAGACAGATATTGATAGTTAGCAAGAGATTTACAATAGATAACTAACGGGCGAAGTTATTCTCTAACAAGTTTCTGATATAGCCCCAGGGAGTTGCAAAGGTGATGATAACTTTAGACAATTAGTTGGTTTGCAATTTCGAGAATAAACGTCGTGAGTTTGAAATAAGATATTGTTCATCGAAGTTGAGTTTTAATCATAAATCGAAAATTAAAATTTTGTATCAACCCCGAGATCGCTTATCATAAATTTAGAAGCCAATAACAATCTAGATCCAATTAGAATCACTGTTCTTAATTAAAAGTAAATTTATTAGGCATGTTCTGTTTCTAATACCGGATTAGTCAATTTTTTTCTGTAACAGTCATAAACCACACAAAAAAACTTGATTAAACAAACTAGTATATTTCGTCAAAATTATTTTAGAACAAGTGACAATTATTTCACAAAACGTAACTCCAATCGAGGCTCTAGATATACTTGATGGTACAAATCGTTATAATCATTGAGCAGATGTTCTTTCACAATGTACACGTTATGTCACTTATTCAAAGGTGCGAAAAAATTCAAAGCTGGAATGGACAAAAAAATATCAAGAGGAAAAAACTTTTTGGAGAAAATTTAAAAAAGAACCAGTCGCTCGTCCAATAAAGGCAAGTGACGGTAATAATAAAAAGTTGGAAGTTCGGGATCGTGTCACGTGCGGGTGACAAAGACTTCCAAAGAGGGAGCAGGAGAGATTGAGGTGGATTATAGAGATTAGAGTAGCAAGTTTTTAAAGACGTGGAATATTCGTTTGGCCTTAAAAGTATGGCTCTTGTGAAAGTTGCTTATGTAACCAGAAAAAATATTATTGTGACTCGGTTTTAAAAGATTCGATTTAGTTTCCCCTAAGTTTAAACTAAATATCGAGGCTATAATAACGATGGCAGTTGTATCTTCAAAAACACCTTTTAAATAGCCATATTTAAAATTTTTATATTCAGAAATAATTATAGGAAAAGAAAATATTCGGCGCAAATGGGACATGAACCCGTACGAAGGCACCATAGCTCAGTTGGTTAGAGCACCAGGAGATCTAATCCTGGGATAGTGGGTTCATGTCCCATTTGCGCCAATCATTTTTCTTCCCCAAAAATTATTTGTCATATTTGAAATATTTATACACTCATGCCTATAATCCATTCAAGAGTCTGGGTTCTAAAACCACTTTACATACCTATGGGTACAGTGGTGATAGGTTGTCAGCCTTTCGCCCACGATACAGCAAAACCCTGGCTTAATTGCTTCTTCAGGTAAATTATAACGCTGCTTAAATTTAGTCAAAAAACGCATTTTTTACATATTTTGGGGAAATAGTTGAACACATGTCACCAAAAAGTATTTTTTGAACAAAACAGACGATGACACTTGGATTTTTTTCTAAAGTACCAAACTGATAGAAAAATCAACGCAAGTGAATTTCCAACAGTAACATTACCATAAAGACGACTGTGAGTGTAATCATCGTCCTGAGGCACTCGTCCTGAATACAGATGCTTGGAAGCTGCAATACTTAAATTTGTTTCGTTTTAACTTTATTTCGTTCCTAAAATATTTATTTTTGATGTTACTCTTGAAATATGACGTCATTAGATTTATCAACTTAATCCGCAATGTGAGTTTTTACTCACATTGCGGGTTTAGTTGGTCAAATATATATAGCTTTTAGCAGAAATATAGCTTGTTGCATTTTAATGGTCTGGTGAAGCTACTGACTTCGAAGAATTATATGGTTTTTTAACTAATTTGTTATCATGTTCCGTGATATCGTTGTGTGATAATTAGCATTTCTTATTCGGATATTTTTATTATGGCCTATGATAATAATGATAATATATTATTATAATTAAGTTTCTAGTCGTAAACTTGTCATGTCAAATTCATTACTTGTAGACGGGTTGGCGAGGAAGTTTTGTTAAATAGCCCAAATTTCCTTTTTTTGTGAACTTTCAAGTAAGTATATTTTGTAGTTTTGAACGACACTTCAGTAATAACTGGTCAAACATGAATCTCAAATCGTCTTCAAGTTACACGGTCCTTACAAATAATCAATTTTGCCATGTTTAAAATGACGTTTATAAAGTTAAAGCAAGGATTTTACAACATGAGTGCCCATTAGGTAAAGTTATGGTATAGATACCAACCAGAAACTAAAAATCTAAAAGATAAATTGAAAGCGTCGAAAACAATACCATCTACCAACTCAAGAGATTATCGAGCAAAGAAATACAGACGAAGACAATTGAAAGACCTTAGACCTTTAACCTCTATATACCTACAAAAGGTGGGTTAAACAAGAGAGATAGTGAAAGGGCCCGAAATAATGCAGTCGACGTAAAAAGATTAACGCACCCACTTTTGTGGCGCGGACAGGGATCAAGAAATATAGCCGCCGTAAGGGAGTAAAACGGTGAGGCCTAGTTCGGAACTGTTCATGATAGACAACAATAAATTCAATAGCTGTTTTGCTTAGTTCATGTTTTTAGTTATGAATTTCGGTCGTATAATAAAGTTGATTGCTGTTGTAAAAGTTTTGAAGATTTGTACTTTTCATGATACAGAAATTGAAAAAAAATTAGCGTCCTAGCTCAGTTTAGCTGAGATATAAATACAGCCCAATATACTGCTAGCTCTTTGCTCTGTTCAATTGCAAAATGTTTAAAAAATGTTTTCATCATGCTTTGTCAAAGGTTTTCAACCGACAGATTTTGTTTAGTAAGTGCAAAGTACAAAAAATTAATCCAATAATAGCACAGGGTGACATCAAAGAAAAATCAGTCCCCCTTTGTGAACACACCTTAGCAACTTTGCCTAAAACGACTGAAGAGATAGTCCGAATAAAAGGAAATGCAAAGAAGCAAAGGTTCGTACATAAATCATTTGAACACAAAAAACGGTGACTATTTTAATCTCAGAGTGGGAGAAAATCGTGATTTGTTACTGAATTTTTTTTGATCTTTGCTTCGCTTTCAAAAAAGTTTATTAAGAAGGACGCTAAGGGTCAGCGCTCAATATAAAAAGAGTATGAACGTTTTACGTGAAATGTTGAATCTGAAGAATTTATTACTTTATGCGATTGTCAGATCCAATGAAGCGGTAATATTCAATACGACACAGATAAATAAGTATCTGAAGATGACTAGGCATTTTTAAAAGTCACATTTATTTCACGTCAAAGACGAAGGGGAGGTAAGCCCGGGGGTTGTAGAAAATAAAAATTCCTTTGCCTCCAAATTTATTGGCTTGTGCAAATTTTCCAAACTTCAATCTTAACAGCAAAGTTTTAAACTCGTTCTTACGAACAACATGCGGCACGTGCGAAGAAACCTGTAAAACTCGGAATTTCTCCGAAATTGTTTTTTTATTCTATTCGAGAATTTTCTAACAGAATGTGCCTTACAAATTGGCAGGAGATGAGACGATAAAGTTCGCCCGTCATTGCGTCGTTGAATCGAAAGGTCGGAAGAGGAGTAATTTGTCAAGTTAGAGGGTTCTGTTCAGGAGAAAAATTGCCAGCAGAGACAGAAAAGTGCGTAGACCACGAGACATAATCCAACGGTCCTGAGATCTCCTTGTGATTTATTTAGGTATGTTCTATGAAGGATCTCGCTGACAACACCGTCATAAATCATTGTGTGTTTACCTAGATATCTGTCAACTCTTTCATAAGTAATGGATTTGAAATACCGTAAAATATACTGCACAGTTCTGACACTTGTTGCAAGGAATATAAATGAAGAAAACTCTTTCAATGGCACATTATGGCAACATCTTAGGACGCTGTATTCATATAAAACTAACGTGAAGATTATTAGGTAATTTTGAATTTAGGGATGCAATTTTTGAATTTGACTTTTTTATCCAACCTCTAAAATCATGCAAGCCCTCTTTATAAAACACTAATAATTTTTCTACCGTTTTACAAAATGATTCCCTGTCACAGTCAACGCCCCTTAATACATTCAAAACCTCATTATTCATCGAAAAATATTATTTTTTGAAATAGATGGGTGCCATCAAAATGTCTTTAGGGCATTGAAGATTCTTGAAACTTCTACAAAATATAGTTTACGTGAGGGCTTAAGATAGTAATTTTTTACTTATTTAGGTATTCTGATTTAGGTTTAGGCTGCGTGTGGAAAAAAAGAAAAAAAAGGTTTCCGTCTGTATAACAAAACATTAATACCCAAAACAAATAGGCTAGTTTTTAAGTTAGCTAGCTGGCAAGTACATCTTAATTTCTCTACTAACTTTTTTGTTTGAATGGCCGGAAAACTATACGTGTATTTTTATTTTTGTATAGTTTGAAAAGCCTGTGGGCTTCTTGTGTTAAATTATTTACTTATTTAAGTAGAGTTTAAAATATTTTTTTCCTAATCCTTTTCTGCATCATAAATAGAAAATTTGTGGTAAAATTGTAATTTACTGCGTCCAAATGGTTCAAACCAAGCTTTAACAAGCTTGTAAGTCTTGCCTTGTATAGTAACGTAAAATAGTTATTGTGGAAGTACATTTAAAACCATATCTTAAGTCAAATCAAAATTTTCTTAAAAGGTGATATGATTATAATAAAAATTTACCAATGTTACTTACGTTTTGGTGCCAATCTGATAAAATTTGGATGAATGCCATGTACGCCACTTAGGCTTTCGTATGATTTCTAAAATATTCATTAAATTTGTATTATGGTTTGAAACTGTTCTTGGCAAGCTCGTTGTGGGTGATATAATGTTAGTGTTATACTGCGACACTCAAGGATTTTCATTTGATTTATAATGACCCTTATTTTATACTGGTTTGGGACGCGACTCAACTCTTTCATATTCAAATCTCTTTTTTTTGGATATGTCAACGTAACATTGTCAAACCCGTAGTATTGTAGTTTGACTTAGTTAGATTATAAACCCTCGGTACTTTATGAACTGCCCCATTTTTTTATTGACGGACTTTTGTAGAATAATAATGAAACCTAACCTAACCATTTTGTAATATTAAGGTTTTTAAAATTTTCCGATGACAGATAATATATGAGTGAGTAAAAGGAACCGATAATAATTACTTATTAAGACACGGAGAAAAAGGTATTTCATTTAGCGTAATTTTATTTTGAGCAGCCGCCTCCCACTATATTATTTGAATCTTCATTTTAAGATTTTGATCGTTCATGAAGTGGAACGAGCGGAAAAACAATCTAGACCATTAAGCTCTAAGGTTTTATTTCAAAATCTTAATTTTAACACTTCGTTCAAAAATACCCCAACTACACTACATACTAAAGTTTTTCCTAATGGGTCCCTCGGGACATACTTAAGGACAGTCACACACACCGAGAAATAAACTAGATAACGGATCACGTACACAATCAAAGCTAAATGCTGTTAACGTGAAAAAGTTTTAAAACAGTTTTTAGTTTAACCTAATTACAACCATGGAATCTTGTAATATATATATTTTTTAATAAGTACACGTCTCAAGTAAGCTGTTATTGCGGAGACGTTTTTTGCGCCGACCCAATATCTGGTTTCACACTATTTTTTTCAACCCCCACCCAATATAGACTAGTGTGTGGGAGTGCATACCTCCCCTCGTCACGTTTCCTATAAATGACAGACCTGTGCTTTTTACGGCCCAGCCAAAAAACTATAATATACCGTAGTCTGCTGAGAGTTGGGAAATAACGACGTCTTGTGTTACATTGTTTGAAAAAAGTCCGTAAAAAATAAAGATAAATCACCTAGATATTTTAGACAGCTGTAAATTTTTTGCAATAAACTTTATCAGTTTAGAATACGTGTTATTAAGCTCTGGTGGTACCTAATAATGGTCGTAGAGGCAAACCCAGAAAAAAATGGCAGAATGACTTAGCTACTTATAAAAAGGACTGGATAGAATTTGCACCGGATCGGTACAAATGGAGGGCTGCGGGGGCGGCCTTTGCCCAGCAGTGGGACAGTAATGGCTACAGAAAAAAATAGGTTACCTTCCTCTGTAATCTTTATACTGGAAATAATAAAGATTAATATATTTTCAGATAAAATGACAAATGTTTTTCAAATTTTTATGATATCGCTTGTGTTTTCACTGGCATAAAAAATACTACTTTAATCGAGCTTTCAACTTCGCAAAACCCTTAAGTATGGTCAAACAAAAAATTACCGTATCAATTTTATAATTTTTATTTATTTAACAATTTTTGCACACAAGATGAAGAGACATTATAGGTGTAGCTTATATATATTTAGAAATTTCTTTCAGCAAACCCAGGGATAGGAAATGCGAATGAGCAGATAGTTGTGCGCATAATATACCTATACATAAATTTAAACTAGCTTTCCGCCCGGGACTTCGATCCCGTGGGAATTTGGGTAAATTATGTAGCCTAGTGTTAATCCAGGGTGTCGGGTACCTCCATAGCAAACATCCATACATACATCCATACAAATTTTCGCGTATTAGTAAGGATGTACAATATAAATAAAATAGTTCGATAAAAGTCCCAATAAATAAAAAAAAATCGCTAAGGCCTAGATTTGAAATAGTTATTCTGTGAAGTTTCAAACTAAAAAAAACCGTATCATTCTACAACACACAATGAATATTCAGCCTTAGGGTGGTAAAGCACTTTTCTGTTCGACTGTACCTATAATACTATACCTCTAAAAGCAATTCCCTCAAAAGGACACAGGCGTCGCCAACCATTAGTCATCAAAATAAGCAATCGTGCTTAAGTACCCCTTTTTAATTATGCAAAATCTGTCCCATTCATTACCTCCCTCCTCTTCCTGAGGTCTTTACCCCCTGAGGTCTTTCCTCCATTATCTTGAAGAAATGGACAAAATTGTTTACTTTGAAATTATGAAAAATATATAAGATGGATGATGCTATCCGTTTCAATTCCCCTACTTTTTGTCTCCTTCCCACAGAATATTAGAGGAGAGATATTCCTTGGTCTTGTTTGAATTTGGGTATGTTTCCTTCTAGCAATTCAAAATCATTTGTCAACGTCAATCGAATGCAAAAGAAATGGAAACTTCTACTCTTATATTTAAAGTTATGTTTTCCTTGGCAGTCAACTCTCATGAGAGTGAAATCTTATTACGTATGCTAGGGCAGCAGTTGTTCTGCCATTTCTTACATGATTTGAAATACTTGACATACGATCTGAAGGTATTCAAAGTATAGAAATTTAATTAGCGTTACTTCTTTTTCCTTTTATTCCATGTTTCTTTCTAAATCGGACTACTAAGGTTTTTAGATATTTATAGAGCGTTTTGTCTTGATGGAAGTAGAATTGGGATTATAGATCTGTAGCCCGGGGACATTTATATTACAAAAAAGGTTACTGTTTGTATTTGTGAAATTATTATAGACTAGCTTTCCGCCCGCGGCTCCGCCCGCGTGGACTACAGGTTATATCGTGCCCAACTGTGGGATAAAATGTAGCCTATGTCCTTTCCCAGGCTCTAATCTATCTCTGTACCAAAATTCATCAAAATCGGTTCAGCGGTTTAGGCGTGAAAAGGTAACAGACAGACAGACAGACAGACAGAGTTACTTTCGCATTTATAATATTAGTAGGGATTTCGCCATTTTATATCCCAAACGTGAGGTCTTAATGACCGTAACCCGCCGTAACCATATTGCAGTGATTTTATTTTTTTTATTTTTGAGAAACCGTTTCAAATTTATATATCTGTTAATAGGCCCTCTGAACAAACCATATAACCTATTTTAAGACGATTTCTGTGGCCGGTGTAAATTTTAAGACTCATTTGGTCCATGAAGCAGAAATGAGTCTTAAAATATAAACCAGCCACAGAAATCGTCTTTAAATAGGTTATATGGTTTGTCCAGAGGGCCTATTAACAAATGTATTAATTTGAAACGTGGACTCAAAAACATAAATAACTAGTATATATGGAGATTTTTTAACTTATCACTACATATATTCATTAAGACCTCACTTTTAGTATATAAAATGGCGAAAACTATAATTCAATTCAATTCAATCATTTATTGCTATTCATATGTACAGAGTATAAAAGGTATTTATCTACAATATGTTCTTCTATATACATATGAACCCTGTCGGGCATTGCAAAAGTGGAACGGCAGGCAGACTGGCATTTTTGTTAACTTATTTTTAACATTTATTAATTTATCGAAATAATGTATTTGAATAATATGATTAATAATGAATAATGTTTTTGAATAATAAATTGAATAATAAAATAAATATGAGGTTGAATAATATGCGATGTCAATATTAGTACTATTAGCTTAAGTTACCTTTATTAGTTATTCTATTCTATATAATATGTCAACTATAATAATTTCACTAAGACAAACGGTAACCTTTTTCGTAATATATATGTCCCCGGGCTACAGATCTATTACATTTTTTGTTTCAGGATAGCAAAAATAAAGCCCCATTACGTTAATATGTTCGTTTACTGTTACCTTCTTTTAGACTACTATCGAACGATTTCACCTTTGAGAGTTCTATTTTAGTTTTCTTTCATCGCAAGTTTTTTTTTTGTTCTGCTGTGATGTCATTAGATTTATATTGAGTCTTTTGAGGTATTGGATGGCTTTAAGACGTCACCCACGAAACTGAACAACTTTCCTCAAAGAATAAAGGTCGAAACATACAACTTGAGCTTGTACATTTTCCTTTGTATGGGAAATGAAAATAATTTTTCAAGGGTTTTTTCAGTTCAATGGGAAAATGACCCGTTAAAGTTTCACTTCCGTTTTGCTTGAAAAAGTAACTGGCTAACATACAAACATCCACCTTTGTAAACTTCTTTTTTTAATTAATCGTGCTAGATAATTAAAACAAGCAGGAAATCAAGAGTTAACCACTGTACTAACGACGACCAAAAGCAACATATCAGTTTATCCTTTTGCATCGTAAATTCATAAAACATTATAAATTCTTAAACATCCATTAGCGGCAAGTACTAAAACCACTACTACGGTAATGTATTCCACAAATCTCGATAGTTTCTCACTCAGTGATCACGCGGCTGGAGTCGATTATCAATTCAACCCGTTCGCCGCTAGTTGGATGTCAATATTCATTTAAACCGTGGCCACGATGGCGCGCGTGATTTGTCGCCCGCCGCGTCCTCGCTTTTCGTGCCTGGCTAGAAAATTTGCGATTTAGATCTCTACGGCCCGTATAGAAGGAGATTCAAGTCTTGATCTATACTTAAGTATTGATCTCTTTCTCTCACTATTAAAATGAAAAAAACGGCTGCTACTCGAGTATAGAGCGAGCCCGAGTCGTGTTCTGTAGTACAGATCTACATTTTGTAACTAAGACAGCTTGTGTATGAAGAGTATTTCAGAAGAATGTTTTAGAAACATAAACCTTTTCTACTTCTTGAACAGCATACAACATGGCAAAAAAATATATAGTAGCAACAGGCAACTCAAAGATAACCAAGTTTTCTCCTATAACAGACTTTGTTCGATTTTTCCTATGAAACAATGTCCCTCATGACTGTGACTGAGAAAAGACAAGCTTTTAAAGAAATTAACTTCGGTGGTATCTTACAATTGTTAATATAGCTGCAAAAAAACGAAATATATAAGATAATGAATTCAATAGGTGTGTAAAAAAAACAACAAAAAATAACTTAATAATGAGGTACGTTTGGCGATTTCTTGTCAACTCGTCGTCGAAGTTGTAAGAGTAGATAGTATCGACTGATTAATGATATTAGTAGACACCGATGTAAGTTATTTTTTTGGATGACTGATTTCTTTTTAAAATCTGTTTGCAAAATCCAACAACCGCGTCTTTCCGAGCTACACAAGCGGGGAGACAGCGTGCTTCGAATACTAAATCTCGTCGATTTCGCCAAGGGGTGCAGGCGAAGTCGAAAATCGTTTTGTTATTAATAATTCGCCTTTCGTCCGATAGAAACTCCTTGATTTGTACAGGGATATTGTCTTAGAAGTTGCACACTCTTATATTCTCTGTCACGGTAATTGCTTAGGGGAGATGTTTGGAGACAGTTGTGACACTTTAGTTAGGGATAGAACCGTTACCTATATGAAGTATTTCCCAGTTCAATTGTTATTTTATGAAGGACCTTTACTTTTTGTTTTCAGTTGGAATTATTTCATTATATGGATTTATTTTTACAAAATTTAAAAAAGTTTTTGACCAAACTCCTGTAACTATCACTTTTGGAAAAATTAAAATAAGAGAACACATTGCTTTCTATCTAAAAAGGGTATTAAGCTAAAAATAATAAAAGCCATGAAGATTCTGTGTCATATTCATTTACGATGAGCTGATGATGAGAAATATACTTTGCCTTTATTCGCGTTATGGTCACTAGGCCGACACATGAAATAATAATATATATTCTTCCTTGGCAGTTTTTACCTCAGACCGCAAAGTATTAAATTAGAAAACCCGTTTTTCATAATTACCAACAAAAGCGAAATAAAGATATGTTGCTTTGACATTTTCGATCAGATTCTTCGAAATACTTGTATCGAAAGATTTGTATTTTATTAGCTCCTACTTTTTTGTGCTTTTACATTTTTATTTAATAAAAATGTCATTACATTGTCATTCTCCGCATTAAAAGAGCGAATATATTAATTAATTTGTATGTTTGCTACGCCACAAGCGTAACTGTATAATGTAGAAAATAATAGAATAGGAATAATTTATTCATAAAACACTAAAATACAGACAACAAATTAAACTTAAAATTAAAACAAAGTGTCAGTCAAAAAGCAAAAAGTGTCAGTCAAAGTGTCACTCAGCATGTTTCTGCTATGCTTGCACACATCAACAGCGCTGACATTCAGTCAGAACCCTGATTACCATGTAATTTGTGAGAGGTTATTCTATGACGTATCTATTGTATAGGTTACTATAATTTACTCTTTTCTTTTCAGATTTTACACAGTACATGGGAGATATGGAGGTCCAGGACTACAAGACAATGCCCGGAGGAACTGACAGGTAAGTTTTAGGATTAATCTGCTTCGGCATAATTGACTTTTTGTGATCTAGTTTAAATTAAACCTTTGTGTGATTCTTGCACACCCGCGTGTGCAGGTTGTATCGCACGTGCCGTAAACAAGCGCGCGACGTGTTAATATATTTCCTTAATTAATTTTCTCTTGAAGAAGATACGAAATAACTGAACTATATAAAATTATAATTCTTTATTTTATTTTTAATACTTTCTTCAAAATGCGTTGTGTGTTTGTTAAATTCTCGATTTAATTCTTGACGCCATTGATAATAAACCCCGCCGTGGCTTTAACCTCTTACGTCTGCTATATTTTATTTCCTAATCTTAAGGTACAGTTACACATGCTGATTACTAGCACGAAAGCGTACCACTATTGAGCAATTGTTACTTAGTAGTATGTGTGTCGAAACATTGCTAATAATGAGCATGCTCACTTTGAGTTTGCTCAAAAATCAACGCTCGTGAGATTTTTGGGCATGCTACCTGCAGCGCGGGTGGAAAGGGGCGTGCTTATGATGGCTTTGAGCATGCTTATTCAGGAGCGTACTTAAAAATAAGCATGCTTATTGCTAGCAAATGTAAACAGTTCATAAGCATGCTCATATTAAGCATATTAATAGCACGCTTTTAGTATGCTATTCTAGAGCATGTGTAACTGTAGCTTAAAACCACGTTGATTCTTAAGCTTAAAAAAAATTAAAAATTAAAAATTTCTTTATTTAGACATATCCTTACATGTAATAATCGGGGCTTCCCAGTAAGTAGTCATAGACACTTGTGATGGGAATGCCTCGCTCTTCCAGGTATACAATATATTCTAGGATATTCAGAGTGAGTTTACATTACTATTAACTTATAATTATAATAAAAAGTAAATACCTAATTAAGTAACAAGGTGTGGGTGTGTGTTGAAGTATGTGTGTGTTTTTGTAATAGTGTAGTATGCGTGTATTTATGTATGCTTGGGGTATATTATGTGTATGTTTGTGCCTTTAGTCAATTAGTAAAACTGTGTTTAAGGGGGGTAATTAGTGTGGATACACAAATGTTAAAGTGTGCATTATGCTCAGCAAGGAGTGCTTGTGCTCAACATGATGTGCTTATGCTCAGCGTTAAATGACTGAACCCTGTATGCCCTACGGATATCCTTGGGATCGGCAGACTAGAACCAACATACGGAGAGGTCATTACACGGTGACAAGAAACCATTGTAGTATACCCTACGGATCTGGTTAGTCCTTAGGATCGGGAAGCTGAACCCATATACTACATTTTAATACCGAGTTTGTCCAACAGACTACATTTTAATACCGAGTTTGTCCGCTGAACAAAAACTGCTCACTTTCTAATTAACTTGCTTTCAACTTTACATCTTACGTAAACCGTTTTATTAAAACTTAGGAATCCTAGGAACTTTGTACAATTTTAAGTTTTTCCCGACTAATTGCTCTTTCTAATTAAGTTAAATAGTGGTCAGAGCGTAGTAAATAAAGTGTAGAGTTTATTTTTAATTAGTGTTGAGGGATACGATATCGAAACTTTTTATTACAGTCCAAGTCGCCCCTCTATTTGATTATCTTTAAAAAAAATGTAACATTATTATTATTATTATATATACTTTATTGCACAAAAAAACACGGAAAAATGTACAATAGGCGGCCTTATTGCTAAACAGCATTTTTTTCAAGGCAACCGGAGAAATCAAGAAGAGAAAGAAAGTAGCGGGTGCAGCAATATTAAATAAACTACATGACACTAAGTAAATACTTATACCTAAAATAAAATAACATTTAAGAGAGAGAGATACATTTATTCATTACACGGTACATGTAACATACCTACAACACAACACAAAAAAACAATTAACGAATAAAGTACATAAGGTAAACATGTAGGTACATGTACCGCCTCGGTAAATGGGCTTTGGCTCAGCTTAATGTTGTGTACATCAGCTTTGAAATAAATAAATAAACACAAATATTAAAGACTGCGGGCAAATCAAATACCACCATCTAATCCCAAACTAAGCAAGGCTTGTGGATGCTAGATATTTGATATAACTTAGTACTTTTATTTTTGCTAACACGCTCATTTGATACATTAACACCCAGGCTTCTCACAAAAAAAATTATTTAATAAATAAATTATTTATTCAAATCACCCTGATCCATAATGTATATATGAAATGGAATGGAAACAAAAAACAAAAGACCATTTATTTTCGCATCAAATTAAGGATAGTGTGTAAAATCTGTGGAAACATACACCCATCTCTCTCTTACAAATAGAGTACACCCACCTGACTCGAAACCTCTCATATACGAGCCGAGCACCATCCATCTTGTTTCTTTTTTCTCTCCTCCCTGCGTTCGTCAAAGTGCAATATCATCAAATCACTGTAAAAGAAGTTCCATGATTTGGGAGGGACGGGGATGAAATATTACAAGGAGGTTCGTTTCCGAAAGGACGAGTTGGCGTAGGGCTGTTAGATAGGGTAAGCGAAGATTTTGTTGGATCTTTAAAATATTAAAACTATACTATTTGGATTATTTAGCCTCTAAGTTTGTCATCGACTTGATTTTACTCACACCATACGAGTGGCTGAAAATAAAAGATTTGTACAAGAATGTATTTAGGTAAATGCGATAAATTAGAGCTCAGTTGTACCCATCAGGCTTCAGTAATTCAAGTATACCATACACATCAACACGGTCTAAGAATATTTCAAGATTTTTCATACAAACGAGGTCTGTTTGAGAAGCTATAAAAACATACTCGAGATACATGGACGGCTATAAGTTTTAGACGAGCAAGTGTTAAACCTGAATTTTAAATTCTAGTTCATAAATTTTGTTTTACTTAAAATTTGAGAAAATGCACTTTTTGCCTGCTTTTTGTATGAAAATGGTCGAATGTACGCAATTTTTTTTTTCATTTTTGTCACGTTTTCTCAAATTTCAAGTAAAACAAAATTTATTGGCTAGAATTTAAAATTCAGGTTTTGTACTTATTTATCTGAATATAATAGCTCTTTATGTATCTCGGGTATGCTTTTATAGCTTCTCAAACATACCTCTTTTGTATGAAAAATCGTGCAATATCCCTAGACCGTTTTGATGTGTGTATTTCTTTGACATTGTTTTTTCACAGTTATCAATACTATAATACTAGCAAATATCTACAAACCTTATGATGCAGCTATGCCTTCAAGGTAACAAAGGTAGCAAAATCTCAAAGGAAACCTAATAGGTTAGGATGTCTGCATAAATATAACAGAAAATTTCAAACAAGATCTACAAGAAAGCTTACGTTGTAGAACAGTCCTAACGAGTTTAGTGGTGGCGTCTTGTGCACAGTCACTCAAGACGTATTTCATGGTACGTCGACTCGAGAAATGATATTGTCGGAAATATGATTTGAGAACGTAACAAATGTATTATGTACAGCAAAGGAAACATATGCTTGATCCCCCATTCAGCTCGCCTTTAAGACTAACTAGTCTTTCTTGAAGATTCCTTTTGAAACTGAGAAATTGGGAAGTTGTTTGGGTTCTTGTGTCTTCCTAAAGGTTTGTACTAATGTTAAATTGATTGTCAAACTCAAAAGTAGTTTTTTTTTTATAAATAATGGGTTGTTTTTGACCACAATCTAGTTCAAGGGCAAAGATGCGGTCGAGGATATTTTAACTAAAGGAGATCTGGGACTTGTACTATTAAACCAAACCAGTTCTGGACCAACCTATCCAAGGCCGAAAGACTTCTCTTGCTTGGTTTGGATATCGATAAACTTCTTACAATAGGTTTAACCAACCTGTTTGGGGTCCGTAGCATATGCACCCGTTCGCAGTTGCACCCTTCGCACTTTCCCACGAACGCAATTGCACCCGATAAATTAATTAAGTTGATGATTTTGCTATTTGTATCGTTGGCAAAAAAAAGTTTGAAATGATTAAACAGATCTTTGAAAGGCAGCCTTCGCTGCTCATGTTTATTATTTGCAAAAGCACCTGAAGCCACATAACGATGACTTATTTTATTCTATAAGTGCAATATTTTGTGACGTTACAAATTATAAAATTTCCTATAATAATTTAAATTGGAAATGAAGGTTTTTTTTTTTCCTCTGAGACGATTGGAATAGAATCGCTTTAATTCACAAAAAAACAGATCGTTTCGCGAAATCATATTACGGCCCCTGTGTTGTTTTTCTTATAATTTTCCTTTCGCATTTTCCTCTTGACGATTATTATACCTGATCTCATTTTCTATTGTAGCAATAAAATATCTGGTGACAAATTACAGACGAAATAACGATGGTTACAAATTATAAGAGGAAACACGTGTACAGTAGCAAACATCGATTCCGTCCTATGATATTGCGGAAAAATAAGTAATCATAAAAATGAATGATAGATAAAACTTTTATATTATGTAATTTTCGAGCCCAGTGGCGCTCGCTGATCTCAACCGGTCAGTGAGGTAAAGCAACGTAGTTTGAGGCAGGGAACCTGATGGGTGACCAAAGTGGCAATTTATCACGAGCGTTTTCGTGCTTCGGAGGGCACGTTAAGCTGTCGGTCCCGGCTGTTGTCGATTGACTACTGTCGTTTAAACCAAGTCAGAGGCCATTGTGCGGTTTGAAAACTCTGTCACCAGGGTTGGTCAGGTTCGCCACACGCTTGACTGTGCCTACACGATAAGAAGATGTAATTTCCGAGATATTAATGCTATCTGGAAAAAAATCTTATAATTCACATGATTTGTAAAGAGAAACATGCGACGTAAGGCAGTACGACTTGGTATTTTTTTTTGTAAATAAAATATAACAATTTATTAAGGAAAATGAAAAAAAAAATTGAGGAATGTGATAATATTTAGCTAATAAAAGTTTTTTCCTTCGTTTACACATTTTCACTTATGAACACATGACAACTTATAAACAAATGAAACTTAATATCAAAATACAGTGGGATAAAACGTTTCCGGATTTTATTCTAAAAAGGTGTTTCTCGCTAGAATGTTAAACAATATTTGAAAGAAACAATAATGTTATTTTAAGTGAAGCTGGTCGATTGAATATTTTGATGATTAAATTACTAATTATGTAGTGACAATAATGTGGTGGTGAAGCCCAGAAATATTATTCCAACTCATCTTCAAAAATATTTGATTGCCGCAATAGTTGATCTCACAGTTGAGTGTTTCTAAGTCTTCTAAAAAAATAAGTTTTCTAGGAGTGCGTGTTACGATGATAATGTAGATAAAAATGAACTTGTGTTTTTCACAAGTTCGTTCGAAAAATGTTGATCTGCTAATATGGAGCGTAAAAAAAATCAATACTTAACTCTAAAATTAATACTTTGTATCACGCCCCATATTTAATTCTCATATTTTTAACAACTGAACTAATTTCGATAAAATATAGCCAAGAACCATCTCAATTGCGTCATTTTTAAATTAAAAAAGTAACACCAAAATCGGTTCATCCGTTTAGGAGCTATATGATACCACAAACATACACACGGATATACGAGCATACACTCGTCAAACTTAACACCCCTCTTTTTTGTCGGGGATTTTAAAAGGGCAATGAACACAAAAACCTACAAAGCAGACAAAATTAGACTGGCCATAAATATAGGTACCTTTTTTACGCAGGCGCGTTCAAGCAATGATCTGTAAGGTTTTCACGGTTCACAGCTGGATGCTAGGTCACTCGGGCGAAGGATCTGGGTTGCTCGTACTATTCCCGTCCAGTGTGCACTCGCCTTTATGATGTGGATTAAGTGAGAGGATGTTGTGGGATACTGCAGCTGTAGCACGATAACGACAAACTCGCGCTCGGCTCACGCTGAAACTTCTCTTTGATTGCGCGAGGGTCCCGCGCAAAGGCTTGCTCGCCCTATGGCGTTGTCAATGTTGACATTTTGACATAGAACCGCGGTGTTGTCGCGGCGCGGCGCTGTCACTAACGTACTCGGCCTGCAGGTTTCGGAATATTTATTCGAAGTTACTTTTATAAAAATATAAACAAAACTAATCTGGGATTTCGTTTCTTCCTGAGTTATGAATTTACTTTATTTTTAATAGATTGTTCATGTTTTTACCATCCGTTTCTCGCAAAATTGAAAGTAAAGAAAAAGAAATTTAAAAAAAAAACATGTGAATCTAAAATTTAGGGTGGGTTTTTTTAATATTGTTGATTTTTTTTTAAAGCGCTGAATCAATTTTGATAAAATTTATATGGGACCATCTTAGAAGAGTACTCTAAGGTAAGGTGGTCCCATATAAAATCAGACGCCAGTTGATAGAGTTATCGCGTTACAAACATACAAAAAAAAACAACGTCGAATTGAGAACTGCTTAAAAACCTAGTCGGTTTGAAACGGAGGTAAATGTAAATTACATAAATCTGAAATAAAATGTAGAGACTCCTAATGATGCTGAAAAAAATAAATCTTCTCCATACAAATAGCAAACTTGTTGAATAAGAGACTTTCTTTTCTTTTATACAATTCTGTGGGTTCTTTAAAAAACATTTTTCAGCTTCAGATAAAATCTGATTCTTAAGTTTCTTTGTCTCCTTTTTGTATAGAGTGCCGCATATCAGGTTACCACACGCGTAAACTCTGTGTTGTTACGATAAGAACGGTTTTGCAACGAAATTGGGGTAAATTGATGCGCTGGCCTCTGTACAAGTAATGTTCAAATATCCAAAGACTCACGCTACCGCCTATAGATTACATAGACTCATCCATTACGCGCCACAAGGGGCTAATTCGAGTACATCTAATACAGTCCAGTCAGAAGCTTATGGGTATGAAATTCATTGTTCGTGCTAGACAGGCGTTATGTTCGGCAAAGAGAAAAATTTTCATTGTCACCTACATAATTACAGCGTTAGTGAGCACATGCGGCGATTGATTGAAAATACAAAGTTTGTTGTTTACGCTATCTATAGTTGATGGTATATCATCGACCTTATTGCGTTGTTCGTTTACAGGCTTATAATGAACAAAAACCTATAAAAATTTGTACTAGCGCATGTTATACGTAGTGTATAATTCACCTATCTATACTCTAGAGGTATACTAATATGATAAAGAGGAAAGGTTTGATTGTTTGTTTGTTTGCATTGAATAGGCTCCGAAACTACTGGACCTTTTAGCATTAAAACCCTAAATTATCCGTAATGAACACAGGGTACATGATTTTCCTGAATTCCAACGGGAATGAAGTCTCGAGCGAAAAGCTAGTTTTAAATAAGACCGTAAATAAAGCACAAATACAAAGACAAACAGATACACAGACACACATATACACATATCATAACACTCCTCTTTTCTGCCAGGGGGTTAAAAGTCATTAGTGTATAGCGATGGGGTTAATTAAGACCGTAACCTCACACTCACGAGTCTGACCCGCTTTCTAGCTACCAATTTTCTAACACTAGAACCAATTATTTTTCAAGGTATCAATAGCAGAACTATTCTTAAAGGCGAGAGTGCACTGGGTCGATATCCAATCAGCGCGGCTCTTGGCTGAATTACCTGGCTGTGATTAGGTGCTACCTAAGCACTAGTTGGAGGCACGTAGCCAGGGGGGAAATAAAGGCTATCCCCTTGTTATTGATTTTACTATAAAGTTTTGTCTCAGTAATATCAACCAATTACAAAGCCAGAGGGAAAGGATTTTCGTAACTGATTTTAGTGCAAAGTTTTAACTTTTTTTTATTTGAAATGGGTCAAGAGACCCCAATCTTGACCAAGGTCATTGAAGGCCGGTTTGGTCGAGTGGTAGGTGACGCTGCCTCTTAATCGGCGGGTCCTGGGTTCGATCCCCAGTCGGGGCAAACATTTGTGTAAAAAGCAGATGTTTGTTCTCGGGTCATGGGTGTTTGTGTTTGTCTTTATGTGTTTTCCAAGAGACCCACGACACAAGGGAAAACCTTAGTGTGGGCCTTTGAGTGTGTAGCGTTTATTTTTTTTATTTTTTTATGAGGTCGACGATGGAGCGAGTTAACTTAGAAAATGCCAATTAAGGCACTGGTACTCCCACGCACCGACGAAACACAGCAAGCTGTTTGGCGTCGGATTTCAGTAGGAGGGTGGTCGCGAACCAGACGGCCCTTTACAGAGCCTACCACACTGCATGAGGCCATAGGACGCTACCTCTGTTTTGAAACAAACTGAGGTGTCGTTGCCTAAGATAACTTACTAGGAGGCAGGTCTCATTTGAGTTTCCTTAGTCGCCTTTTACGACACCCATGGAAAGAGATGGGGTGGTGTTATTCTCAACCGATCACCACACGGCGAAAAACTCCCGACAAAAAGAGGGGTGTGTGTATCTGTATGTATGTGAGTGTCTGTCTGTGATATCCTAGCTCCTAAACGAGTGGACCGATTTGGATTCAGTTTTTTTTTGTTTAAAGGCTGACGTATTTTTTTTTGTTTAAATAGTTTTTAGCGATTTTTTGAACAAAATTGGTTTAGTCCTTAAAATGTTATATTATAAGCAATCGGATGCCGAGGGTGACATAACATCGATTTACAGGCGGGTAGAGTAAACGGTAGATTCTTAGTTATTTATTAAAACGTCTACAAGACTGAAGTGACCACAAGTTTTAATGAAATGTGACGTACCATAAATTGTAATAGCCGTATTTGCGTACAAATGATACTGTCACTTTTCACCACATTCATGTGACAGTAGGTATTACAGTTAAAGAAGCTATAACTCTGCAATAGAATGTTATAGTGTCTATCTTAAAAACAAAAGCGATTGTAATAGAGCCTTTACTAAATTTGCCTGTGTTCTCATTCAATAAAGCAGTAGACTGAGACGTTGAACTTTACCATTGACTTCTAATATTTTATCAAAAGCTATCAGACAGGTGGGTGTTATCTATTGCCCTCCATCTTTATTCACCAATCAGGCAAGTGACACAATTCTTATCACAATTTCACAGTTCACAATTTCTTATCATCTTGGTGAATCAGAACAGATGTTTTATTTATGTATTGGGTGGGACGAAGGGTATGTAATTGACACATGTCTGGCGGTTGACTTTCAGTTTCGTCAAGTGGTAGTGGTGTTGTCTCTTGATCGACGGGTCTTGGGTTCGATTCCCAGAAACATCATTTGCCGGTCCCGGTGGGGATCACGCTTAATAATGAGGCCGCCTTTGCGCACTTATTTGTATCTAGTATCTATCTATCTATTTGTGTAAAAAGCAAATAAACAAACAAATCGAATTAATAAGATAATTATTTCTGTGTAAAAACTTAGCCTAATTATAGGAAAAACTTTAGCTAATTAAACTATAAAACTATGTTTGTTCTCGGGTCATGGGTGTTCTTATCTGTCTTTGAGTATGGTCCAAGGGACCTACGACAGAATGGAAAACCTTAACACTTTTACAGTCCACGGTATCCAAATTGATACATTTTTATATGATGGATTGTGAAAGTGGATATCGTGGACTGTGAAAATGTTAATGTTGGCCTTTGTATGTGTATCGTTAATTTTATTTATTAATTTGCGCTATTTATGCCATCACAACGAAGACGATTAATGTAACTAAGTATTTCATTTATTTGTGAAAAATACAACGTAGGTACGGTGCTACGTTGTATTTTTCACAAATAATAGTTACATCAATCGCGATTCTACTATTTTTTTCAGATTTCTTTAGACCTGTTCTTCAATATTTTTCAATAAATATCTCGTTGTTTGCAAAATTTCTGCAGAATTTATTTTATTTTTTTAATTGCCATACTTAAAAATTGTAATATTATTGGTAAAACAGAAAGTATTTATGTTACTTACAGATAGTTTTGATCCAAAGTAAATAATTTACAACCCCATGCCAATACAAATTCTCCGGTGATCAGATTCCTCTAACTGGACTAGAAGGCCATAAATTCCAAATCAACAATGAAGCGAACCTCATCGTAGTATCACAATCATAGACCAACTTTTGTACCACAGGATACTGTATAAAACAGTTGTTCAACTGCCTGCGATACTGCTCCTTCTATTGGGTGATTTTTAATTAGTTTGCAAAAATTAAGAATGTAAATCTCGGTGTTGTGCTGGACCTTAATCTAACCTGGGGACATCACATTACGCTTCTATCCGGTCGCGTTCGGAAACTTATGTATTGTATATCTTCAAACACCGTAGGGCTATAGCAAACTTCAAACTTCTTATACAAACCTATAAAGCACTATGTGAGTCTGTTTTAAGCTATTGCATCACTGCATGGGGTGAGGCCACTGAAACCTATTTTCTGCAAATAGAAAGAGCACAACGTGCAGTTAAAGTTATCATGTCGCTTCCGTTTCGTCACCCCACGGTGTTAGTGTATGCTAATGCTAATGTTCTTACTGTGCGGAAAATTGCTTATTACCAAAACAAACTGACCTTGGGAAAAGACTGTTTAAATGCCCTTCACATGCACTCACTACTCGGTTTGCGCAGCGTTTCTATGACTTTGCCGCCCCGCGGTTATACACCTTTATTATTAATAAAAAAGTAGACATTAGGATCTACTCCTCTGCCAAAGTAAGAAATGTCGTACAAAAGATACTCCTCGAAAAGATACCGATAAAATATATTCCATCTTAAACCCAATTTGCTGACCTACTTGAATTGTATCTTGCCTAGTGGTTTGTTTGCACCAACAATTGCTTGTGCAATCAAACTGATCCCAAGACCTATAATCGTAGGGCTAGGCAGGTCCAATCCAATCCGATCACGCACACACGCACACATACACACACACATACATACACACACACATATACACACACACATACACATATCTATATTATATACACACACGCACACACAAGCACAAGCAGACACATACCAAAATGCATGCAGATATCTTTCTTTTTCAATAATCTTTTTTGCTATTAGTTTGTTTTGCACTAGATGTTTATACTACACATACCTATTAAGTCCGTGCCTACCTTTTGACATTTGTATACATTCCAGGGAAAGGCCTGGTGAGCTATAGTACAGGTTTAATTACCTAGTTTAGGCACCAGCCCCCACAAATAATGTAAAGTTTTTGTTAACTGCTAAATAAGGTTTAAAGAAACAATGTAACAGACTATGTTAACTGATTTAATATCTCTTATGTAACCTAATTTTTGTGGTGTGGAAGTAAACACGTTTTCTATTCTATTCTATTCTATTCTAAATCAGGCCACGATACTGAGCAAAAAAAATTGTTAAAAAAATATTTCGCCTCTCCACATTTGCAATCCGCTGATGTACAGAAGCCAGCGCATCAGGTTACTTCATTTTCATTGCAAAAACACTCTTATCACAACAGCATAGAGTGCATGCTTGTGGTAACCTGATTTGCCGCCGTCTGCACCTTTGTATGGAAAGTCTATCAATTTTTTAGAATTTCATAGGTATATAGTTTCCTTGGGGAAAGTTATTAAGTGTCGGGAAGATAATCATCCCTTAAGTTTCATTTACTCACCCCAAATCAGACCTCGTAGCCAAGTGATGCTCTGAACCGAGATAGGGAACCTGATGGGTGACCAAAAATGATAACTTATAACGAGCGTAATAAGTCCGAGATTTGGTGGGCATGTCTGTCCCGGCTGTTGAAGATTGCCGTTAAACCAAGTCAGAGGCAATTAGCGGTTTAAAAACTTTGACAACGGGTTTAGTCACTGCAAATTCCAAGCTCGACACTTTTATATTAGCATAGAAAACGTTTATAAAAAATGAATACTTTTATTATCAAAACAAAAAAATCTAAGAAATAAACTTAATTTATGTGAATAGATCTGAAGGTTCAAGTTAGCAAATTGAGTAACCTCATATTACCGATGCCAAAAGTACGTCTGACTTGAATTTAATGATACATACATATTGTGCAAGCGTACATAGTAAGGATAATCTTGTACGACCACCTTGTGCTCCACCTTTAAACACTCAAACCACTGCCATGAGAAATACAGCTTACTCTATGGTTCATAGTACTATCGTACTGAACTTGTCAAAGTCGGCGTCTTGTCGCGTCTGAGCACATTGGAGGACCCTCGACAACTTTATTTATGAGCGAACTTGTCTGAGGGAGCAACGGGAAATAGAGAAATCTTTATAGAGTCTGCCTTGTTTAGGATTTTGATTTCGTTTTCTAGCTGGCGCGATGTTTTGTCCTGACGGGAGAAACGCTCCGTCTTTGAGTTAAAGTTTGTTGCTTTAGTTGTCTTTACAAACCTTTATGGCATGAAACTCAATATTAAACATGATATCGTTCTGGGTTCTTTGAGTTTACGTTTTTTTCTTATTTTGCAGGCAACAGATTTAAAAAAGAAAAAGCAAAAGTCGTACATTCAGTTACAGAGACGTCCATTAAAGTTACTTTAAACGTCATTATGCCACTTTCCATCTTGTTAACGTAAATCAGGACGGCATTACCTTCAAAAAAGGTATTTTTAATACAGTTGCTCAAAAAGTGGCGTATTGCAGGGACGTATAGCGTTCCGGATGTGGGCTTTTCTTTATATACTCGAGCTTTTTCTTTACCTTTCCCGAACTCGTACGTTTTCTTTCCCAACTGTCAAAATAATGTCTATTAAAAAGAAAATTAGACAGCCACGAAGTTTTTTTATGATTCATACAAATATTTAAAAAAAAACTACTAATTTGTTTCAATATCAGATTTAAAAATATTTTTATCAAAAAATTACTTTTAAATCTGATATTGAAATTAATATTAGTATCGGCCAAATTAGATTTATAAATAAAAAAGTTGGCTGTATGACGTGCACTGCCGTAGTCTGCTTATTTTTTTTACGGTTGGCGCCATTAAAAAAAACAAAAGAAGTAAATAAATGATGTTAATTGAGTTTATTGTTTTTTTTTTTTATTAAATTGATTAATTTTTTCGCAACTGTATTAAAAATAGTTGTTCAACACAACGTGTGGGACTGTTATTTTAACTCGTTCCGACTATCTACCCTTGCCTTCGGCTCGGTTCAACATCTGTCGGAACTCGTTGTAATAACAGAAAACCCACACTTGTATTGAAAACTACTAAACGTTAATATTTCTGTAACAGAGTGATTACCAGTAAAACTCTTAAAATTACATCAAATTTTTATGGTACGGAACAACGGGATTTGTTTTACTATTGATGGGTTCGCACAATCATTCTTTTACCAACCTGAAGTTTTGAAAAGATTTAGCTGAAGTGCCAATTTTAACTTTCAAGTAAAATTTAAACCATGTTCTGTAATGATGAGGGACATTTTTTTAAGTAGCTGATATTTCCTTTATTGTCTGTCACAAAGAATTTTACAGAATAACCTAAACTTAAAGAGAGAAAAATAAAAATCGATGCTGGGTGAAAAAATTCAAAAAATTCTTTATATGTGTAATAACTTCTAAACTAAAAAAAATCTCGGAAGATACATGGGGGTGATCTGAATGCCCCCTGGCACGGGGCATTAAATTTTTTTCTTTTGGACGTCACCCGCTGGGCCACCCTGTATATACATATATGAGCTCGGAAATGCAGACCCAAGCAGGGGGGAATTCCAATCCCTACCAATGCGTAATGTAAAAGATGATGAAAAGCGTTCAGATTCAATCCGCGGAATTTTGTCAAGATAAAGATGAACTGATAAAGATGAACAGATAAAGAGAACATAAGTAAGGAGGACAGAAGTATGCAAGTACGCTTAAATACACAATATATTTGCGCTAGTAGCTCTGATTTCTTATTTACGATTCAAATTAGCAATAGTAAAAATGCTTATTTTTCACTGGAAACTTGACTAAATCATAGTGAAACCTGATATTTTTCAGTAGCAAGACATTTTTCAAAGAACTAGCTATTGAGACCGTAACTTATATTAAAAAGTATATTAAAGAAAAGGAATTTTGATTAGGTATCGCTAGAAAGTCTAGCTAGACTAATTAAAAATGTCTTCAGCATATTGAACGGCAGTTTTATTAAATACTCGTGAGGAATTTCAATAAGCGCAACTTTCTTTTCAATATATTGAAATCTAATTTTAAAGTACCTAGTTTAGTGATAAAATTTATAAATTAGAGTTTTTTACACTACATTAATTTAGTGATCCAAGACGTTTGGGTTTTTTAGCATTGCAGCAAGTTAAAAAAATAATCACAGATTTCGTGCCTCACACGATTATCGAGCACATTGGAAATTAATCTGTGGAATTCGAAAAAATGTCGTTCTGACTTTTTGACTTTTTTCAAAAAGGTTAGGCTACAGGGCAAACCCTTAACTCGATCGTCTTTGTTTAAGCCTCAAATTGTAGCTGACTACATTTTTCAGAGGAGTTTTTATCAAAGTTTTGATATCATTCTTCGTTTCCAAAATATCAAGCGCCTAAATCATAAATTCGAAAAAAAAAATTGGCTTTTCACTATTTCGGCCGTAACTATTTTCGTCTTTGACTTTCTCGAATAGTTATTTTTGCACTTTACGGCTCTTGTAAATACGCGTCTTTTGAGCTTCTTATTAATATCATATCTTAACAACTCTCTGAGATGTAAGAGGGATCGCACTTTTTCGTGAAATCGGAGCCTATACTGGGGCAAACGAAAAGACATTTCCAAAGTCAAAAAAGTTTCATAATGTCATTGTTTTTTCCCTATTAAAACCACAATGAGTTTCTATCGAACATATATGCGTAATACTGTACCGTTGAGTTGGAACAGTGCTAGTAAAAGTACATAAAAAATAAAAGTTGGACTCATGCGAAGACTTGTATGGATGTTATAAAAGTTGGATTCGTGAGAAGTTTAATCTTGCGAACAAAGGTTTAAATTAGTAAGCGAAAATTAAAGTTGTGAAACAATAAACTAAATAACTTTCCCCAATGAACGTAAGTCGTAATTTGATTTTATTTTGCCTCTCCATACAACTTGCACAATCAGCTGATTTGCCTTCTTAAAAAGGCAGTGATTTTTTTTGAGACTTTTGTATTTTTTTAATTTGTGTATTTTTGGGGAAACTTGTTTAGTTTCATGGTGAGATTAACCCCCTAAAACTTCCCTAACTAATTTAAAGCCCCATATTCGACTCAATTAGTTTCTTAACCAAATGTTGCTCTACTTAACCCAAATAGATTGTACAAATGGCAAAATGTAGGATAAATTAGAATTCGTTTATTGATAACTGACTAGGTGAATCAGCTTATTAAACTAAATGAAAAACTCAACCCAAAAAACCTGGTTAGAAAATTTTAAAAAATCTTGCTAATCCGTATTACTTTTGTAGTGAGTTGAATACTTGGTATGGAAAATCCATAACATTGGTACGCTTGTTCAGTTATTACATTTTATAGGGACCTCGACACTAATATTATACACAGGAAAGATTTGTATTTTTGTAAGTTTGCAACGATTAAACTCAAAAACTACTAGACTGATATCAAAAATTGTTTCACCAATAGAAAGCTCTCTTTACAGTGGGTGATATGAGGTACATAATTTTTCCAAATTTTTACGAGAACGAAATCCCAGGCGAAAAACTAGTCTTTCATAAAATTCTTTATAATTTTGGCATAAAGATTACCAAAACATAAACAAAAACACAAACCTGGCTGAAAAATCCCCAAGTCTTAATTAATAAATGTATATTTGAACCCAGCTGCGTCGTTTTTAATATCTGTAATGAAAGCTGCAAATATGATGCGGGGTGCATATACCGGCTGAGGCGCTAAAACTTTGATAGACGACATGTTATTGTAAGAATGGCGGACTAACTACAGAATATATTTTTTTCTTAGGAAGACATTTAATGTATTTTATTTTGTAAATAATGTGTGTGTTTAAGTGTTACGAATAAATATTTTATCTATCTATCTAATAACGGCTGCCAATATAATAAATAGTTGCTATTTAAAAACACTGAAAGGAGAATGGGCAAAATTGTATGACCGCCGACCCCAAAGATGTGACTTATGTCATTTTGAAGGTTATAACTATAACAATACCTTCATTTAGTGCTCTGCCATAACAATGGAACTTTTATAGGGAGTAGTAAACTACAATTTTGATCAAATATTGAAAAAAAAAAACAATTTTGAGCAAATATAAGTAGTTAGGAACCATCTGGATTACGTCAGCTTTCAGAAAAAAAACCGCATCGAAATCGATCCATTTGTTTAGGAGCTGCGATGCCACAGACAAGCACACACATACAGATACATAGGCGATACACAAGTCAAACTTATAAAACCTCTATTTATAAAGCCTCTTTTTGTCGTTGCTTAAAAACGCTTTTTTCGACACAGTAAACAAGCCCCGAGTTTCATTTCACAGCGATACCATCGTCGCGATGCATTAGTAAATTACTCACGTACCACGGCCGTACTCTCCAAACTTGAGATCTGTCGCGAGATTTTACGCCAAACTTTCAACTAATTTGTTTAATTACCAGCCAACTGCACGGATTAGTTTGTTATTTATGGACTAGCATAATTCAATTTTGGAAAGGCAATTTTGAATAATGTAGGGACAATGGTTTATTGTTTGAGAAACTTTTGATTTGTGGTTTTGGAGTCTGATTGCCTTAATTGTAGGGGCAACTTATATTTTCCACTCTACTATTTTTATTCGTTATTTATTTACCTATATTACTTTCAAGACAGATTGGAATATGAACAGTATGAACAACATGAATTAAAAGTATGTACACAATATTAGTTCTTTAAAAAAATTGTGATTAGTTTCCCTGACTATTATTATAAGGCCGGTACTCGGAACCGTTATCCGTATAAAAACCCTGATACATAACTCTATTTTATCTAAGTATAACTATTCATGTACGCACAGCAGCACATCAGGCTAAAGATGTTGACCTTGATGTCGCCCTTATCCCGCTTTACGCCAGTAAAACTACAGTCGGCTAGTATGGCGAAAGTGAAATAAATTGCAATAGCAGCAATTCTTTTTTTTATTGATAGATTAAATTCCCGGCTATCATTTAACGTAAGAATCCAACTAAAAAAGATACAACATACATTTATTTTTATGAGTTAAGTTTTGATATTTTTTGTAAATTTGTACAAAAATGTTAATAAATAACTTTCTGCACTATTAATCTGATATCATCCAGTTGTTTGAAAGTAAATCGAAATCCAACAATATTTATGATTGATTATGCTATTTTTATTAACTTCAATGTTGTGATATTAAAATAATAAGTAACTGTTGCAATAAAAAATATAATAGGCTAATTTTTTTATAGTATAGCTTGAACGATGTTGATAACTCAATTATTTTGAAAATCCAACTAGAAACGTAAAAAAAAAATGACTTTTGCTATTTCTGTAGTCATTTTGCGGACAAAATAGAAATAGCGATAATTTTGGGTAGACTTTGTAATTTATGTTTTAAATAATACAATATTTTCGAAATCCAACAAAAAATTTTACATTTACCATTTTATTTCCAAAAATATAAATTGTAAGAGTTGCGCGGGTGGCGGAAGGGTGCGCGGGCAGCGGGCGCGCCATCCTGTCAATCTTATGGATGCTTCCATAATTTAGAACGTAATGATTTATTCGCCACGTATTGTTTACGTAATGTCGTTACGTAATTAAATGTCGGTTTTTCGTGTGTTAGATCCTTACTTCCTTACTAATATCATAAATGCGAAAGTAACTCTTTCTGTCTGTCTGTCCGTCTTTCACGCCTTAACTACTAAACCGATTTTGATGAAATTTGGTACAGAGATAGATTAGAACCTGGGAAAGGACATAGGCTACATTTTACCCCACAGTTGGGTACGATATAACATGTAGTCCACGCGGGCGGAGCCGCGGGTGGAAAGCTAGTTTAATATAAAGTGAAAGTTGTTTATTAATATAAGGGTAAGGCCGCTAAAACTGTCAAATATAACACAACAGATTTTGTGTTATCGTTACACAAATGTAACCCAAAAGTAACACATTTTTTGGTAAGTTTCATATCGATAGTTAAAATAATTACATAAATATAAGCATCCTTATCTTATTTCGAATATGAATTGGCACCATTCCCTGTTTCGTTGTTTGATGAAGCTGGGATGCAAAAAACGAAAAAATCGGTGCTTTAAGAACTATTTGATAATATTGATTTAGAACTAAATGCAGCAAGTGACAAAATTGTCATTGTTGATGGTGGTCATTTGATTCACAAAGTTACGTGGGCGAAGGGAACTCTTTTTGGTACCAAATGTGACACTTATGTGGATTATTTAATTAAAGTGTACGGGAAATCAAGCGTAATAGTATTTGACGGATATCAAAGTGAAGAACAAAACACAAAGAGCGCAGAACGTAATCGAAGAGCAAAAGGGTTATCTTATGTTGAAATACTTTTTGACCAAGACACAATATGCACAGTTCCTCAAGACAAATTTCTTTTAAATGACAAAAACAAACAGCGACTTATCACTATGCTGAAACAGAAATGTGAATCAGCCGGAATAGAAACTACAGAAAGCCAAGGGGATGCAGATACTTTAATTGTATCTACAGCAAAGGAACAAGCCATAAATCACGAAAATGTTTTCATAGTTGGAGATGATATCGATCTGTTGGTTATTTTGACAACTCAAACAAATCCTAAAGTGTATTTATTGAAACCCGGAAGGGGCAAAGTACCTACAAAAATATTCAACTGCAATAGCTTATACGATTCTGTTCTTAGAGAACACATTTTATTTATCCATGCTGCGTCTGGATGTGACACTACATCTGCTTTGTTCAGAATTGGAAAAAAAAAGTGTGCATCTGTCATAAAGAAGGATATAAATTTAAGAAGATCATTGTCAATTTTTAAAGAACCTGACGCGGATCCCGAATCTATTGCAGCAGTTGGAGAATTGTTTTTGTGCAAGTTATACGGAGGTTCTACGGATAATTTGAATACTATCAGATACGAAAAATTTGCTAAAGCTACCATCAAAACTAGTTTCAAAATGGCTACTCTTCTACCGACCAAAGATGCAGCACGCCAACACTTTTTACGAGTTTATCATCAAGTACAGCAGTGGTTAAACAATCGTAAAGATCCGACCAAATGGGGTTGGAAAATTACTGATTGCAGTCTTGTACCTATTCAAAAAAATAATGAAGCTGCTCCCCTCCATATTTTACAAACCATATCCTGCAAGTGCAGGTCAGTTTGCATTCGCAACTGCACTTGCCGTAAGAGTGGAATGGATTGCACTGATTTATGTTATAATTGTTTAGGAAAAGAATGCTATGGTTCATTTAGAAATACATGCAATGGAGAAGATAGCGAAGATGAGATCGCGGATGATATAATCAACTTATGTGAATACGAAGAGGAACAATAATTACTTACTGTATTGACAATATACTCGTACACTAAAGCGCTCCACGTCTTTTCAATAACTCGTGGAAGCGACAAGTTTACTTATTATTTTATATTTTTTAGTATGTGACAGAAGCGTGTTTTTTAAGTTTTTTTAACCGACTTTCAAAAAGGAGGAAGGAGGTTTTATGTTCGACTGTACGTATTTTATTTTTTATGGATGTTCACCGATTTCTCCACCATTTATAAACCGATTTTAAAAATTCTTTTTTTGTTCGAAAAAGTATACTCCAGAGATGGTCCCGTTGTAACCAGGTCAGGATCTGATGATAGAATCCTAGGGAAATCGAGGGACGCCCTCAAATTAAATAGGCACTTACATTGTTTCTCACCTACTTCCAATTATTGACACTAAAAATAGAAAAATAATTAACTTTTTACAAAAAAAACCGACTGCAAAAAACGAAAAATAAAAACGTAGCATTTAGGTGTGCTACGTATCTACCGATCTGTTTGAAGTCGCTGCAAAGGTGGATGCATGTATAGCCTATCAAACTTATTTGGCTTGGTAACTCTTCGATTACGTTCTGCGCTCTTTGTGTTTTGTTCTTCACTTTGATATCCATCAAATACTATTACGCTTGATTTCCCGTACACTTTAATTAAATAATCCACATAAGTGTCACATTTGGTACCAAAAAGAGTTCCCTTCGCCCACGTAACTTTGTGAATCAAATGACCACAATCAACAATGACAATTTTGTCACTTGCTGCATTTAGTTCTAAATCAATATTGTCAAATAGTTCTTAAACCACCGATTTTTTCGTTTTTTGCATCCCAGCTTCATCAAACAATGAAACAGGGAATGGTGCCAATTCATATTCGAAATAAGATTTTAGTTGGTCCTGTGACACACATTCACTCACTACATTAACACAGATTCAGTAGATCAGTAGGTACGTAGCACACTAAATGCAACGTTTTTATTTTTCGCTTTTTGAAGTCGGTTTTCTTTTTTTGTGAAAAATTAATTATTGAAACTATAATTATTTATGTTTTAATTTTTAGTAAAATATAACTTATAACTTTATAATTATAACTTTATAAACAGAACCTGAACAAACACCAAGTGTGATGTATGTCGAATACATTAAAATTAAAACCATAAGAAATAAGCTACACTTTTTTATTTTATTAAAACTAAAATGCCGTTAACTGTCGCATAACGACAAAGAAAATATCGAGGAAAAATTTAAAACTATGAATCCTGAAAAGTTTAGAGAGTGGAAGAAAAATAATAATGAAATAACACTACTACAGTATAGACGTAAAGTAGAAAATTATAACGAAGAAAAATAAAACGGGCAAGTGCAAGTTGGACTCGTGCACGAAGGGTTCCGTATCTTTACCTATAAAACCGGCCAAGTGCGAGTCGGACTCTATAAAAACCATTATCTCTATGAAAATGGCAAAAAAATCACGTTTGTTGTATATTTAACTTAAATAATTAATTTATTCTACTTTTTAGTATTTGTTGTTATAGCAGCAACCGAAATACATCATCTGTGAAAATTTCAACAGTCTAACTATCACGGTTCATGAGATACAGCCTCGGACATACTTATCTATACAAACGAGCAAAAAAATCACGTTTTTTGTATGGGAGCCCATTTAAAAAAAAAATATTGTGGTTTTTAGTATTTTTGTTATAGGGCACATAGAAATACATCATCTGCGAAAATTTGAACTGTCTAACTACCACGGTTCATGAGATACAGCCTGGTGACGGACGGACGGACAGCAGAGCCTTAGTAATAGGGTCCCATTTTTATCCTTTGGGTACGGAACCCTAAACAGAATAACTAAGTAGAAAATGGAAAGGGATCGCAAAAAAAAAGAAAATGCGCTGTCAACATCTCAGCAGCACGCCCAAAAACATTCTAAGCAACTTCTACTCACCGTTAACCCTAAAAAAAAATGCTGTTTCATTATTACTTATTTTCCCCTTAACAATCACTGCAGTCGGTACAATTTCATAATGATTATAAATATGAAACACGCTTTACCCAAAAAATGTGTTACTTTTGGGTTACATTTGTGTAACGATAACACAAAATCTGTTGTGTTACATTTGACAATTTTGGCGGCCTAACCCTTATATTAATACACAAAAATCAAATCAAACGAGCCCAAATTCAAAGGGTTTAATAGTTACCGTTGAAGAGTTCCACCATCTATCTTCTCGTGTCATCATCAGATCAGCTCGATGGAACCAAATTATTGTATAATTGTATTGTCATCGGTATTACATACATCTGCAAAATTTCAAGTCATCGCAGCTGCCAGGCTGGACCACGCCACGCGCCATCAAACTATTTTAGACCGTAACACCGCTACACTACGCTCAGTTTGGAATGGGCGATTTTGTTATTTTTTTTTTCTTGAATTTTTCACGAAAAATGTTGGATTTTGGTATTATTGTCTTTTTTTCAGTATTGTCAGAGAAGTCTACCATTTTTTATACCTATTACTTTTTTATCATGCGTTTATAGCTATATTTTATAAAAATGTACAAAAGTTAAATAAATATAATTGGATTTTCATAAGTATGCAATCATAAACTGTATCCAAATCGATTATAAACCAGTTCAGCTAACTATTATTTTTTTCGCATGAAACCATAAATCCTAATCAATTAAATTTAAATTTTTTGAAAAACAAAAATAAGGTGATGTTTTTTGGTTGGATTCTGTTACTTTTATATTTGTTACAGGTACCTCTATCATGAAAACTGTTCACTTAGTTATTACTATTTTTGCTGAAAATTCTAGGCCTTTATTCGCATTTTTCTTTTTTGAGGTATTTCTATATAATTTTTTAGTTGGATTCGAAAATATAGTCATTTTAAATAGGATGAAAGGCTGATTTACAAAAATACAGCCTATTGCGAATTAATGTTTTGCCAAACCGTAGTTTTACTGGTCTACTTGTATTAACGCCGGCTTTCGTGGTGCAAATGGATTATCTGATGTATTGTCTGTATTGTCTAAATTACCAATCGCTTGTATTAACGCCGGCTTTTGTGGTGCAAATGGATTATCTGATGTATTGTCTGTATTGTCTAAATTACCAATCGCTTGTATTAACGCCGGCTTTCGTGGTGCAAATGGATTATCTGATGTATTGTCTGTATTGTCTAAATTACCAATTAAATATTTACCATATAAACAAAACTGAATGTAAAAAGGCTCTACAGAATTGGCTAATGGGCCAGTCATGCGCAGATACAGAGAAACTGCTTTTAGTTATAAGCTAATCTTAGTTATAAATAAAAAGATTTAGCCAATAAGTAAAACTAATAATACACTAAAGTTCTAATTCTAAGTTGTTATTATTTATTTTTGTTCCATAAGAAATATTGTTAATTAAAGCACTAATTTTAATGTTACTAACCCATGATACCTAAGATACAAGTAAACATTTTACTTAGTTTAGTTATCATAATTTAGCATACCTGACCTACTTACTAACCATTTTGTAATAAAAATTAAGTATGTAGCATTATTTAATAAGCATTTGGACTAATTAATTAGGTTGATAATTTGAAAATTTGTTAATTATACATTTTTGTATTTAGGCTTAAGTTTTTATGAAAAAAAATAAAAAAAATAACGTTACTATGCGAAATATAATTAACACATCTTCATCAGCCCATATATGTCCCCACTGCTGGGGCACGGGCCTCCCTCAATAACATGAGGGGTAAATGCCATACTCACCACGCTTGGCAGACGGGTTGGCGAGGGTTTTGATATAATTGCAGAGTTTTCCTTCTCTGTGTGCAGATGAACTTGCTTGCATGTTTACCTTAGTCGCCTTGTACGACACCTCGGTAAGAAAGAGGGTGGTCCTATTCTACTCTGCCGGGGACTCACACGGCATTAACACATAAAAAACCATAATTAAAGGTTAAATTTTAATCGCATTACTCGTACCCTCCTGAAACTTCCTGTCCTACTAATATTATAGATGTGTAAGTTTGTGAGGATGTATGGATAATTATTATTATTACTCTTTTTGATATGATAAAATTTTGATAAAATTTGGTATGGAGGTAGCTGACACCCTGGATCAATACATAGGCTACATAATTTTACCAAACTCCCACGGGAGCCAAGTCCCGGGCAAAAAGCTAGTAAAACATATAACTCTATTTTTATTACAGGTGATTATTTAAAAAAAAATCTTCTTTAATTAGCAACATTGATAATTTACTTTGACTTTTCTTGTGAAAAAGAAAAGGTAAAGTGGGCTGGCATTACCTATGGCAGTAAGTTGCCATAACGACAAAAGAGAGGCGTAAAACGGAACGTACATTCGTAGTGGGACTGCGCGTAATGGAATAAAAACATAAAGAGCATTAGTGAGAAGGACGGTAGGATAATACTGGGGTAATGTGCTGGGTACACACTGTCAATGTCTTGATGAGAATTTTGTTAAGTAGGTGGTTAAATAAATCGACTAGCAAAATAAACGCCATACACACATGTAAAAGATCACTTTTTTTTGTGCCTTTGGATACCTCAATTTGTTCTGAATCTGAGATGGCGTCCTATGGTCTCATGCGGTGTAGTAGGCTTTGTGAAGGGCCGTCTGGTTCGCGACCACCCTCCTACCGAAGTCCGACGCCAAACAGCTTGCTGTGTTCCGTTGGTGCGTAGGAGTACCAGTGCCTAATAGGCATTTTCTGGGTTAACTCGCTCCATCGTCGACCTCATCAATGACCTTGGTCAAGATTGAGGTCAAGAGTTAACCCATCTTTTAATAAAAAAAACACAGACAGACACAAACACCTAAATCCTAGAACAAACATCTAATTTTTCACATAAATATTTGCTCCATCCGGGAATGGAACCAGCGTTATTAACCACTGAGCTAAACGACAAGGAAAAAGCCAGCAATTACGTAATTTTATTGGATATCCTTGTTGCGGTGACACTGCTTACTTACCAACGAAAAATTACATTCTGTCTCAATAATAAAATTTAACTTATAAAATAAATTCAAGTACTTAAATGTAATTTTTTTTTGTTCCATTCCCATTCAGCAATTTCACTTGTCAAATTAAGTTTTAACATTTTTTTTCTTTTATTTTTCTTTTCCACATCAACGAAGTCAACTAAGTGCAAAGAGACAAAAAAATTTTAATTTACAAAATATCAAACTTGAAGCAATAACTTTCAGTTTACTCACCTTTCACAAATCTCACTAAAATTCTTACATTTTTAAACACAGATTGCATTAGAATGCATAGAACGACATAACATTTTGTATCAAGGCACTTTAACCACAGTACTCTGTTGTATGCATCTGCCCTTAACAGCCCCCGGGGTAAGGTCAGAGCAGCACTTGATGGAGAAACTTATCATAACATCCTAAGCTTAAAAGTTACGCTTGAGGCACTTTTTATTTCAGAAAAACTTGAGTGCTTTTGTATCTAGTCACAGATAATATTTCTCGTCAGAAGCATTTGTTTTTTTTCTGTTACATAAGTTTACATTCTTCTTAAATATTTCGCATTTTTGTCTAAGGATAAATTGCAATTTTTTTTAGAGGTTAGAACGTTAAAGCTTGAATAAAAACCAAACCTTAAAATAGTCAAATTTTAAAGTTTCTTCTTTCATTAGTAAAGCCATTTTATTTTTGCTTGAAAAAGCTTGCTACATTTGTAAGCTTTTCGCACATTTTGTTTTTTTACTATTACTGTGCGTTTCTGTTTGTGTGCAATAAAATATAATTCATTCATCCATTATGTATGGTATGGTCACAGCATTTCAAAATATAATTCCATCGAATAATGTATATTGCATGGCTACTATAATATTAAAATAGTTCTAAGGCTTCCAACAAAGTGTAATTCCTTTTCAATGTAGAGCTTAAAGCCCCATCGTAAATCGTTTTAAAGCTTCATCAAAGTTAATTTTGAGCCTATAATTCTAAATTTGTTCTGAATCTGAGTTGGCGTTCTATAGTCTCATGCGGTGTGGTAGGCTCTGTGAAGGGCCGTCTGGTTCGGGACCACCCTTCTGCCGAAGTCAGACGCCAAACAGCTTGCTGTGTTCATGTAAAGTTCCATGTAGTTTTTGTCACGAATTTCTGAAAATTTGTAAGCGTCATAGTTACGCATCGTCAGTGTTGAAACGGCAATATAGTTCATATGATTAAATCGAAGAGAGTATTTAGCCTATATTGTAGATAGATTCTTGTTATCTTGTTCTATCGAACTGTTTAAGAAAAATAAGTATTAAATTTTTTTTTCCTATTTGTCCCGCTGCCATCATGTTCTAAAAATATGCCAGTTTCAACATCTAGGTTTCAGTAATAAAAAGCCGGAAGCCGACTTTTAATTCCCTACCGATCTGTATAATCTGTGCTAATGAGAGGCCCAGGATCGAAGATGTGCAGCTGTGTTAAAGCCCCTATCACATGGAGTGTGATAGGGTGGTATTGGGTTCCGTATGGTTAAACATGAAACTGCCCTTGACATTAAGGGCCTTACAATAAAATGCAATACATAACTCTTTATTTGCACACAAAATATATAATTCCAAGAAACACAAACATAAGCACTGTGATGTGGCCTTATTGCTAGGCAGCAATCTCTTCCAGGCAACCTTAGAGTACAGAAAACAGATCGATCGTTAAAAATGTCGAGCGGGGTGCATAAAATAACCACAAAAATTACCACAAAAATTAAAACTAAAAGTTAGACAATGCTTAAAAATGCCTCTATGTTTAAGATTCCTTTGCTTTTCCCGAAAGAGATAAATTAAACAACAACAAAATGACATACTCGTAAGTCTGTTCATTTTCTAAGTGCTGTTTTAATGGTAAAGCATTATTGTTTATAACTCTTAAATGATTGAACTAATCTAGATGAAATATAGCTAAGAATCATCTCGAATTCGTCAGCTTTAAAACAAAACAAAACACATCGAAATCGGTTCATTTGTTTAGGAGCTCCGATGCCACAGACAGACACAGTTACAGATATACAGAGTCACAGACATACCGATACACATTGTTGGGGGCGACCATAACTAGGTGAAATAGATGTCATATCTCCAAGAGTGCGATATATTATGAGAAAATTAAATCATCATCATATCGGTCGTAAAACACCCGCTACTGGACATAGGTCTCCCCCGAAAATCTTCACATTTATCAGTCCTACGATACTCGCATTCAGCAGAACCCGTGCCCCTTGCTGGAAGCTTAGATAATCAAAAAAATATGTAATTTAGTCAAAGAGACCTTTGTTCCCTTATGTCGTAAGTTCCTTGGAAGACAAGCAAGACCCAAAAATAGAAGTTGTGTGATCCTTCGAAAATGAAATTTTTTTCAGTTCTTTTTTTTGTTTTTTATTTGTGTTTCTGTTTGTTTTTTTATCCAGAGTAATTACCTGTTTAGTGGACTTAGTAAAATCCGTAATTGGCAATAAGTTTAGGATACAATTATAGATGTAAACATTTCTGTATTAATATGGATTTTTGTTAATAAATAAAATAAAGCTGACAAAATTGTGACTAAAAACATTAGATCTCTTTATCATTAAAATGTTGTTCACAATTAACCTTTTCCGATTTGTTAAAACGAGAGCACATAAATTCACAACCCTTCCCAATGATGTTTCGATATTTACGGAACCCAGAAAAGTTTCCATTCAGACGGTTGGTTTTTAATCAGGCCGTTGGAAACTGTCCAGTTGAGAGATATTGGCATGAGAAGTTATTTTTTAATCAGAAACCCTACGCGAAGTTAATGAGTATGTTCCTCTCGATGCTTTGACCGTACTCATTGTACGTTGAACGTTCTGAAGAGTTTTTCGTCTGGAATTCTCAACTTTAGGGATCGTTCGAGGCATGTGGGTTTTTGTAAAATTGATTTAGCATTGGCTGAGCTAATGAAATATTATTGAATGAAATTGTTCAATTTTTCTGAGTGATTTATCTTTTTTAATTTTCTTTTTGGCCCCCGACAAAAAGAGAGGTGTTATAAGTTTGACGTATGTATATGCATGTCGTGTTCTGTGTTCTTGTCTGTGGCATCATAGCTCTTAAACAAATGGACCGATTTTGATACGGTTTTTTAGTTTTAAAGCTGACGTAATCATGATGGTTTTTAGCTATGTTTGATCAAAATCAGTTTAGCTGTTTAAGAGTTATGAGCAATCAAAATAATAATATGTCAGGGGTGATAATATTTGAATTTTAGAGTTATTGTTATTATTGATTTTATGAATGATTTTACGATTATGAATGTAGAGGAAGCGAAAGACGTTTGTTTGGATCGTAGCAAGTGGCAATCTGTGGTCTCTGCCTACCCCAATGGGAAAAAGGCGTGAGCTTATGTATGTATCTATGCATGTTGATTTTATTAATCTTTTTAAAATTACATTCGTAACTATTGTAAATTGGTCACTGCTTCGATAGTACAGAGACCAGCGCATCAGGTTACTCCATTTTCATTGCAAAACCGCTTATCACAACAGTACAGAGTGTACGCGTGTGTAACCTTAGTTGCGGCCGTCCGTTCTTTTGTAACAGCATTATTTTGATTTGTTCCATCCAGCAATGGTTTGTAAGCAAACGAAAGAAATAATTAATTTATGTCTAAAGGTACAGATTTATTTTCCTCTCAGTCCAAAGAAACGTCTTGCCATTTGTTTTGTATAAGTGAATCGATTTGTCTCTGTCACAGACATTATACAATTTCAATAACACAAATATCTAAGAGTATTAACTGCGTGTCCGCCTGTATCGGTGCACCTGGGACGGTAATGGAAAGTTTTGCGGCAATTTCCAGCTGTTTTCGATACATTGCCGACTGTGTGTGTGAATTCATTGCCATCATCTGGGCGCCAATCATCATATTGAAAACATCTGAATTGTTGACCCAATTTATTCAGTACGGTTAACCCCCGACAAAAAAATAGAGGTTTTATTATAAGTTTGACGTGTGTATCTGTGTGTCTGTCTGTGGCATCGTAGCTCTTTAACGAATGGGTCTTTTTTATATAATAAGATGGGTTAACTCTTGACCTCAATCTTGACCATAAAGGTCAAAGATGAGGTCGACGATGGAGCGAGTTAACCCAGAAAGTGCCTATAAAGGCACTGGTACTCCCACGCACCGACGGAACACAGCAAACTGTTTGGCGTCGGACTTCGGTAGGAGGGTTGTCGCGAATCAGACGGCCCTTTACAGAGCCTACCACACCGCATGAGACCATAGGACGCCACCTCAGATTCAGAACAAAATGAAGAAGTGTCGTTGCCTGGCATGGATTACTAGGAGGCAGGTTTCATTTGTGTGTCTTTAGTCGCCCCTTACGACACCCACGGAAGGAGATAGAGTGGTGTTATTCTCAACCAATCACCACACGGCGGAAAAACCTATATCAATGCGTTTTTTATTGTTTGAAATCTTACGTAATCTTGATAGTTATTAGATATGATTCATCAAAATTGGCTTAGCCATTTAAGAGTTATTTAATTTACACAAAGACAATGTCTTAAACTGACTTATGTCCCTTTGTTGTTATTTATTTTATCCCTATCGTATATTTTATCCCTATGCAAAGATTCTAAGTCCAGACAGACAGTTAGTCCAGACAGTTATTAGAATAACACCACCCCATCTCTTTCCGTGGGTGTCGTAAGAGGCGACTAAGGAAATAAAAATGAGACCTGCCTCCTAGTAATTCGTCTTAGGCAACGACACCTCAGTTTGTTTTCAATTTGAGGTGGCGTCTTATAACCTCATGCAGTGTGGTAGGCTCTGTAAAGGGCCGTCTGGTTCGCGACCACCCTCCTTCTGAAGTCCGATGCCAAACAGCTTGCTGTGTTCCGTCGGTGCGTGGAGTACTAGTGCCTTAATAGGCATTTTCTGGGTTAACTTGCTCCATTGTCGACCTCATCTATGACCTTGGTCAAGATTGGGGTCAAGAGTTAATCCATCTCATAATAAAAAAAATACAGCCCTTTTTAAATATTTTCTAAGTTTTAGTTTTATATTTTGTGGTAACGCTCTAAACGTCAAGGGTTAAGCAACATTTTTAATTTTAGAATTATTGTCATATTCAGTGTTTGATTAAGCTAGTCTTGCTTACTATTTCTACATGCAATAACGCATATCTTCAAAATTCAATGTACTTCGCCCATTCTCAGCTTCACTTCGTCGCAAGAGATTTCCGCCATAGCTGTCCCCATACTGAAATATGATAGGGCCACAGCTGTGTCTCTGACTGTACTAATTTGACCGTTTAATCGACCGCTACCGTCTCCTCCCAGGGGGCTGTGACCCATGGGATGATGCAACGTAACAAGGGTACATTTTGCGGTTTTGAATAATTTAATTTTGGGACTTATTAAAGGAAATGTATTCATGGTTAAAGTTGGAGGTGTGGCGATATTTTTTTCTTTTTTTTAAATCCTTAAAGCCTTTGTTTATCTGTAAATCTATATATCTATGTGTCTGTCTATGGCATCGAGCCTTTGTTTATCTGTAAATCTATATATCTATGTGTCTGTCTATGGCATCGTAGCTTTTATCCAAATAGACCGATTTCGATGAAATTTTTTCGATTGAAAGCTAACGTAATCAAAATGATTATTAGCTACATGTATTTGATCAAAATTGGTTCAGCAGCTTAAAGAGTTAGAAGAAAATTAAAGTTGTTGAACTATCTTTTAGACTTATAAAGAATTGTTACTTCTTTGAAGACTACACGCTCGACGAGTACAGTAGAAAAAAAATACCGATAAATTCGTTTTAACGATGCAGATACCAAGATTCAACGGTAGACGTCTTCCCGCAAAATTTCCATAAATCAATTTCAATACAAACACCTCTTAGTGAACTCAGTCCGTAGTTCTTGGTAAGGTTGGGGTGCCACTTAAAGCTTTTTTGAAGCGGAAAAAGCAAGACATAGTTGAGGGTTACAATATGGGTCAAAAAATCTTGCATATGCTGGTTTAAAATAATAAATCTCTCTCTTTGTAACAAACTTTACCACATTTTAGCTTCAAAATCAAACAAAAACATGATTTTTTATACTGGCCCATATATGTGCCCACCATTCGAAACACGAAGGGGATTTAGGCCATAGTCCACCACGCTGGCCTAATGCGGGTTGGTGGACCGCTCGTCTTTCAATAACGAATTTTCTAGGATGGGCTCAACGGTGAAGGAATCATCGGGTTTCATCACGATGTTTTCCTTCACCGTTGAGCAAGTGATAATTGTAAATCCCTACATAAATCCGAAAAGACGAATTTAGTGGTACAGGCACGCACCAAGATTTGAACCTGCAACCTTTCGATTACAAGTCTGGCTTATTTATTACCAACTAGGCTAACACTGCTTTTAAAACATGTATAGCATATGTTTTTTACAAACCAAGTAATCAACAGCATAACGTTAAAAGTATAGAATGTAACGTCTTATATAATATACATAGCCGATTATAGATTACCCTGGATTAGCTAATGAGCGTTGACGTGAAAAAATAGAGAATGTGTTAATTTTAACTAAATTGTTGGTACATTTAAGAGCAAATCAAGCTAGACAGTAGAAATTAAATTAAATGAGCTAATTAATAAAAAAAAGGAAATATAAAAGCAAACTGAATGATCATATGAGTTCTCTCCTAATAACCTTTAAATCTGACCTCTAACGTGTTTGAAAACCTCTGACTGACACTCTACTATGTAAGAAAAATGTTTTTGAACACCAATTCCAGCTAGAAAAAAAATTACGAACACCTAAATGTTCGATCAGTCCACCAAAATGAACAACTTTCTATGGACATGTTGAAATATGAAAAAAAATTGTTTCTTCATTAATTGCCTCCATTGGGAAATTCAAATTTTACTATGGGAGATAGATAGATAGAAATTCTTTATTGCACACAGTCACAAAAATTTTTTTTACATACTTAACTAAAAAAAGTGCGCAAAAGTGGCCTTATCGCTAAGAGAAATCTCTTCCAGGCAACCCTTGTTTTAGGGACAACTTTACGAAGTCGAAAGTAGTGCAGAGTAATACTTATAGAAAATAATAGACTAATAGAATAGAATAATTATGTATATAGGTTATAATACTTATAATATACACTCGGCTTCAAAAAAATCGCACCTTTTAAGAAATCTATTTTAAACATCTTTCAATCATATTTGTATTATAAAATATTGGTAATGTTCGGTATCATTTGAAAGGTAAGGAAACAGAGAATGCAAAAACAATAATTCATTCAATGTTTTTTATTGGAACTGAGAAAAATTTACAAAACAATAAAAATCCTTAAAAAACCCTAATGAAATCTGATTAATTTTTCAAAACAAAGTTGCTTAAAACTAACCTAAAACCTAGTGTTACCCCCCCTAGCCCTAATGACGTCTTCCATGCGCTCCCTCATGGATCGCACCAACTTTAGGACCTCTTCTTGAGGGATTCTGTCCCATTCCTCAATAACGGCGTCTTGGAGCTCCTGAAGAGTCGCGGGAGCGGGATCACGGGATCTAACCTTGCGTTTCAGCTGGTCCCAGAGGTGCTCTATCGGGTTCAGATCTGGACTTCTCGCTGGCCACTGCACGACAGGGATCCCAACCTCTTGAAGGTAGCCCTGCACAATTCTAGCAGTGTGCGCGCGAGCGTTATCGTGCATTAATGTGAACCCGTCGCCAATAAATCCAGCATAGGGGACCACATGTTCTTCCAGGATCTCTGTGATGTACCGGTGAGCAGTCATCGACCCTTGCCCGCGCGCACCGCCGGTCCGAGAGACGCAAGAAAGTTCAGTTTTGCCGTCGGCTGATATGCCGCCCCAGAACATGCATGAACCGCCCCCGTATTCTACCGTCACTTGGATGCAGGCTTGGGCAAAACGTTACCATTGTCTTCTGTATACTCTTTTGCGTCTATCGTTGCAGAAAAGGCACACTCTCGTTTCGTCTGAGAAGAGAACAGCTCTCCATTGGTCCAGGGTCCAATTGACGTGGGCGCGAGAAAATTGCAGGCGTGCTCGCCGATGCGCTGCGGTTAATTTTGGACCCGTGGCAGGTCTTCTAGCCACAATATTTCTCTCCTTTAGTCTTCTTCTAACTGTAGAGACACTCACGGCCCTTCTACGAACTGCTTGAAGCTGCTGTTGCAACTCAACAGCATTAGAGAACCGATTTCTCAAAGACTTCGATACGACGAATCGGTCATCTCTCGCAGAAGTGCAGCGATTTCTACCAGACCCACGCCTTCGGACAAAGCCACCGGTCTGCAGGAACCGCTGGTACACTCTTCGAACAGAAAAGCGACTCAAGTGCAATTGCCGAGCAACATCACACTGACGTAGTCCTGATTGCAGTAGTGCGATAACTTGGGCGGCTTCAGCAGCAGTAGTGTCCATCTTCAAGGACGTTTTTCTGATGAAAGATATTCTTCTGTGTCTTCTTCGACTGTTGGTAGCAAATTTATCCCCCAATAAGCTGAATCGAACCTTTTATACCCAAAAAACAAAACAATACAAACAAAATTTGAAGAGGAGAATCAGTTCCATTGTCATTCACAGTGACTTAAAGTGTCAAGCTTTTTCTTTAATCAAATGAAATGGATATTTTTTTAAAGAGTTTTTATAGGGCTCTCAAATGATACCAATATTGCTACGAATAACTGCTTGTCTTAAGGATTAACAGTGCCTAAAGCCTATTCAATTCAATTCAATTCATTTATTCGTTTACAACATCGTCGTTGTGTTCGAAATTAAGTACATATTAAAATAATAATAAATAACTAACAATAATCCATGAATGTCAAATTAAATAATTAAAAACTCATCCAGCAATATAAAACATTTAAAAACTTATAATTAATTAATGCATGTCAAATATAATTAAAATTCATCAATGTCATAACAGCACCTTTCCAAAAGAAGAACCTTAAGTCTATGTTTAAATGTATTAAATTTAGTCTCGGTTTTTAGCTCAATAGGCAACCTGTTAAACAGTTTTACTGCCTGATACAGCGCACAGTGTTCCACCACTTTTAAAGTAGGTTGTATTACATGTGTCATATCTTTCCTTCTAGTGGCATATCTTTGTTGCTTTTGCTCTTCCGACTCAAACCTATAACTACGCTTTAGCAAATCTGTGAGTATGATCATGATATACAGACTCGGGACTGTAAGAACACCCAAGGTCCTATTTTTACGGACGTGCGATTTTTTTGAAGCCGAGTGTATAAATAGACAATTTGTACATAAATTAATAAATAACTACATATACTACATTATATATACATACATAAATACATGATATATACATATAAATTACATCTATAAGCACAATTAGTGAGTTTCAATTTGTCAATCCTTCGGGAAAGAAGTTCAGTTTGAGAAACAGGTTCACGTTCTAAAGTTTCACTAATTTAAAATCAACTTACATGAGCCTGTAGGGAATGTCTAAAGGCTGATGAAACAGTCGCCCATGTAATCCTGGACTGCATGGGAGTAGCAGAACACCGGGCAAAATCCTCGCAGATACGAGCATGTGAAATTTTCAGGAGGATTTTGAGCTTCTGGGCCGAGCTGAGGTGGCTGGAGTAGCCACTGACCCACATCCATAATGTGCCACATAAGAGCCTAAATGCGAAAACGGGAGCCCATATTACTAAACTAACTTAAGTTACTTAAGCTTATAAAATAACCACACCCAAGTCCGTGACTTGGATTGCGAACGGCCCGCGGTTACTGGGCGACAGTTGGAATGCAGTTATAGTGATCAAATTGAGTCAGTCGCAGCTCCTCTTTGAGTACTAGCGGATATAGGAATCTAGACATAATGAACGGTAGAATCTGTTATGTGCTGGAGAACTGTTTACTTGGTTTATATATGCTATACGTGTCTTTGTTTGAATTTGAAGATATAATATGAGCCTGGGACTTCGTTCTCGTGGGAATTCGGGTAAATTATGTAGTCATGAGGGATAACGTAGCATTCTAATGGTGAAAGAATTTTTCAAATCGGTCCAGTATAGTTCGTTACAAAGAAAAATAGAAAAGATAGATTTAGAAAAATAAAAAATAAAAAAGACCTCACAGCACGTAGTAACGAGTAAGACCACAAAAGAAAACAATAAGAACAAGAATAAAACAAAGGAAATAAAAATAGTAAATGAACAAAAAAATTTGAACCAATATTAATAAAACGCATGAAGTAAACCGCATATCTAAGTATAATCACTACCACAATCGGTAGTTTTAAACATATTATAACGGGCTATTACCACGATTTTTGTTATAGATTAGTATTCGATATTTTGGCTGTGTTGCAAGCACCATGATCACGGATGAACTGGAGAACTGCGAGTAGTGTTAAGAGTAAACAAAGTGGATGAATTTTAAACAATATAAAACCACAATCGGTATAATACTTAACAATGTGTTCTAAGCATATATATATGTAGACATCTACACTATTCATGCTTTACGCCACACTATAAATATTAACAAAAAACATTATAATCACAATTTGATCTTTTTTTCTTTATAAATAAAACTTTAGTGGTCAACCAGGATAAGAACAGATTTTTTAAACACCAAAAAGATCTCTGACTTGGTTCAGTGACTGTAGCTAATCGATAATAGCTAGAACCTACGATTAGTGTTGCGCTTATTACCAAGTGGCAAAACGTCACCCATCAACGTTTCTTAACCTCACTGATTACAAATAGTGAGTGTTGTTTGTCTACAAGTTTTTTTTTAACTTATTTTTAACTTGTTCCTTACAAAAAAACGTTTTCTATCCGCTGTATTATAAATACTAGTTTGTGAGAATGAATATTAGTTACTCTTTCACGCAAAAACTATTGGACAGATTTTGATGAAACTTTTCAGTAATATAGTTTAAACAAAATAACACAAAAGGTACATAATTTTCCTATATTCCTACGGGACCGAAGTCCCGAGCTTTCCGGGACTTCTGACTAGCTTTTTGTCAACAATATAGTAACGAGCTAATGAATCTCTTGGGTACTCGAAGGTATAGAGTTACAATCTACAGGGATTATGTCGAAGCACTAATTAGTGGTTTATTTGTCAAGTTTCTGAAGGTACCCATTCCGTTTATGCACAGCTAAGGATGTCTTTGATTGGGATTGGATTCCAGAATTAGATAGTTGAGTTTGATTGGAATAGCTTAGGATCTCAGATTAACTTGTCGTCGGAGGTTCGTTAGTTGACAGGCTATACTATACATACTTTGCTTGTCTTTCACTGGATATTAAGAGTTTTCAAACGAAAAAATATAATCTATTTGCATGTTTTTAAGATCTTCTATTTACCGTGTAGGTATAATCAAGTGTGACTAATCCTGGTGTCAGAGTTTCCAAACCGCTAAATGGCTTCTGGCCAAGGACGTCGCCAGCCCTTGGCCCAGGTGGGGGCAAGTTAATATTATGGAGGATTAAAAAAATATGAAAATATTTAAAAAATATGTAGGTACAGTCAAGAGCATGAAGTTTTACACTTGTAGTGCGAGTCTTTGGCTCTATGGCGTTTGTATTAAGAACGGTTCCAACTTTGGTTGCTTTGCAGTTGGCTAGATTTTTTTTACCTCTAGGGGGGGGGGGCAGCTGCCCCTCTCTGCCCCCCCTTGGCGACGCCCTTGCTTCTGGCTTGGTTTTAAGATAGTACCCCAGATGAATGTTGTAGGCCAAAACGATGGCAAAAATAGACAATACATGAATCGGAACCTCTATCTTAAAAATGTAATCAGCATTCAATTGTATTTGTATCGATAACTAATTACAAGGATGAAAATCGGCTGTCCCTTCTAAATATAGCTGAGGTACCCAATTTGAAAGTTTGGCATATAAATTCGGGTTGAACATGAAGTTCGGACAAAAGGGCTATTGTTTTATATTTATATCTCACTCTAAGACTAAGGGCCTCGTAATTCAGGCTTCCCGGGGATGAACAAAACATGCGGGATTGTGTACGCCAGAATTTACCTGGATGATTCTCTAAAGGTGTACAGTTGGCGACGAAAATATATTTCCGAAAGTGGTTTCGACCAACGTAAAAATTGTGTTTTTTTTTCACCAATTGTGTTTGTAATTGATAGAATCAAAATCCACGTTCAATATGATTCTAACTCATTGAACACATCTACGACCTTATTCAGTGTATCAAAATGTTCAATGTATCAACTAATCAAAAGTCTACTGTTAGAAAATGTAATCTTAACCAAACCGCTCATAGACACAAAGTAGCTAGCCTATGTGTTTTACAAGATGTACTTCGGAGAGTGTGCACAGGAGCTGTATGAGCTCATTCCGCCTGCCCCTTTCTTCTATCGGACGTCCAGACGCACCACGGGGTGTCACCCTTACCTTGTCAAGATCCCGCGGATTCGCACTGAGCGCTTTTCATCATCTTTTATATTGTGCACTGCCAAGGAATTGAACTCCCTGCCTGCGTCTGTATTTCCGAGCTCATATAACCCGAACCTCTTTAAAGTTGGAGTGATTAGGCATTTTCTGGGTGAGCTCGCTTCATCCGCATCTTCTCGCCCTTGAGCTAGATTGCAGTCAAAAGCAAACCTATATTATATTAATTTAAAAAAAATGCATTAAAAAATCTCCTTTTTTGAACTTGGTTGTGAACAGTTTCCAAGAAGCTTGTAACTTTGTAAACTGTATATGACATTAACACCTTTTACCTTAGCATACTAAATATTATAATCGTTAATTTACTAAATAAAATAACTTGGTCACCTTAAGTTTTTTTATTAGCTTAGTCTCACCGAGTTCAGAGCCAATTTTTTATTTTATTTTTTATTATAAGATGAGTTAACTCTAAAATCTGCTTAATGCAAACCCACTTCCCTGTTTTGATAGCTAGTAGCTTATTAAGTCATCATCTGGTTTCCAGAAATTATCAAAATTACTTTCTGAGGGTGTTGGGGGGGGCGTTAATTGAGAAGATAATTTTACATGACACATTTGGGATTAACAAGTGATAAGGGGTACATTTTAATCATGAAAATGGCTATGCGAAAATTTTGTAGTCATACTTTTCAATTGAATTAAATTTACCAGGCCTTAAAATGTGTAATATCGTACAAAATAATTAAAAATCTAACCCAAATCTCCTAAATTAGAATTTAATAAATAGAATCGAAAATGCTAATTAGTATAATACCACCAACCACAAACCCGCATTGGGCCAGCGTGGTGGACTATGGCCTAAAACCCCTTCTTGTTTCGAAGGGAGGCCCGTGCCCCTCGGTGGGGACATATATGGGCTGATGACGACGAATCAAAAATGCAATTTCACTTTTTGTTGAATACAGAAAATTAAATTAATATCTAATTTTTTTTTAGTGTTGATCTGGTCTATATTGATTCCAATCATCTCACAACTAATATTATTTGATAAATGTGTGATGATATTTTTGAAAAAGTATATTTTTATTTCATTATATTTGTCACGACACAGTTAACGAAACATGTAGGTACATTAATTACGAAAACGACTGTACCGCTGTTTCTGTGCCTCTCAACCAATACACTTGCGTACATACACACACAACACACACGCACACTTGTAAATTCCAAACTCCTGTGGGATCATTCAGGAAGGCTTTTTGGATCAAGCATATGCTTTGCAGTGACCTTTTTGGTCGCCCCGCCTATAAATATTTACCAAAATAAGCACCTGTGGTTTAGTCGGATTTTCAAAAAGTGGATAAAACGGAGTGGGTCAGTTTTAGTTTCGATTTTTCGCTCTTGAAGGGTTTTTAGACTCTTTTGCAAAATAGAGTTAGACTTTATCGACAAATTTTAACATTAGTAAGTTAGATTTGTCCACGAATCTTATTCAAAGTACTATCCTACCTTTTACAACTTTATAGCACTTGAATGTCTGGAACAGTCAGTTTATAGGAACTTTATTCAGCAATGTGTTTTCTCCCGCAAAATCATGAAGTTTATTCTAATGTGACCTTATTACCAACCGACAAGAAACATGAGTGGATACTTAAACGAGGGAAGAGTATACTATTTTTAAATTGAGTGTTTTAAGTATACATTTTCTTTAAATTTTTTTAAATACCTTACGTCGTTAGAATTTCTAAGTTTTAACTTTCTTTCATTTTGTCATATTTAGGTTGAACCAGTGGAGTAGGTAAATAGCATTAATAATATAGAGGTATATACATTTTTTTGAAATGACAAATCCACTCTTTAAACTTTCGGAAAAATGAAGAAAGAAACGAATAAAACATTTTTTTATCTGTAGCGACGTTCATTATTTCTATTTTTTAATCGCACTGTGCTAAACACAACATCTATTTCATATTGCCGGCTAAAAAAGTAATTTAAAACCAGGCTTTTAAATAATGAATACCTGGAAATAATAAGCCTGAAACACTACTTAGAGAAAGACATTTAGAACATTGATGAAACTTTTTTAAAAAGGTTGTCTAGACAATACATTTTACGAGAAAACTGCTTTTGATCAAACAATAGGCACCATTTTATTTTATTCTGCCTTGGCGTTCTGTTCTGGCTAACTCAAACTTACCCTTAACAATGATATTGTATTACATTAGAGCTTGTATTAGGTTTTGCACTATGTTGGCCTCTTTTTGTAATTTAATATAGCTTTGAGACCGTCGTCATTTTGATATTAAATACCCACCCCGTTATAAAAATTATTTTAGTTTCAAAATAAATCACTAAAATGTTAGGTTTATAAAGTAAGGGACACATTATACTCGTATGTACAATAATACGTCCCTTACTTTATTAATGATATAGATTGTACATATAAACCCTTAATTATATGTACAATCTATATCATTAAACGAGCTAATGTTGTATAACTATAGAAGATATGTATATCTAGTTTACAAGTCTCGAAAATTTTGGAGTTAGGCATTTTTTATTATTAACAACGGGTGCGCTCTTGACCACAATCTAGCATAAAAGCGAAGATATGTTCACTTGTAAAAAAAAAACAAAAGATGCCGCTACTAACCAACTCGAGCTTCAGTTAAGTAACCCGGGTACTTTAAATATTATGAACCCATTAAGATTGTTTTTCCTTTATGTTGTTTAGTTTCTTAGACTATTAACATTCTTTGACCTTATGGTCAAGATTGAGGTTAGGAGTTGACCCATCTTAAAATAAAAAGAAAAATCTGTTTTCTAACTAATTCGAAATCACCTATTTCAAATATATGTCTGAATTTTTTTACAGTAAATTCCTAAATAACAGGTTTACAGAAATAGAATCGGATTATTTTTTCAGTTATAAAATCTGAAATTCTAAAATGTATTTTTTAAATTGTGGAGGTATAATGTGGTCTCAAATAGTCTATCACGTAGTTAAAGCCAGAAATAAAACTCATATACTTGCAAGAAGAACTAGTTCAATCTTTTTTTTACTAAGAAAAATGGTCTAGGTTTTTTTTTACAAAGAATGAGCAATTTGTCACGAGCGTTTCCGTGCTTCGGAGGGGCACGTTAAGCGGTTGGTCCTGGCTGTTGTCGATTGACTACAGACATATATTGAATACAGTCGTTAAAACCAAGTCAGAGGTCAGAGGCCATTGTGCGATTTGAAAACTCTGACACCAGGTTAGCCAAGTTCGCCACACACTTGACTATACCTACCTACACGATAAGAAAAAAAAAGGCCTAAAAGAAGCCTATTCACTAGAGACCCGGGTAGTATGAGCTCGATAATGCAGACGCAGGCAGAATATTCCAATCCTTACAGCAGTGCGCAAAAAGCGCTCGGTGCAAATACTCAGGATTTTGACAAGATAAGGATGGTCCCCGCAGAATATCTAGATGTTTAATAGAAGTGGAGGATATTGTCAATTCTTACTGATATTATAAACTAGCTAGGGAATGCCCGGGATTTGTCCCCTTATTCCTTTACAAGTGCGGATGGATATATGTGTCGTTCCAGATCTGTTTACTTAGTCACGAGCGGCGTTGCCGATCTCACACAGTCGCTGCTTAAATAATCTGTCAAGATGCAGAGGCCTATGATGATAATGACTTTATAAAAGGAACCTTTGGGCGTTTCAGCTTTCTAGGTCCAATGGTTTGGTCTGGGCGGTGATGAGTCAGGACCTGAATTTTTTTTTCCTTTCTCTACATCGTAACGGAGCAAGTGATCAAACGATAATAGTGATTTTAAAGAGCATTTTTTTACCAGCCCATATACGTCCCCACCGAGGGGCACGGGCCTCCCTTTGAAACACGACGGGGATTTAGGCCATAGTCCACCACGCTGGCCCAATGCGGGTTGGTGGACCGCTCGTCTTTTGAAAATGAATTTTCTTGGACGGACGGGTTTTATCACGATGTTTTCCTTCACGGTTAAGCAAGTGATAATTAGAAATCCGTACATAAATCCGAAAAGATAAATTAAGTAGGCCCGCACCAGGATTTGAACCCGCGACCTTACAAGTCTGGCTTATTTACAAGTCTGGCTAATTACCAACTAGAATGTATGAAGCATATTATACGTTAGCACATTTTCCACATAGAGCTAGTACTCAACATAAGCAAACAGGCCGTCTTCATTGTAGATTGATTGGGACCGTTGATCGTACTGGGGGATCCGAATGCAAATATTTATAGGGGCCTGGTGGAGATTACAGTTGATTGATTAGGCCGCAACAGGTAGGGCTCACTTTGAAAGTGTTTTTCTTCCATTTTTTTTGGTACTTTTTTAACCCTCTTTTATAAAGTAACTAACAAATAAAAATTTATAAGGATACAGGGTAATGTAGATGTAATTCAAAGTAACATACCACGATTAACACTTTATTAGTTCTTTGTAACTAAAATATCGATAAAAATTTTCTCGCTTAGCCTCGATATTGATTTGAACGGTGACATCAGTTTCTTGAAGCAAAAATTCATCCATCACACTAGATTAATAGACAAAAAAAGTAAAGCTACGAAATCTATGCGCCGCTCCGGTAGCTACAAGCTACAATATTTGCTACGGCTACATGGTCATAGCCTAAAAGTTCTTAGCATTCGTAGCTTAATTTATTGTACTTTAAGAGGAGCGTCTCAGTTTGGACTAGCGTCTCAGTTGTTTTTCATGCTCTCTCGATGACGACCACCCGCCTCAGACTTGTGCGAAAGGGACAATTATTGCAGCTTTCCGGCGAAATGCCAAGTTTTATTTCTAAAATTATGAGTTTAGGCGTCAATGAATTCCTACCCTAAAAACTTATTGAAATCGTACGTTTGTGATCTCTTTCGATTTATGAGCGTACGAACAAGGTTCGTACGTTTTGTTTTTTCCAAAATCGTTCTTAGTTTTTTAACAGTCACCTCTTAAATGTTGAGATTTTTTTTGGCGAAAAATGCTGACTTTTAGTCTTAAATATCTTTTTATCTACTAAAAATATCAAAAAAATCAAATAAAAATATCAAAAAATCAAAACCTAGTTTTTGGTGTTTCTGATACTATACCAAAATTTCACAGGGATCCATTGACGTTTAGGGGATGGAATCCATTGACGCCGTTTGTATAGGAAAAAACACTGAGACGATCCTCTTAAGTACATAATATCTATTAATGATATCAAGTAAATTTATACTTTTACCAAATAATTTTTGTAAGCATCTGTCATCACGAGCATCTCACATATCAAGTCTAATTTAAGTATATTTTATAGAAAGACAAACATGAAAGTCAAAGTCAAAATTAGTTTTTATAGAACATTCAGGATGTTACCTAAAATATTTTTTATAGCGTAAAAGTTTTTCAGTTGCGTGGGCTAACTCACATCCTTAATTTTCGCTTATTATTATTAACTCAAATTATTTGAAAGATTGAAACATAAGTTTGATTCTATGCATGACCATATGTGTCCAGTCAATTAAAATTTAAGTATTTTTAAGTAAATTAAATTCGACACCCTTTTCATTAAACCATAAAAAATTTCACCATCCCAACGTTTACCGCAATATGCCATAATCCAAAAAAAAAAAAAAAAGTCTTCAAAAGGCTAAAGTGGTCTACTTCAGCAATAATATAACATTTAGCGGTTTCAGCAACAGTACGCCGGCATCACATTACAATTTAATATGAGAGTTGAAACGAGGGTAGTTGAACAATTAAACCTGAGAACGGCAGTTAAATAGTCCCTAACTAGTGTCTGTTTAACCCGTAATTTTATTATGACCTGGGAAATTTTATTGTATTAAAACTACCGTTTTATGCCTCGCTGAGAGTTTGATATTTATACGGTAAAAGCTTTTGGAGTGAATCTTATAATTGTTGGTAAATGTGAAGCTGATGCATTATTTCTGACCTTTGACAAAAAAGAGAGGTGTTACAAGTTGAACGTGTGTATGTACGTATCTGTATATCTGTATATGACCCTAAATAAATGTTTTTTTTTTTAAAGCTGATGTGATTGAGATGGTTTTTAGATATATTTGATCAAAATTGGTTCAACCGTTTTTAAGTTATAAGCGAGGAATGTCGAGGGTGATAAAACATTTTTAATTTTAGAGTAATCATTTTTGTTAAATCATTTTTGAGTTGACACTCTTTTCAACCGACTTCAAAAAAGGAGGAGGTTCTCAATTCGACTGTTTTTTTTTGTATATTTGTTACGCGATTACTCCGGCAACTGTTGTCCGATTTTCAAAATTCTTTATTTGTTCGAAAGAGTATACTCCTGAAGAGGTCCCATATAAATTTTATCGAAAATGATTCAGCGCTTTTAAAAAAAATCAACAAAAACAAAATATACTACAAACTAGAACATCATCTCAATAAATGAATGACATTTCTGTTTGTAGTTATTTGCTAATAGGCATTGTAGTCCGCAAAAAACTAGATATTTACTTTGTGCGAACTGTTGTTGGGATTGAAGTCGGTGACTCATACGTTTTTAACGTGGAAAATTATTGTTTTATGTTTTGCGTAAGTAGCCATCAATATCACAGTTGAATTAATAGAGCTATATAATATAACCTTATAAAAATAAGCTAACAAATCGTCAATCAGACTACATAATTCGTGTAGTTTTAAAATTTTGGTACCGCTATTTCTTGAGATTTCCAGGTGAACATGGTAAAAGTCCTCATGAGCAAGTAATATTGTCTTTATTATTTAATTTTTTTTCGTCTGTTTAATGAGCGTCTGAGCTATCAGTCTGTAAATTTTATGTGAGTTTACTTTTTCTAAAGTTTTCGTTTTATCTATACTTTAAGATAAATATTTGATTCAACTGCTCTTTAAATCAAATTTTTCGACTAATCAAGCTTCACACCCGACTCGCCTGTTAAAATGAAATTAATCAATGTGTAGGTTCAAAAAACGGCAATTTTTTCGGCCGGTCGCGTTGAGGCGGTAATTTGCCGTCGCCCGTTATAATTTGTTCAAATTACGCTTTGGGGTTCGCCCGTAAATTATTCAAGACTGGACGTGGCCGAGGGGTTAACTCGTATGGACGTGTCACACGTACCGTGGAAAAGATTTGGGAAGATGCGGATGAGGGGGAGGAAATGAGAATTTGTAAAGCAAATTTTGCTGATCATGCGGTTGATGGAAGTATTGAGTTGGAAATGCAATAATTAAATTACAAAACCTTTCTTCTCTACCAAGTTTTATAATGAATGATGTTTCTCAATTATGATTTTTTTTATAATATTTACTAATACATTACATTACATACGCGCACACTTGTAATCATATACGGGGTAGGCAGAGCACCAGTGGTTCAGAAATTCTGCGTTTTATTTAATGAAACAGTATGTATA